>OZ036002.1:8260642-8330642 GCA_964035015.1 Corallium rubrum
TTGTTTGTTTGTTTGTTTGTTTGTTTGTTTGCATGTTTGTATGATATTTATTTATTTACTTATTCATTTATATATCTCAAACTCATTAATAATTCATGAGGAAAACACAAAGAAAATCGGTACCGTGTCGGTGGTTTGGATATCGGAGGAAGAAATTACATAAATTAAGCAAACTTTTACCCCGATTTTCTCTTAAAATACTGATTTGTTTGAGATGCTATATCATACACTCGGAGGAGTGTTTCATCAGGATATCCAAACACTTCGAAGGTTGTTCAAAAACCTCGGTTTTCAACAAACGTCTCAGTGTTTGGATATCCTGATGAAACACTCCTCCTCGTGTATGATATATTACATCTATCTAGATCTCTGCATCTATTTAACCATATTTTCCTCAATCATATTGATCAGTACTCCCAAAGTGCATCATTATTCTTCTCTTTACTCAGCTCTAACACTTGATATTCCAATTCCGTGATTCGAAACTCCAGAACATCATTATTCTCTCGCAAATTACAACCAATACGTTGGTGCTGAACGATCTTTTCCTGAAGCACATTGATCTGAGAATGCAGTTTATTCTTATCCATTTCCAGTAACTTGATCTTGCCTTCGAATTGATTCTTCTCTCTGTTCCAGTTCTCCTCTCTTATTTTATTGTAGTCAACGCCGTACTTTGCGCATCTATTTGGCGCCATCCCCACGTAACTTGGAACCACGAGCGTTCTCACATCCAACAGTTTATTCGCACTGCCTAGTTCTTCAAGGACAGTCTGCAAAACAATCTCAAGCTCAACATTTTTTGATATTTCCGAAGAACATTCCTTTTTAATTACCTTCACTTTTTCTCTTTCTTCGTAAAGCTTTACTTCGATTTCCTTAATTGTCGTTTTTAACGATTTCTTCTCTTCCGTCTCCACATCCAGTTTGCCCTGTACGTTTCGACGGAGTTCTTCCAAGCAACAGACCTTGTTCTTTAACATCTCCTTTTCGCTTATTTCTTTTTCAAGTTCGTTTTTCTGTTGTGCCAACAGCGTCTCACAACGCTCCCGAAGGTCTTCCGAATTCTCGATGAAGCTCGAGAGCTTCTCGATTTGTGCTCGTAATTTGCTATTTTCGTCACTTTCTTTCTCGGTCTCGTTCCTTACATGTGATCTGTGCGGGGAAAACATGTAATGTCTGCGAATGATACCCTGCCTTGCATTTCTATCGTTTTCACTGTTTTCCTGATGTCCGCTCTTATCTTCCTTATATCCACTTCTATCCACATGATATCCACGTTTATCCTCGTTATATCCACCTTTATCCACATATCCACTTTTATCCTCCTTATATCCACTTCCATCCACATGATGTCCACTTTTATCCTCCTTATATCCACTTCCATCCACATGATATCCACTTTTATCCTCCTTATGTCCACCTCTATCCACATCATACCCACTGCTAACTACTTGGTATCTATCTCCCTTATATCCACTTCTATCCCCCTCGTGTTCACATCTATCCACTTGATATCCACTTATGTCCTCCTTATGTCTACTTTTATTCTCCCAGCTTCGTTCATCTTTCGGTGAACGTTCGTTGGCGTTCGGTTGGCGGTCGGACGAAAGACCGCCCTCTCGTTCAACAAAAGACGTCTCGTAGTTAGATATTGCGCTTTCAAACATAGTGCTGAAATGTGGTCTTAATGAGGATGTTGTACTACGTTCGTTCTTTGCCAAAACATGCTCATGATTTTTGTTTTCTAAACTTTTCACTTCACTTTGATCATTATTGCTTCTTTCATTGAAACAAGATTCAAGGCAGTCACCATGATCAGTATTCATCGTACTCAGAACTTCATCAAACGCATCTCCATTTGTAGTAATATCGTTGTCTTCTCCTAGTTTTGTCTTGGTTTTTCCAAACATTTCTCCTTTTTGTGGTTCGGAAGGAATCCCATATGGAACCGGTGTCATCCATAACAGCATATCCTCTTTACTATACGATGCTCTGTCTTCCTTCTCCGTTTTCCAGACAAAAACATCTGCTTGAACATCTTGCTTAACATTTGATATTTCCCGATTTACAAACCTTCCTTTTTTACTAGCATAACGGGTTTTCAAGCCATAGCCATCTTCCTTTCTACTTGAGTCGTTTGTGCTACTCCGAAACTCTCGTCTCTTCACAGGAATTGTCTTTTGCGTGGAATTGATCTTATTGTTTTCCTTTCTCGGAAAGAGCTTATTCGTGCATTTCTGAGAAACGGGAATTCTGCTGGCGGTGGTGGGCCTTTTTGTCAACAGTGTAGACGTGTCGGTCCTCGTGGTATATTCCATTGATTGATTGAATTGTAAATTCATCTTTTGCCAATGAGCTAATATGAGTATTGCATCATCTTACATTGGTTAGATCCTGTGAAGAATAATTACACAGAAATTTAGACAACATTCCTGCATATTGACTACATTACACTTATTATACAAGTCGTCTAATATTTGACATCTCACTGAATGCTCTTTTGGAATCTTAGATGAAGGGAAATTTCAAGTATTAGTGGATTTCTGACCTTGGTTCTCACTATACAAAAATTAAAACGCTAAAATTTGAAAAACGTGAAGTTCTTGTCATTATTTACGTTTTTGGCTCTGCACAGTAAACATCTTGAGCCAAACTTTGCCTATCGCGTAGACAATTTTGGATACAGAAAAGCTCCAAAGCAAAAAGGTAGAGAACTGCTGAGATTTTTTAACAACTAAATACTTTCAAGTGGAGTCCTTATTCAAAGTATATTTTAATAATAAACCGTATTTATTATATGGCTGGGTTTGATTTCCGGTCCGTACGCAAAACGACGCACGCTGATTGGTTCCTGAGAGGTCGGGATTTTACGATATTGACCGACCGGTCAATACGCTTTTTTCTCGGCTCTGTAAGTTTTGGCGGGAACATTTCTGAGTTGATTTGAATACAAATAAAAAAGATTTATTCAAATATTCTGAACAATAAAATGTGTTGGAACATCACTGCTGGTTTTCTTTAAAGCTGTTTATCTAAAAACACGACAAATAAAAGGCGAACTGGTGTAAACAAAGAAGGCCAAGAAGCGACACGAAAAAGTTAACAGGTAAGGTAAACAGCATACTCCGAAGACGAAAACAACGCTCGAAGCTTAAAAATAGAATGAACCAATAGCCATTTAATAAATTCCTTATTAACCTCGTTTGCTCGGTCTGTACTGGAAAGTATTTGCCCTCGATTTTATTGCACAAACCTCGCTCCTTCGTCGCTCGGTCTGTACGAAAACCTCAGGCAAATACTTTCCCGTACAGACCTCGCACTCGGTTAATAAGTCCTTAATGCTTGGATAAAGGACTCCACTCGAAACGTCAGTATTCCGTTCCTAAAAATCTCGGCAGATTTGCTTGCTTTGTTTATCTCTGTATGGACCTCCTGTTTGGCAAGAATAAACACTTTTAAGAAAAAAACCCTTACACTTTTCCAAAGTCACAGGTCGTCACCTTGATATAAAACTGACAAATTAACTGTACGTTTACATACACAGCCCTGACAAATTTGAAACTACCGAAATTTGAACGGGTCCCGTCTGTTTAC
Source organism: Corallium rubrum (assembly GCA_964035015.1). Taxonomy (NCBI): domain Eukaryota; kingdom Metazoa; phylum Cnidaria; class Anthozoa; order Scleralcyonacea; family Coralliidae; genus Corallium; species Corallium rubrum. The sequence goes on from OZ036002.1 coordinate 8,264,240, forward strand.
AAGAGTCTTGCACGGTTCCAAAACTGTACGGCCCGTGCAAGGAGGAACCGTGTAAAAAATCCTGTGCGGTTCTAAATTTGTCCCGCGAACCAGTGTAAACGTTCTCTTCCAAAATCAAACTCTAGGCCTTAACTTGTAACCGTAAATTCAAAACATTATATTATACCGGCAAAGTAGTAAAACCTCCCCCCTCCAAAAAAAAAAAATCTGATCGTTTTGCCTCATGCTGTTGTTATTGATCCCAAACAATGCAAAGTCTAAATTAAACAAACAAACAAACAAACAAACAAACAAAATAAAGTTTAGACAAGAGAAATCGTCAAAGCGAAACCTTTTGCCTTAGTTATTGTTTTGTTTTCTTACCAATGCAAGCGAAGAAACCAGATCAATTGATAACAATACATTATATACAATTAAACTATTCTCAGCTTTCTCTATTCCAGGTTCCTGTCACCACTTTCGCTTTAGTAATATAAATATGTGAAAAGTTTCCACTTACTGTGTTATTTGCTTGGTTTTTATAAATCCATTGATATTCCTTCACCAGAGTATAATAACCTATAGCTGAAAATGGTTGTATTTGTTTGATATTACGTGTATTCTCATAACACCTGTTAAACCATCTGAGATCATAGATGCAAAACGTAAACAGAAGGACACCAAAAGTCTACAATACGCATCACTGGTTGCTTTAAGCCTGCGGTTTCTATGCCCGGACTGCTTTTAAACAGTGCTCCAATATAAACCAGGACGATCGCAAAGTGTCCAGGTGATTTGAACCAGTTTGATCAAACGCACAGAAGCAGATCTGTCCAAGGCGATTGGTAACCATCGAGGAATAGTTGCGCAAATTTATAGTTTAATGGAAGCCATTCAAGAGCGGTCATAAAGTTGGAGTTCCACTACTCAACTAAGCGTTAAAAAGTCCTGCGCTTGGCTTCTTTAACCATTATTCTACGGAACGGGACGCCACATTATTTTCAAAGGATGATCACTTAACACAAAGAAAAACCATCACACTAATCAGTAACCGTGTTAACCCGCGCTAAACTTATTCGCTAACAAAGACCCACTAGCGGGTATAAACAACCGTTCCGTAATATAAATGAAAGCCTCACGCGCTTGACTTATTTCTGTCTTGTGAGTTTTCATGTGGAATGGATTAGAAATTTATTTAATTTGTTTCATATATAGAGAAACAACTTTACCGAAAATCGCGTAGTGAGAATTGAGCTTAAAAACTTGTAAGTCCTTGAATTTGAAAACAAAAATTCAAGGCCTTGATTAGGCTCGATTTCCAGCCTTATCTCGACTCGCGGGACTTTACCCGCCCTCTACGAACGGCTGGACGCGTGAGGCCCGGTTCAAACGTCGAACTTCACATGAACCGATCTTATTTACCATTTAGGTCGACCTAAATCTAACTTGATTCAAACGTCGAACTTAATTAAGTGGTTCCTAAAAGATAAACGTAATGATCAGCGGTAGTCCTTAATAATGGCGGACAGAAAGCGTAAAGCTCTTCTGTTCTATGTGCTTGAAAGAAGAATAAAAGAGCAATTTATGGTACGGAATATAATATTATATGCCATTAGTAGGAGGAATATGCTACTTCGTATTTGTCTCATGGTCTTCATTCTTATTATATCGTTGAAAAAACGTAATTGTGTGCGTTCATGCCGCCGATTGGAAAGAAATCTTGGATGGTTTAACTTTTTATGGACAAACTATTCCGATAAGCGATTTAAGAAGACCTTCAGAATATCCAGAGAAACGTTTCGGTTCATACTTCACCAAGTCAAGCATACACTGGAGCGAGAGACAGTAACCGAAGAAGCAATCACTCCTGAGTGTAGGTTAGCCATTGGGTTGTACCGCTTGAGTAGGGGTGATTACTTTTATACTATAGCCGAAATGGCAGGACTTGGTGTGTCTACTGTTTGTACCATTGCCAACGAAGTTGCAGTTGCAATTGTTAATAACATCTGGGAACCATCGGTTGGTCGTCACATGCCAAAATGCGAAGAGGATTTCAAGAGAAAAATACTAGACATGGAACAAATGTGGCAGTTTCCCTATTGCTGGTCCGCAATAGATGGCTGCCACATACCGATTAAATGTCCTCCAGGTGGAGCAGAGGCCCAAAAAGAATATCATAATTTTAAGAATTTTTATTCTGTAGTGGTAATGGCAATGGTCGATGCCCATTCCCGTTTCATATGGGGAACATGTGGGTTTCCAGGGAACTCACATGATTCAATCATATTGCAATCAACACAGCTTTGGAAGAACATAACAGAAAATAATCTTATCCCATGCATTGGACAGGATGTAAATGGTGCCAATGTGCCACCACTAATTCTTGGAGACTCTGCATTCCCATTGAGTCCATGGTTGATGAAGCCCTACACAAATGCCATCCTCACTGTTCAACAAAGATACTTTAACTATAGGCTGAGCAGGGCGAGGATGGTGACTGAAGGTGCTTTTGGTCAGCTAAAGAGCAGATGGAGAGTTTTGTTGAGAAAATGTGACAGCACTAGTCAAACAGTCCGGAATGCAACATTGGCTTGTATGGTGCTACATAATGTTTGTATCGAACGGAGAGACACCATCTCAAAGAAGCAAGACTTAACATTGGATCCCTTTACTAATGGAAAACGACCCAGGGCTGAAATAAGGGAACTACTCAAAATGAGAAGATGTGAGAATATCAGGGATAAGTCAGCACAGGGAGTTATCATTCGCAATGCCCTTGCAAGTAAGCTGATGCTGGAGAGGACAAGTGGTAGAGTGCGTTAGTGCAGTGATAATGGGACCAGTCTGAAAATGTAGATGTTTATTATAACTAACAGAAACTGTTTTAGTGTTCAATATTTTTTCAAATTTTGTTGAGATTTAAAAAATTGACCAAGAGAAAAAGATCTAAACTTTATTAATACTATTACCAAAAACTGTTGCCAACATTGTTGGTGCAAAACAGGAAAAATACCCAATGTTGTTCAAAGTTTTTTGACTCAAGCCCAATATTGTTTCATCATGACTAGTGTCTTCTTGGTACTGTAGTTCCAAGTTCATTTAAATTACTGGGAGTGGTAAATTGTAAATTGAAATACATATGTATATATGGAGTTTTATGTTGTCATGTATGTTATTTAATGTTTCTTTAATGCATAATTATGTGCATTATAATAATATATACAAATTATATACCAGTTATTTCCAAAGATATTCCTTATTTTTGGAATTTATGGAGTAGATGCCAGAATTTGCATATTTCAAAAACCTGATATATATTTTGAAAAAGATGAGATATTGACCAGGAGAGAACATTATTCTTCCTCATTTTGAAAGTACTTACAAATAAATTCAAAATTGGGATAACCGATGTTTTCATCTTACAGCCCCAAGTCAGGGCAAGTAATGGTCGGGGACCTGCTCTCCTGAGAAAATTTTTTACTTAAAGCTTCTGAATGACTAAGAAATTGGGGTTTTTGTGACAGCATGATGTATGATTTAAATCAATGTTCTTCCCGAAGATGATCTTTGAACATTTTGTTTGTCTCCTCCAAACAAATTTAGCAAAGTGATAGGGGATGAAGCCCCAGCCTTGTTTCAGACTGCCCTTTATTCTGAGTCTCCAAATAAATAAGTCTCAACTCTAGACAGTAAACCAAGTCTAAATTAAATATATAAATTAATGTTTATTTAAACAATGTATGATGATCATAAAATAATGTGAATATAACTACTGCAGTAGTATTGAAATAGTTATGAAAATCTTGATGGCTGAAACAACTTGTCATTTTTGTTTGAGGCCAGTTATGATTACACAAGGTTTCTAAAAAAAATGAATTATTTTGTCTGGTTAAACGTTCATCTATATGTATAACATAATAACAACAAATAACATAGTTTTGCAACATAAATATTAAGTATAGTCAACCATTGTCCCATAGATTTAAATTACAGGGAATAATATGTTGGATTTTCCAACTCACTAGTGGGTTCATTCAGGTTCATGGAAGAGGAACTTGAAGAACTTGAATTTGAAGGTGGTCGAGCATGCATAGGAGAGGCTTGTAGAATGGGCTGGAATGCAGATCCAGAATTCCAGTGAAAATTAGGAGGCATGTATGGCTGTTGATACACAGGAGGAATTCCATGAGGATGGACATTTCTGGATGGTGGTACACTTTCAGAATTGAGAATCATTTGTAAAACCTTTAATTCGTGTTCTTGAGACTTCTGCATTTGATCCTTCATAAAGTCTATTAGATCTTTTGTATGATCTTTTTCAACCGCTTTTTTTATAAGCTGTAGAGCCTCATCAACAGGCTCTACCTTTTTCTTCTTTCTGCTTGGTGGAACAGGAATAAACAAATTGTCCTTTCCTCTTTCTTCATCTGAACTTTTTGAAGCATCATCTTGAACTTCCATATCTGAATCATTGACTTCATTTGCAGCATTTCTTGATGCTGATGGTTCAATTGCAATTTCCGGGTTGCAAGAGTCCCTGGTTTTCACAATGCTGTACAGCTGATTGAACCATTGTCCAAAACCTTTGTCCTCTTGAAAGCGTTTGATGCCGGTAGCAGATTTGATAGTAAGAGCAGCCTGCTTACAGATGCCAACACATTTCTTAAACTTCGACCTCATTTGTGCAACAGTAAATGGAACTTGTTCATTCCTCTCAGCACATCTCTGTTTTAGTTCTTTGAGAATGTTGTCATATATTTCACCATTTCTCTGTGTCTTTGTGTTCATGAATATGAGTTTCTTCTTATAATACTCACTGCTGGTGACGATATCAATAAAATCATTCAACATTTCTTGTGTCCACTTTGACTTTCGTCCACTGTTTTTCTTTTTCTTTTTGTCAATAACAATTCCATGGCAACCATCATCTTCATCTGATATAGCTGGGTCATCACTAAAGTATATCAAAATAATATGAACAGGTCTCTCCTGACTACCCTTAAACAATATTAAAAAGTTGTGAAGCTTTGCATGTTGGGATATTTTCAGTTATAACTTTGTAATTAGCCACTTCGAAATTGCCCTGGAGGCCTGGGAATAGTGATGTTACCATTGCATCATGGGGCTGTTCTGGGGGATGAGAGCAAAGGAACCATCTCCAAAACAGTCCCATAATGCAATGATAAAGTTGCTATTCCTAGGCCACCAGCAAAATTTCAAACTAGCTAATTGAAACTCTGACTCCCAAACTATTGTGGCTATGTGGAACCTCAAAATTTCTTAAGTGTTAAAAATCTACCTAAATATATCATTTAATTGTTAAATGTTTCACTTCTTGAGGCAGTACATATTGTACATCTAGTTATCTCTGATTTCTCCATGCTTTATGAGAGTACCAGTGATACTATCCACATTTTGAATGTCAGTATTAAATCCAATTACAATTGACTGAACTGAGGGGTCACATTCTCAGATTTGACTTTTCCATACTACCATATATTCAGAACAATGTACTATATACTATGTACAATGCACTACAACTGATATGCACACTGCATTTGTTATTTATTACATTTTAAAATATTAATTTTGATACTACAATTGGAATTATTAAACTACATACACGTAAACGAGCGATATCTGAATGAAATCTTACGAAATTAATGTTAACTTACCTAAAATATCCATTAATGTCAGCCGATGCTGCATGATCAGTAATATTGGATTTCTTTGTCCTTCTGCCAGTGTTGGGCTCGGGTTTCTTGCACGCCATACAATAACCAACACTTTTCCCCATCACCCAGCCTGCTGTCTCTTCATCATTTTCAAAGGAGGAACACTTATTACAGACTGGAAACTCACATATTATACATACATATTTTGTTTGATTGAAACAAACGCAACAAAGATCGTCGACAGGAGAACAGCTCGGTGTCGCCATATTGTTCTCTTCAGGTATTATGGGAAGGAAATATATTATAATAATTATGAAAAGGGATAACGGGGACACGCGAGGGACTTGAGGGATAAAATGCAGCACGTTTAGTTCATGTGAAGTTCGACGTTTGAATCGAACTCGATCCAAAGTCGATATTCCCGACAAGCGTTGTCGAACTTTATCGTTGGATCGGTCTTAATCAAAACAGTCGAAACAGACTGATTCAGACGTCGATCTTCACATGAACTTAATTGTTGGAATTAGGATCGGTTCATGTGAAGTTCGACGTTTGAACCGGGCCTGAGCGGCTTGTTATGTCTGTGACGTAATGCATAATTTACCCACGGCAAAGATATTTTTGTCATTCATCCAACCAACACTATAAACAGAGTCAGTGAACGATAAATCGCAGATGTTTGAAATGGCAGAAATGCAGCAAAGACACGACTTATAATTCAGTGAGCTTCGTGAACTGAAGCAAGGTGCAATCTTTTCTTATGGACATCTTTAATCAACAATTTATAGGCCCGCCATTTCACGAAGACACAAACGGTCTGAAACGGTATTAATGTAAATAAACAGTCTGACATTCACTTGGTTCAGTTAGCTTTTTAGCATCTTCGTCGTTCTATAAATCGTCGCCGAACTCTGCCGTGATTCAAACTGACTTGAGAAACCGTATCTGATCATCTTCCATGAAAGAAATCAAAGGCGAAATCGCAGTTGTGATTGATTTCGAGTTAATATCAACAAACTATTGACACTGACTGAAATATCAGTGATTTTCCTGACCTAGTAGGTTAAATGACAAACACATCTAATGGTCACGTTGCAAATCTTCTAAAAAATAATCTTCAAAAGTTTCGAAAATTCGGTCGTACGCCTGGGCTGTCACGATGATTTATACAAATGTTCAATAATATATGCCTGCTGAAAATGTGCAGGCGCGTTTGTGATTGGTGGAAATTGACAATGACAAGCTCACGAGCCCAGCCGTGATTTCGGGGGCGGGTCGCAGCCCGAAATAAGGCTGGAAACCGAGCCTAGGCCTTGATAGTCCTTGAATTTATAAAAAAAGGGCTTGAAAGTCCTTGAATGCTTCTTATTTTAATTTTTGTGACATTTTCTGAAATTTGTCCGTATGTGTGCGAAGGCGGTTTTCCACTAGGCGAAAAATGTCGCGCGAAGCGACATTTTCTTTTGTCTCGCAAGCTCTCGAGTGGAACTAATTAGCCAAGACAAAAGAAAAATGTCGAGTCGGTTGACAAATGTCGTCTACTGGAAAACCGCCTTAACTGCTTTCTATATAAAGCCTTCTTTTCAGCCCATTGGTCCTTGAATTTCCCAATACATGGCCATTTCACTCTTCCTGACATGTATACGAACCCTGAAAAACGACGCGCATTTTATTTAATCTTTTCATCAATACACGAGACCAACTGTCGAAACGCTCAGTACTAGGGCCGCAAATACAGTTTATCCCGCTCATTAAACAGACGTCAAGCAATCAATAAAGCGACGGTGGCTTAACGGTCGCGGAAGTGAAGCGTTGCAACGGATTTCTTTTGTCGTCATAAAAGAAACATGTCTCCACTTCATGTATCGTACCATTCTTAGCAGAAAGTATATGCATATTATTTATTCAGCCTTATATATGGAAGATACTAAAAACAACATAATTTGTCCAGTCATTGTTTACTTACACGCAAATGCTACACTTACTAATAAACAACCCCACCCCCTCACACACAAGTCATGTTATTATTATGCTTTATTACTGTATTTATACATAGTAGCTTATCAACCGAAACTTAATATGTACAAGAGAAAAGCATTTGCTTAATAACGTTAGAAATCAGTGTTCATCTACAAAAATTTCTTTTTTTAAAGCCGTGTCATATAAGGCTAGTTAGTCAGGCAAATTTTCCTCAGGACTGGAACGGACAGGGAAGTTTTCTTTGTCTTGTGAGCTGCTCTTGGTCGGACCTAATGACTTTAACACAAAGGAAACTTTCCTGTCCGTTCCTAGCCTTAACCCTTTACCAAGGTGTATTTCCGGGTCTCCACTTGACAGTTGACAAGTAAAATCGTCTGGTGTTAGATGGAGCTTTAAATAATTAAGTTGCCAAATAGCAACATTGTCCAGTAATTTAAGTGTTTAACTAAAAATATTACAAATATGTGTATATCCATCTTTATAAAATAAGGTGTCCTCTACGCACGCTCTGATTGGCTGGACTCCGTGCATTTATAAGAGAACATAGATCATGAATGACGTAAAATGGCGTAGAACGGAAAAGCCCGCCAAATTCCAAAACTGCCTGCTGACTTTTAGTTTGATTTTTCTTCTTATTTTATAAAACAAATAAAACATGCCGCTCCTGTGCATATGTACTCTTATAAAGGTACGTTTGACGTCATTTGAACACGAAAGAAGTGTAAAGGCACTCGGCTATCGCCTCGTGCCTCTACTCAACTTCTTTCGTGTTCAAATGACGTCAAACGTGCCTTTATAAGAGTACATACGCACGGAGCTTTATGTTTTATTTGTTAAACAATAAATTTATAAAATATATAATTTGATAACCAGTCAGATGTATGGTGATCTAGGCCGGTTGTTGGCTGATTAGGACCCTTTAAAGGTGAAGTAATACGAGCAACAAATTGCTGCAACATTGTCGCGTTGTAAGTTGAATAGCGTTGTTGCCTGTATTACCACCCACCTTAAACATTGTCACGCAACAATGATTTTGTTGTAAGTTGAATCAGCATGTTGCAGCAAGTAGAACTGGAGTCTACTATTTTCAACAAATTTTTTCAACTTGCAACAAAATCATTGTTGCGTGACAATGTTTAAGGCGGGTGGTAATACGTGTGCAACAACGCTTTTCAACTTGCAACGCAACAATGTTGCGTTAAGTTGCGTTGCAAGTTGAAGTTCTGTAAAGATTAGTCTATTTTAATTGAGAAAGACACACCACAAGAGCAACCCATCTCTGCCTTGGGATTGTCTACAACTCGAAACGAGGATCGTATAAGTTCTTCATTGTAATCAATCATCGAGCCTTTTAAGATATCAAGTGACATTTCATCCACAACAACTTTAGCACCATCACGTTCAAATATCCTAAAACACCAGAAAAAAAACAATAGCTTGATACTCTGATTTTACCAAAACATCGTGACTTATCGTATTTTCTAGAAAACCAAGTTTTTCCAAAGATTTTCAAGAAATTTTGAGATTTTCCAAGATTTTCTTAGAATTTTTACTATTTTCTAAATTTAAATTTTGAAATTTTCGAAGATTTTCTTGGAATTTCTAGAATTTTTTGAGATTTCTCTGAAATTGTGGAAAAATCTGGAATTTTTTTTTTTGTAAAAGTTTACAAGATTTTTTTTAAGTGATGCACCCTTTGGTGTAGGTGTTGTTGCATCTGATGAAATCTGTCTGGCAATGGCATTATGAGGGAAGTTTTGCAAATTGTTGCATAATGTAATAGCTTTAATTTTCAATAATTTTCTTAAGTGCAAAAGCTTACCTGTCATCTTGTTCTAATTTATCATCCAACTCAAACTTGTACTGAAAACCTGAACATCCTCCTCCTTCTACTATCACACGAAGATAACTGTCTGTTGTAACAATCTTGTGGAGTTGCTGAGAGGATAATAATCAAAAATTAATAATTGCTGATGCATATTAACCAGGGCTTCTTGCAACCCTTATCACCCCCCCTGCAACCCTTATCACCCCCCCCCCAACCCTTATCACCCCCCCTGCAACCCTTATCACCCCTCCCCCCCCCCAAAAAAAAAAAATATTGCACACTCGGTCACTACCATAAGAAAAATAACCCATATGTCCACCATCTTTTTTTTGGTTACTTTTCAGATGCAACCTGCAGTCAAGTTGTACTGTACAGGTATGTGGGTCAATGGCAGAGATTTGTACTCAGCATCAAGATGAAGCCATGCTGTGGTGTTCTATACTTCACCATACCCAAGTCACATCATTGTGTAAGGTTAGTGTATAAGCTAGGTGTTAAACACACTAGTGGGTCAGCTTGTGTACAAGATAAGTGATAAACATGGTTATTGATCATTAAAGAATATTTTTACATTGAGATGGGAGGGGGGTGGGTGGAGGTGTAAATGTTCTAACCATTGACCAAGCCTTGTGCCCAGACATTAAGACAAAATTTTACAGTTTACCACCTCTAGGTAATCCAGCGATTTGTATGCTGTATTTTCCTGTATTAGTATTTTGGCAACCTAATCCCAACAAAATCCCAAACCCTACTCAGATACACTTTAAAAAATGATTATTACCAGAATTTTATTTGAATATATAAAATATAACTAAAGAAGTGTTATGCTGTTTATATGTTACTGTAGAATTTAAAAGTAGGGAGATATATATAATATACCTATATGCATGTATGTTGTATAAAATATCTCTCAACATCACACACAAACCTTGACACAACTATCACTTAATGTCACTCCAGATGATTCTTTCTGCGTAGTTTCAGTATTTGAGTTAGTACTTTGATAACGGATGTTTAATTTCTGACCATTCAAACGACTAAGAACTGTATACTTGCTACGAAATACTGGCAAGATTCTTGGTACAAGTAACCTCAATGACAACATCTCGGTCGCCATGTTTGTCTCCCCAGTCTCCTTGCCATCTGGCGTGCATGCTGAGTCAGCAAACATGGTTGTTGATTCGTTTTACGGTTGTCTGGTTACTTAGAACGCTAAAATTATATGACAGAAGTAGTCATCAAGCAGTGTCACCATTATATGGGTTAATATTTATATGGCTTTGTAATATCCTGAGTTCTGATTGGTCAAATTTTGGGTGCTACCTATACCCTGCGAGTCGGAGCCCCTTTCCGACCTACGCAAGCTTCGGGGGAAAGTGGGCTCTGCCAACAAACTCGATCTTCGCCCCAAGTTTGGGGCGAGTCAGTCAGGTTTTGAACTGGTCAAACAAGTTCTAGTTTACGAACACGCGTAAGCAGGAAAATAGGAAGTGACGCGCTAGAGCCTGGGCCCAAAATAGTATCTTGGCAACCGTTCACGCATGCTCAAAAAGAAATATCGAGTTTGTTGGCACGCGGAGCCCACTTTCCCCCGAAGCCTGCGTAGGTCGAAAAGGGGCTCTGACTCGCAGGGTCGGTGTTACCCGATCCTTTATCAAAGAAAGATTTTCTCCGTTCTAATTCCCCATTACAATAATATTGCGTTTTTTCCAACAGAATTTCATGCTTTGAACCGCAGATATTCATCTACCAGACATTAAAATTATATTAAAATCATTTATTAAAAATCTTTTCATTGAATTGGATTTAATTACATAAAAAATTATACAAAATCTTTTTTCTAATTCTACTCCTTCGTTGAAAATAAAAGCTATTGTCTATTGTACAAAAAATTACAAAATAATTATACAAAAATATATTACATAGGATTCAAACTATTCATTGGAATTATATTTACTGAAAATCTGTTCATTGAATTAAAAGATTACACAAACACGAGGGTCCACAATTGGTGGGTTGCAATCAATCCCTTGATATTTAGAAGACAAAGAAATGGCGGCCACGTTGAAGGAAATGGTACTCCAAATACAATGGCTGCTAATGAATTCTTTTGTTAAAGTTCTTCCAACATGGCTGCCATGACGTCAAGTGCAACGCAAGAATAGACTTCTTAAATTCAATTCATTCAATAGCGTACCTTCGAACTGCAATTTATAGCACAAAATGCGGACAAACAAACCAAAATTGACTTTCAAATGATTGCAAATGAGCAATTATCTATTGTTCGGACTGCAAGAATTATGGGTAAAAGCGGACAAACCTAAATAGTGACGTCATCACGACGGAGCGCTATTCCGACCAACGTCTTCGTTATTTAGAAATCCCTACTCCCGTCTAATCTCGTTAGTCGTTTCTTGTCTGTTTTTGAAATCCCGAATCTCGTCTATTTTTTTCTCTTATATCCCGTTTCTCGTTATCAGAATAATCGTTATCCTCACCTGGGTCCCAATAAACCTATTGTAGACCCTCAAAACCTTAATAAGCGAATTTCAGAGTATTGCGCGCGCATCATTTTGCAAAGGAATTGGCGGGCTCTTGACGGGCTCCCCACAAAGTAAGCAATGGCAAACAGACTTGCTAGCGAGCCAACACAACAGCAGAATAACAGTATTAAACATCCAGAAACTGTATCTATACTTTGTTGATTTTAAACGGTATGTTTACTTTGAGTGGAGTTTGCCAGTTTTTGTTTGTTTTTTAAAATGATGCGCGCGCAACACCCTGAAACTCGCCTATAAAGCAAGTTATCCAATGGTATCAAAAGTCATTTTTCTCCAATCCACTTCAACCGGTTCTAATTCGTCAATTGCAACAAGCGACTCAGGACCCATATCCTCTGCTCCAATCTCGTCCTCAAACATGTGTTGTAGAAGACTTTCTGCAGTGTTTATTTGGTTCTCCATTAAGCGATATCGACGTTCTTCATTTCGGGCGTACTCCTCTACCGTCATCTTTCTGCTACCTCTTGTAGCGCTTTCCATGTCCACACTTAGTGTTGTACCAGCCCGACTTCGCTCTGTCAGAGGAGTCCTAAAATACAACGGTTGTTCTATACATTGTATTTTTACAGACAGCAATTTAAATGAGGTCCCGTCTAATCCAAAACAGGGATGCGTGGTACAGTACAGTACAGTACAGTACAGTACAGTACAGTACAGTACAGTACAGTACAGTACAGTGCAGTACAATGCAGTGCAGTACAGTACAGTACAGTACAGTACAGTACAGTACAGTACAGTACAGTACAGTACAGTACAGTACAGTACAGTACAGTACAGTGCAGTGCAGTGCAGTGCAGTGCAGTGCAGTACAGTACAGTACAATGCAGTGCAGTACAGTACAGTACAGTACAGTACAGTACAGTACAGTACAGTACTTTAATCTATTTTTATATCAAAATTCTACTCACATTCCTATACCAACTCCCTTTTCTTGGATAACTTTCTCAAGTTCTGTTTCAAATTTCCCATGTGAAAGCGTGTACTGAAGCATGAATGCTTCTATGATAAAAGCTACAAAGATGCTGCAACGGGAATATCTATTTTAGTCTTTTTACGTGATAAATACCCAAACCTAAGTGTAAATTAAGACTGATCAGTGTGTTGCATTAATCTTTTTAAAATCCTTTCAAGTTTGTTGTTGTTGTTGTTGTTGTTGTTGTTGTTGTTGTTGTTGTTGTTGTTGTTGTTGTTGTTGTTGTTGTTGTTGTTGTTGTTGTTGTTGTTGTTGTTGTTGTTGTTGTTGTTGTTGTTGTTGTTGTTGTTATTACTACTACTTACTTTAAGACGAGTATGACGCAGATCAAATGGAAGGAGACAAAATAAAATCTGGCGGCCTTGTTGGTTACCAACACAAAACCTTGGGTTAGAACTAACAGCGTTAAGAATATAACAAAGAACATGCCATTATAAATAAGACATCATGTAACACTAACGCCAAAATTCACCAACAACAGTACCACTACTAACACCAACAACATCACCACCAATCACAACAGCACCACTACCAACACTAACAACAACAACAGCACCAACAACAGCACCACTACTAACAACAACAACACCACTACCAACAGCACCAACAACAGCACCACTAACACCAACAACATCACCACAAATAACATCACCACTACCAACAACCGCTACCAACAACAGCACCAACACTAACACCAACAACGGCAACAACAACAACCGCAATACCAAGAACACTACCACCAAGAACAACAGCACCACTACCAACAACAACACTACCACCACCACCAACAGCACCAAAACTAACACTAACACCAACAACAGCAACAACAACAACAACCGCAATACCAAGAACTCTACCACCAAGAACAACAGCACCACTACCAACACCACTACCAACACCAACAGCAACACTACTACCAACAACAGCACCAACACCAACACTGACACCAACAACAGCAACAACAACAACTGCAATACCAACAAAAGGTCCGCTATGCGTACATGTATCTGCGCAAACCCACCACTGTGAGAATCATGTCAAGATCTTGTGTGATCTTGGAAAATCTTGTAAGATCTTAAGAAAAATCTTAAGATTTTTACACGTAAATCTTATAAGATTTTAGCGAGATCTTATAAGATAATTAAAGAGAAAGTACACGTTCTCTGACCTTAATAATTTTTTTGTCATGACTCATCATGACTCACAAAAACTGTGGTAGATCACACTCACAAGTTTACTATAAGTCACGTTAAAAATACTTAACCAGTTTATCAGCAATATCCCCTGTCTCCGAAATGTTTTTGTGCAAAACTTTGTCGGAAATATAGAATTTAACGGCTAACTGCTGGAAGATATATCCCAATGTCCAATAATACAGCTACGGAGACTGACATGAGCGCAAATATCAAATTGCATTATTTACGCTATTTACTTGGCCTACGGTCAAACGCGGTCATATTTAAAGTAAATCAATCGTCTGTAGGTTTGTGCCATTTGGGAAACTTGCACGGTTAGATAGAGCGTTAAATTCTGTACAACATATGTGAATTAGAACAAATCGTATAGAATAGCAACGGAGAAAAATATATCAGTTGAACTGAGATGAGCGCTAGTATCAAATTGCATTATACGGCTATTTACTTGGCGTACGGTCGAACGCGGTCATATTTAAAGTAAATCAATCGTCTGTAGGTTTGTGCCATTTGGGAAACGTGTACGGTCAGATAGAGCGTTAAATTCTGTACAACATATGTGAATTAGAGAACATGGTATAGAATAACAACGGAGAAAAGGCTATTTGAACTGACATGACCGCAAACATCAAATTGCATAATTACGCTATTTACTTGGCGTACGGTCGAACGCGGTCATATTTAAAGTAAATCAATCGTCTGTAGGTTTGTGCCATTTGAGAAACTTGTACGGTTAGATAGAGCGTTAAATTCTGTACAACATATGTGAATTAGAACAAATCGTATAGAATAGCAACGGAGAAAAATATATCAGTTGACTGAGATGAGCGCTAGTATCAAATTGCATTATACGGCTATTTACTTGGCGTACGGTCGAACGCGGTCATATTTAAAGTAAATCAATCGTCTGTAGGTTTGTGCCATTTGGGAAACTTGTACGGTTAGATAGAGCGTTAAATTCTGTACAACATATGTGAATTAGAGAACATGGTATAGAATAACAACGGAGAAAAGGCTATTTGAACTGACATGAGCGCAAATATCAAATTGCATTATTACGCTATTTACTTGGCGTACGGTCGAACGCGGTCATATTTAAAGTAAATCAATCGTCTGTAGGTTTGTGCCATTTGGGAAACTTGTACGGTTAGATAGAGCGTTAAATAATGTACAACATATGTGAATTAGAGAACATGGTATAGAATAACAACGGAGAAAAGGCTATTTGAACTGACATGACCGCAAACATCAAATTGCATTATTACGCTATTTACTTGGCGTACGGTCGAACGCGGTCATATTTAAAGTAAATCAATCGTCTGTAGGTTTGTGCCATTTGAGAAACTTGTACGGTTAGATAGAGCGTTAAATTCTGTACAACATATGTGAATTAGAACAAATCGTGTAGAATAGCAACGGAGAAAAATCTATTTGAACTGAGATGAGCGCAAATATCAAATTGCATTATTATCGTATCACTTGGCGTACGGTCAGACGCAATCATTTTAAAGTATCCCTGAATCATACCACTCCAATCATACAGCATTACAAAATTTGCAATTGACTTTCTTCGAAAATAATGTTGTTCTTCGTCTCGCTCCTTAGTTCATACAACATGGCGAGGAAATATAAACAGTCACTACTGCACACATTATAGGTCAGCGGTTACACCAAAAAGTTAACACACAAACACACACACAAACAAACACACAACACGATAGCAATATATCTGCGCGTTGCGCAGATACAAAAACACTACCACCAAGAACAACAGCACCACTACCAACAACAACACCAACACCACCTCACACCAACCACAATACCAAGAACACCACCACTAGACATTACCACCGACAGCCGTTTTAAAAAAGGTCAGGTTAATAAAACTCCAAGGATACTATGCCACTGATTTACGATCATCAAGTCGAATAAAATCTTCAAAGATTTAAAAATATCGTTAAAATTATCCCCACAATAGTGTTCGTTATAAAATTCAGAATTCTTGAGAGCGGTGTTACCGCAGAAGAACTCTTTTTTGGTCATATTTGACGTATTATTTGGGTAACCAAGTGATCGAATTCTACCGTTGAAGATCTCCATACCGAGAATGGCATACACGTAGAACAAAATCTGCAAAAAATATGAATAAAAACGTAACGGTTTATCTGAAAGACAAGCGTTTAGAAAACTACGGAATATAAATTACTTTACTATAATTATTATTATTATTATTATTATTATTATTATTATTATTATTATTATTATTATTATTATTATTATTATTATTATTATTATTATTATTATTTGAATGTTACTGCTAAAACTGGCGAACCGAGGCCACTTAGAAAGTTAATACATTTCTAAATCTGAACTGACCATTCATCTTTGACAGTTCTTAGACTTGCAGCAAATTAAGATAAAGGTATAGGATCTGTCAATTCCCCCCCCCCCCCATTTTTTGTTAAAAGCGTGAGATAAACTGGAAATGCTGATTCAGTTAGTAATCATGCATGGCCTCGGTTCGCCTGTTCGACCAGTAATTTCTATGGGATAGTAGATATCTTTCATCTGCAAAATTTCGAAAGTTTCCGCTATTGCTTTAATGAGAAGTCTCTTACAAATAAGATCCCTCCATATATGGCAATAGATGGTCCAATTTGCATCACTGTATTAATTACCACCTTGAATCTGTAAAGAGGAAAGGCAAAGTATTAAAATACACTTCCCGAAGACCACGTCTGAGAAAGGATATACATCATGCAACTGCAGTTGTACTCTGTCGCTTTATGTAAAACGTCATTTGCAAAGGGACTGGTTAAAGACCGTGTTTTAAAACTCAATGGAAAACTGGAAGACCTACACCGCCATGACCACGGGCCCATTTGGGAGAAGTTGGAAACGGTGAATTAATATTTTTACCTTTCTATGGTACCCATAACTTTAATTAATCTTAAGACTCGAAGGATCATCAAAAAGTCTACCGCAGCTTGACTTGATGTCACTGGAAATGAAAGGAGAAAAATAGTTAAAATGATGTTAATACAAGTAATAATTAAAAGAACACACCACACAACACAGCACAACACAACACAACACAACACAACACAACACAACACAACACAACACAACACAACACAACACAACACAACACAACACAACACAACACAACACAGCACACAACACAACACAACACAGCACACAACACAGCACACAACACAACACAACACAACACAACACAACACAACACAACACAACACAACACAACACAACACAACACAACACAACACAACAGCACAACACAACACAACACAACACAACAGCACAACACAACACAACACAACACAACACAACACAACACAACACAACACAACACAACACAACACAGCACAGCACAGCACAGCACAGCACAACACAACACAACACAACACAACACAACACAACACAACACAACACAACACAACACAACACAACACAACACAACAACACATCACAGCACAACACAACACAACACAACACAACACAACACAACACAACACAACACAACACAACACAACACAACACAACACAACACAACAACAACACATCACAACACCACACAACACCACACCACACCACACCACACAACAGTTCAACACATGCAGCACAATACAATACACCAACACAACACAACACAACACAACACAACACAACACAACACAACACAACACAACACAACACAACACAACACAACACAACACAACACAACACAACACAACACAACACAACACAACACAACACCACACCACACCACACAACACATACAACACAACACAACACAACACAACACAACACAACACAACACAACACAACACAACACAACACAACACAACACAACAACACAACACAACACAACACAACACATACAACACCACACCACACCACACCACACCACACCACACCACACCACACAACAGTTCAACGCATGCAGCACAACACAGCGCAACACACCATCACAGCACAGCACAGCACAACACTACAGTTCAACACATGCAGCACAACACAATACACCAAGACACCAAGACAACACACCACAACACGTACAGAACATGTAATATATCACGAGAAGCCGTTTATTATCTGATTTGAAAACACCAAGAAGTGTGTTGAAAAACAACAATAATTAAACGGCTTTCGAGTGTATGGTATATCACATATAGCTCGATATTGTTTTTTAAGGTGTTTCTTTCAGCTCGCTTATATTTTACACTAATGTGTGCCTCACCTGAACTACTCGTTAACTCAACTACAAAAGCGATAGTAGCGCTTTCAATGACAATAAAATCAAAACTGAAAAAAGAACAAATAAAAAATTAATAACATGCAAAAAAATGTAAACTCATTTTTCAAATGTTAAGAAATGTTAAAATTTTACTTGCAAATTATTCTCCAACCACCATCCCTATAATCGAAAGCACGCGCAATTTATTTTTAGAACACGCGAGCGCACGCACTTACGTGTTCCAAAAAGTCATGAAAAATTCTCGACACCCGTATGTGTAGAGCTTTAACCAGAGCTCAGCGTTAAACAAAACGAGAAAGATAGCCTCGGCCATTTCAAACGACAGAGCAATAAAGATGGCATTGACGAATATAACCAAGTCAAAGAAGTACAAAAAATACCTGAAAAAAACGTTGTAAAAGTTCGGAACTGATAATCACAAAAAAACATATAACTTTTTTCAATTTTTTCATTCATTACGAACGTGTAAATTTCAAATCTGTAAATCTCAATTTTATATCTGTAAATCTAATTTTCAAATCTGTAAATCTCATTTTCAAATCTGTAAATCTCATTTTCAAATCTGTAAATCTCAATTTTAAATCTGTAAGTCTTATTTTAAAATTTGTAAATCTTATTTTAAAATCTGTGAATCTCATTTTCAAATCTGTAAATCTCATTTTCAAATCTGTAAATCTCAATTTTAAATCTGTAAATCTCATTTTCAAATCTGTAAATCTCATTTTCAAATTTTTAAGTCTAATTTTCAAATCTGTAAATCTCAATTTCAAATTTATAAATCTAAATTTCAAATCTATAAATCTCACAATTTCATATCTATGGATCGTTTTCACTCACGTGATCGGTGGCCCCATTAGGGTGGTGAAACAATACGAAATATTTGAATAAGAAAGAGCTAATTCCCATGCCGTACACCAACATGGCCGCCATTTCATTGTTTTGGTACACCAATATGGCCGCCGTGACGTCAGATGAAAACGATCTATAAATCTCAATTCCAAATCTATAAATCTTAATATTAATTCTGTAAATCTTAATTTCAAATATCTCAAGAACAAAGTGAGATATGGAAGATCTGTAAATTGAAATTCTTTATAATTTTTAAGAGTTCTTCCGGCAAATAAGATAAACTAAATTTTCGCTCTATATATACCGACACCGGCAAAGATTGTAAGATTGTTTACCTGTGGCACACCATTTGTCGTATTTTTAAACTCAGCCAAGATAGATAGATTTTGGGACAGATTTTTTCAAAAAGATGGACCTCTTCTTTAACTTCGATAACTCGTATGCGTAACAATTCAGGAACCATAAGAAAATCTTTTACTTCTGCAGAAAAATATACAATATACGACTTGGTTCAATCTCAACCTTTGCTTCAATTATTTCTCGGTTCAATTTACTTTTTAATTCAAACTTTTTCTTCAAAACTGAGGTTTTCGTCCACCTGTTAGCATTCATTTTCTGTGCTTTTAAATAAGTAGTTTTTATAAAAAGAAACACTAATGTTCCAGGACGTATTTTTGTTCAATTTTTTTCCAGTGAAAACGTCTAATAATTCTCTTTTGTTATATAGTTAGAGTTTCACTGGATGCAACGATGACTGTCATTGGTTGGTTTGTGGTCACATGACCTTAGTTAAATTTCAATGTCTACCGAGCAGGCAATAATTGAGAACTTATTGCCTGCTCGGTCAGTAAGTTTTCAATTGTTGCCCGCTAGAACTTTGAACTATTCGCGGCATCCTACAAACAAAAGCTTGTTTGGTACGAAAAAAAGAATATTTATTGGTCTTCAAAGCATGTGTGAAGATTAACTGGAGAAATGTATTGCTGTTCTTTTGTTCTGAGACTCTATATTTGTTTGGTTGAAGTGAAATTACGGAGCCAGGCGAAATGTTTTGGTACGTCTTTGAGTTTGTCTTTTGTGTACTTTCCCTTGATAAACGTCGAAATTATTCAGTGAAACTCTAGCTATATAACAAAACACTTAATGTCTGATCCCTTGATGTTTCCCTCGATTTCGTCTCGGGAAATATCAAGACTCTCGGGAAAACAAAACTAACTGTTTCCCTCGGGAGCAGACATTAAGTGTATATTATTTTTATTCAAATCAAATCAGAAATTTTCCCGCCAAAACTTGCAGGTAGTCCTTAATAGTCCCGTCGTGACTGAAGCACGCGCGTATATGATGAGACTGGTACCTAGGTCTGACGTCACCGCTCAGCAAAAAGAAAGAGAGAGAGCTTGGGAGGACATTACCGTTCTTTTTTGGGATCTCTGAACAGAGCAAGCAATGAATAACGGGCGCTATTTGGCGTAATGACCTGAAAACAAGTAATTAAGCCATATAATAATCTTTAATACTGTACGACCTATGTAATCTTGGTTCGTTCGATCCAGGACGTGCCACAACAGACGGACTTTTCCCGGACTGTAGTGAGGACACAGCGCTTGTAATAAAGCTTTCCACCGTTCAAAACTCAAAACCCATTTCATGTTGGCTTTTTCGTGTATCAGATCAAAAGCAAGCTTCAGTTGTCGTCTCTTGCGATAAACTGACTTACGAACTTCGTTCTGTTGGAAAACAAGAAGAAAATTAGCAAATGTCGAGGGGGAAATGGTCATCCTGTCTTCCTTAGGGATAGGGCAATGATTACAACTCTCGGATTAGCGTTATGAGTAAGGTCAGGCCTTTCCCTCCGCCCGTGAAAAACATTAGGAAAATTTAGCAATAATAAAAATAGGTACGCAATGCATACACGTGTCTACTGCACACCATTATATGTATTTAAATTTAATATTAACATAAAACGGTTGACAACTACGATGTCAACAGCTTCCAGAGTTAACGGCTAACAGAGTTAGCGTTTCACCGGGTATCCTGCGAGTCAGAGCCCCTTTCCGACCTACGCAGGCTTCGGGGGAAAGTGGGCTCTGCCAACAAACTCGATCTTCGCCCCAAGTTTGGGGCGAGTCAGTCAGGTTTTAAACTGGTCAAACAACTTCTAATTTACGAACACAGAGCATGGGCCCAAAATAGTATCTTGGCACGCATGCCCAAAAAGAAATATCAAGTTTGTTGGCAGAGCCCACTTTCCCCCAAAGCTTGGTGTTAGCCAGAATAAAATAGAATAGTCTGGCGTTAGCCAGAGTAAAATAAAACCGTCTGGTGTTAGACAGTGCCCAGTAAAGGGTTAAACGCTAACAGAGTTAATTAACAGCTTCCGAAGTTACGCAACTTCTGGACTTTACAGCTTGCACTTATTGCAAAGTGCGCATCCGTGCAATAGACACAGAAAAATTGTAAATAAATTACCTTTAAATGTTTTCTGTAATTCGTATAGACAACAGCTAATAGGATACTGAGGAATATGTACATACAAATCACAAGGAATACGAAGAAAAATAAAGCAAACCAATTATTGCTGTCATAGGCTGGTATCCTTGATCAGGGGAAAAGGAGGAAGGTTCAATATTAGTACGTTGTGCGATTTGCAGCATCGATCTTCCTTTATACCACCCTAATATTTTAGCAGCGTATATTTAAACCACAAGCTGTAAGATTATTGCCGCGTATACATGCATATGGATACAGTCTCAACTGTAATTATAGATTATGGTCACATGCAGGGTAGCCTGTGCACAGCCTGAAATATCCCTGTATTGTAATACAAAAATACTTCTGCACAGAAATGTGACGCGTCCCAAGTCAGGATGAAACTTGGGGTATAGCTTATTACATAACTTAATTCACATAAAACAAGTACTCTAATGCATAAAGCTTACTACTACTATAGATAGCGTAGCATATTTACATACTAATTTAAACTCCTTCATAACAAAGTTTCGCTTTCAAATCGAAAAATAGATGTTTACTAGAGGTCTACGATTGATTCAGAGTTTAATGTTATGAAATAAGTTTTATTCCGTGTCAGAACATATGCGTAATGGAAATTCCGAAAATTTTCTCTATTTATATCGTAGAATGTTTCCTACTGAAACATGTACTGTAACGGAACAAGATTTGACACATGACCAGTTAAACATACAGTAACTGAACATACCCAACGTCAGGACTGTTTGCTGTAGTAGTGAATATATATAATTGATAGTAAGACTCAAAATATTCGTGAAAGTAAGGATAGCCATCTATGTCCTTGAGTTTTCTGAAAAAATAATGATTAGGAAGTCAGTGTCCACTCCTGAAGTGTGTAGCGTTGTACATGCACCATAACATAGTTCCATACCATAACATACTGTACCATAACATACCACACCACACCACACTATATCATACCATCCTATACTACACCACACTATACCATACCATACTATACCATACCATACCATACTATACCATACCATACTATACTACACCATACTATACCATACCCTTACCATACCACACCATACCATACCATACCACACTATGACATACCACACCATACCGCACCAAACCATCCCATTTAACACCATACCATACTCTACCATACCATATACTCACCCATACCATATCATACTATACCATACCACACCACACCATACCACATCAAACCACGGGATCCCATTTAACACCATACCATACCATACTCTACCATACCATACTCTACCATACCATACTCTACCATACCATACCATACTCTACCATACCATACTCTACCATACCATACCATACTCTACCATACCATACTATATCACACCATACCATGCTCTACCATACCATACTCTACCATACCATACTATATCATACCATACTATACCATACCATACCATACTCTTACCATACTCTACCATACCATACTCTACCATATACCATACTCTACCATACCATACCATATCATACCACACCATACCATACTCTACCATACCATACCATACCATATACTCTACCATACCATACTCTACCATATACCATACTCTACCATACCATATCATACCATACCATCTAATCCCATACAATAGTATATTAAATAATTTTATATTGAATAACATTAAAACTTGATACATGATTATATAACCTACCGATTCTCAAACAACTTTAGAGCCAACAATGCAAACAATCCAATTGCCAGAAGAAGTAACACCAAAACATTGACTACGCCTGCCACAGTTCTTCGAATGTTTCTGAAAGCTCGACGAATCTACCACAAACAGACGTGTTTAAGGTATGTATACTATCATAACTCAGCCAGAGTTAAAAAAAATAAGTGATACACTCACCTGTCTGCCTTCAAGGTTCACCAGATAGACTGGGCGGAGAACCCTTGACCAACGTACACCCTCGGATTGGTTACCAGTTTCCATAAAGATGGAATACATCAGCATATCAATGAAGGTTGCCTAATCATGCAAAAAAATATAGCACTCAAACAAATATAGCATACAAACTGATGAAACTGATGTGTTAATTGTTACAGCACAGTACAATACAAAGTACAGTATGGTACAGTAGAGTATACACTACTGTACTGTACTGTACTGTACATCACTTTACTGATAGTACTGTACTGTACACTATATTGTACTGTCCAGTTACTGTGTGGTTACTGTACTGTACTGCACTGTACTGTATTGTACTGTACTGTACTGTACTGTACTGTACTGTACTGTACTGTACTGTACCATACTGTAAGCTAGTATACTGTACACTACTGCACTGTACATTACTGTACTGCAGTAATGGATACTCACAATGATAGTTCCAGTGAGTAAGATATTTTTCTTGTCACTCCAGAAGCAACCATCTGGTGCAATGTACCACTTGTGAAATAAGCAAATTGCAAATGCAAAAATGCAAACATACTCCATGATCATTGTTGCCTAATTGGAAAGTAAGGTGGCATCAGGATATTACAGTAAGGAAATTATCTATTTTAAGTAAAATCACCTGGCATTAACCAGAATAGAAATTATATATCTGATGATCTTTCTAAATGTAGATTGATGCTAAAAAGCTTACCCAGTATGGTAGTTCATAACCACTAACTGCAGGTTTTTCAAAGATTGCCAATGAAAGATTAAACCAAATGAGCAGATAGACCAAGTAATGAATGTAGAACTTGTAGAATGCATTATATATTCTGAAGATAAAATACTCCTCAAACTTGTAGTCAAACCAGATGTTCTCTTGTGTACAACTTTGCAATATTGAAACGCAACATTGCAATTTTGATTGGTGGATTCAATCAGCAACTTGCAAATGCTCGATCACGATTCCTCGACGGGTTGCTTAAAATATTGGTTTTTAACATCGAACAACACATAAATGTGATGTTACACTTGAAGGTATATATAATGGCTCTAACTTTATGTAGAATTTCACATTATCCAAAGTTTGGCATTTAAAACAATTTTTTAAGGCAACCTGTTAAGGAATTGTGATAAAGCGTTTGCAGGTTGCTGATTGAATCCATCAATCAAAATTGCAATGTTGCGTATCAATATCATCTGTATTGCAAAGTTGCATGCAAGAGAACATCCAGTTTGACTATAATAATTGCTATTTATAATGTAGTCAGCTGTACTGCACATAAAAGTTTCACAGCTTGTTAACCGCCGTGTTGTTGCAACAGATGGGTAGCAAGGTAACAATGCTGTTCATTCAACAATTAAGCTGCTACATACAACCTTGTTAGCATCAAACTGTTAACCAGTGCTGTAATAGTTACATAATTTTTGTAACTAGTTGCAGTTACAGTTACATCATCAGAAAAGTAACTAGTTACCGATACAAGTTACAATGAAAAAAAAGTAACTAGTTACAGTTACAAAGTTACTTTAAAAATTTTGTAACTAGTTACAATTACAAATTACAAAGGTACACCTATTCTTTCGTTCTGCTTTTAAAATCGAGAAGCATGTGAATTAGACAAAACTATTATTTAATTTGACCAGAAGAGAATTTTCAAAATTACGATCAGTCATTCAGCAGCGATGTGGTCTGAAAATTAATCCTGCGCAGTGAACAGCCTTCCACATGCTGCACTTGCAGGCAGCGGTGTGTTCAGTTCAATGAAAAGCTGGATACGACGTTGAACAACGACTCGGCGAGGTTGGCAGATGTAACTAGTTATCATTACTTTTTATTCCTACTTTTTGTAACTAGTTACAGTTACAGTTACCTTCTGAAAAAAGTAACTAGTTACTGGTAAAGTTACTCAAAAAAGTAACAATTACATGTAACTAGTTACTTGTAACGAAGTTACTCACAGCACTGCTGTTAACAACCTGTTCTGTGCAGAGTACTGGTAACAGGTTGTTGGAACAACTTGTCACTGGTTTGTTAGAGTCATCAACCTAATTGTTACAAGTTGTCAACAACCTGTTACAGGCATGTTAATAAACTGGGAGCAACCAGTGCAAACACATCACAGTGACAACCTATTGAACAGCCTTGTAACAAATTGCTTGTGTAATCCTATTTACCAAATAATTTTATCAATAAACTTATTTTTATTTAGTCTCTCACATTACTTCCTTTGGTGCTAGTTTAAAAACACCATGTCTTCCATATCTTGCGTCATTTATTAAAGTTGTTGCCAAAAGTAGTTTCTGTATTGAATAAAAAAAATAAAATAAGTTAATTGCATAATTTGCATATAACATGGTATACTCCACGATATACTACTATTTGTAAGCTACTGTTTCAATTAATTTTTTGAAGAAATACTTGGTGAATCCCACAGGACCCCCAGCAGGGCTAGGACCTCCCACTTGGCTATCGCCCAAATCTCACCCATCTACTCACACCTGCCCTCCAGCCCTATAAAATTCCTAGTGGTACCCCTGTATATTATAAATATGACTAACTCTAACTATCAAATAGATGTGTAAAGCCAAGCCAGTCACCTGTATAGACTTCTATACAGAAAATATTGCCTTAACAAGTTTGGGCCTGATTCCAAGATATTTAAAATTCTATTGTTGTCATGCAAAAGCGTTCATAATCTACCCATGCAGTTAAAACTATAGATCATTATCAATCAATTAATCACTGGAATACTTCATCATTTGAATGCTTTTAAATTAGCGTAAATTACAGCGAAACGCGCGTTTATCAACTGTCTGTACCGTGTCTGATAACGCGGTGCCATTCTCATCATCAGAATCTGATTCGATAGTAATTTCTTCTATTCCTCTTGCGAAACTGACTGACTTTGGAGCGGAATCGACCAGTTGTATATCGTCTTGAAATCCCAAATTCATTCTTGGCTGAACAACGGCTGAACGTCGCGTGTTTTTGGAACACAGAATTGACGGAACAATAGACCCTAGCTAGACCAATATGGGACCGTGCGTGCGTCGGACCCCCGGAACTCTACCCAGGCGGAACTTTCGTTTCGAATAATTGCGCAAAGGACAGAAAAAAATACTGTTTTATAAACGCTATTTCGTGTGCTTTATTTTGCTGGGAATTTTCTCAGGGTTAGAGACCCACAGTTAGTTTTTTAGTTGGTTTTTCAAAGAACTCATTTATATTCTTTGGTAAAATGCATATATAAATTCCGTCTTCTGTGTCGTAAAGTGTCGTTCAAAGTTCGTAAAGTGTCGGTACTCTACGTGTATTTGGAAAATGGCGGAATTGGAAGAACCAGAACGCAAGTTCTCGAAAGAACAACTGGAAAGCGAAGAAGTTTCTAAAAAGGATATTCTTTCCTTCCTTCAGGAGCATGCTTCGAAAGCGGTATAGTTGTGCTTGGTTATATGCGGGTTTTTCTTGTACTTGTCTTTTGCAAGTATTTGCATGGTAGCTAGGTAGTGATTTAATAGATTTTAACGTGTCACGTGTGCATTTTGAAGAAAAAAAACGAAGGTCACACGTGCTTATTTGAACCCCCTTAAAGACAAGTGGTGGCGAAGATGTTTTATATTGAATGGACTAATTCATCAATAAAATCATAAGGAATATATTTTGACCCCCTCCCTCCCCCTTAGCAAATTTAGGCCATAATTTATTAATTTGTTGCCCCTATTAATTGCGGGGGGGGGGGGTTAGCTTCCTAGTTAGAAATAGAAATATAGGGGGTGCTTGTTATACACACATGTAAAGTGGACTACACTGTACTGTAGTGTTGACCAGTGTGATATTAATAGACGAGTTTCAGGGTGTTGCGTGTGCATTGTTTTGGAAAAGAATTGACAGGCTCTTGGCGGGCTCCCCACAAAGTAAGGAATGGCAAACAGACTTGCTAGCGAGCTAACAACAGCAGAATAACAATGTTTTATATCCAGAAACTGTATCTATACTTTGTTTATTTTAAATGGTATGTTTACTTTGAGTGGAGCTTGCCAGTTTCTTTGAAAAATGATGCGTGCGCAACACCCTGAAACTCGCCTATTGGTATATTTAAATAAAATTGCATTGCCCAGAATGAACAGTATTTTCAATATAGTCGTTCAGCTGTGATAACAAGTTGTTACAACATTGTTCAGCTGTCAATGCTGTATAAACAACTCATTAACAAGTTGAAACAGTCAATGATAAACATGGTTGTTCTCCACTCTCAGGGGTGGGGTAACAGGCCCCTTCCCTTCCCACTCCTCCACTTCCCTTTCTTCCTCCATTTCCCTCTCCTTCCCTCTTCCCTTTCCACTGCATGTTGTCATCAACCCTAGCATTTTTTTGTGTGTTAAATACAATTAATGATTTTTTAATAGTTTTTGAAAGAAAATAAGCTGAATGGAAAGCTCAATAATGTTGCCAAATCATTCAAGAAGGATCAAGCAATTAATGTGTACAACAAAATGTTTGACACTAAGGTACATGTATTGGTATTTTTTGTTATGGTAATGAGATAAAAATGTCATATCATGACATTTGTTTTGATCCTATAGCCAGGGGGTACACCTGTATATTACCTGTATATCTACACTTAATTAGTTGTAGTTTAGTTACAGAAGGTCTAATAAAGCAAGCCACCAGTACAGAGACCCAGATGGGCCCGAGACAAAATAGAGAATTGGGGTCCCCATGCCAAAATTCTACATCCCATTTCATATAATTAATTAAAATCAATAAACTAAATAAACTAGCAATATATGTAATTAGGGGGGTCCTCTCAAGCTGGAGCCCCAGGGCAAACTGCCTCAGTTATCCCTCCCTGGGTGGACCTAGGTCTCGTGACATGGTGCCATCTCCCCCCTGTGGAGCAATGAAGTAAAATTTAGCAATAAATAAACTACTACCGTATGTACGTTATGTTCCTCTGATATTTTTGCCCTATAAATTCCTTCTCAAACTTTAGGCTTTTAAAAGTGAAGCAGATGCAGAAGAGGCTGTTGAAGAAGTCACCAAGAAAGTTGCTTCTTCAAGTGTAAAAGACAAACATGCTGCTGCTGTGACTGAAGTATGTAATTTTGAATATTATACAACTCACAGTGTGCAGATTTTGTGCAATGGCCATTGAAATTCCTATTACTACTGGTCTGTTAGGTCAAAGTATACAATTGGATAAAATTAACTAATTTTTAAGCTAGAATTGTGTTATTTTAATACCAGTAGTAAATCATAATATAAAGATGATGTGATGTATTTAGTTGTGCATTCTTTTTTTTAAGAAACCAAAGTACACCAAAAAGATCTTGAAGAAAGCGAGCAAGCCAGATCAGATGCCAAGAAAGGGTGACCTGGTCAGTTGTTTCTACACAGGCAAGCTTCAAGATGGAACGGTGTTTGACACAAATATTGGAAAAGGTATTAATTAGCTAATGAAGCCTATTTCTAAATAGTTGTTTTAATTAAATATTTAATATTTTTCTTTTGTTTGTCACAGCATCAAAAAGAAGAGGTGGTACTTTTGTTCCTTTGAAATTCAAAGTTGGAACAGGGAAAGTAATTCGTGGAGTAAGTCGGCTTAACCCTTTTACTGCTAAGAATCATCTGGCATTAGCCAAAGTATAAACAACGATGCAATTACAGGGTGGGATTATTATTATTATTATTATTATTACTATCACCATCACCAATTTCACCATCACCAATTTCACCATCACCAATTTCACCATCACCAATTTCACCCTCACTAATTTCACCATCACTAATTTCACCATCACCAATTTCATCATCACCAATTTCACCGTCACCAATTTCACCATCACCAATTTCACCGTCACCTATTTCACCATTCACCAGTTTCACTATCACCAATTTCACCATCACTAATTTCACCATCACCAATTTCACCATCAGCAATTTCACCATCGCTAATTTTACCATCACCAATTTCACCATCACCAATTTCACCATCACCAATTTCACCATCACCAATTTCACCATCACTAATTTCACCATCACCAATTTCACCATCACCAATTTCACCATCACTAATTTCACCATCATCAATTTCACCATCACTAATTTCACCATCACCAATTTCACCATCACCAATTTCACCATCACCAATTTCACCATCACTAATTTCACCATCACCAATTTCACCATCACCAATTTCACCATCACCAATTTCACCATCACCAATTTCACCATCACCAATTTCACCATCACCAATTTCACCATCAGCAATTTCACCATCACTAATTTCACCATCACCAATTTCACCATCACCAATTTCACCATCACTAATTTCACCATCATCAATTTCACCATCACTAATTTCACCATCACCAATTTCACCATCACCAATTTCACCATCACCAATTTCACTATCACCAATTTCACCATCACCAATTTCACCATCACCAATTTCACCATCACCAATTTCACCATCACCAATTTCACCATCACCAATTTCACCATCACCAATTTCACCATCACCAATTTCACCATCACCAATTTCACCATCACCAATTTCACCATCACCAATTTCACCATCAGCAATTTCACCATCACTAATTTCACCATCACCAATTTCACCATCACCAATTTCACCATCACCAATTTCACCATTAGCAATTTCACCATCAGCAATTTCACCATCAGCAATTTCACCATCACCAATTTCACCATCAGCAATTTCACCATCACCAATTTCACCATCACCAATTTCACCATCACCAATTTCACTATCACCAATTTCACCATCACTAATTTCACCATCAGCAATTTCACCATCAGCAATTTCACCATCACTAATTTCACCATCACCAATTTCACCATCACCAATTTCACCATCACCAATTTTACCATCACCAATTTCACCATTAATAATTTCACCATCAGCAATTTCACCATCAGCAATTTCACCATCAGCAATTTCACCATCACTAATTTCACCATCACCAATTTCACCATCACCAATTTCACCATCACCAATTTCACCATCACCAATTTCACCATCACCAATTTCACCATCACCAATTTCACCATCACTAATTTCACCATCACCAATTTCACCATCAGCAATTTCACCATCGCTAATTTCACCATCACCAATTTCACCATCACCAATTTCACCATCACTAATTTCACCATCACCAATTTCACCATCACCAATTTCACCATCACTAATTTCACCATCATCAATTTCACCATCACTAATTTCACCATCACCAATTTCACCATCACCAATTTCACCATCACCAATTTCACCATCACTAATTT
The DNA here is from genome assembly GCA_964035015.1 of Corallium rubrum. Taxonomy (NCBI): domain Eukaryota; kingdom Metazoa; phylum Cnidaria; class Anthozoa; order Scleralcyonacea; family Coralliidae; genus Corallium; species Corallium rubrum. The sequence goes on from OZ036002.1 coordinate 8,295,269, forward strand.
CACCATCACCAATTTCACCATCACCAATTTCACCATCACCAATTTCACCATCACCAATTTCACCATCACCAATTTCACCATCACCAATTTCACCATCAGCAATTTCACCATCACTAATTTCACCATCACCAATTTCACCATCACCAATTTCACCATCACTAATTTCACCATCATCAATTTCACCATCACTAATTTCACCATCACCAATTTCACCATCACCAATTTCACCATCACCAATTTCACTATCACCAATTTCACCATCACCAATTTCACCATCACCAATTTCACCATCACCAATTTCACCATCACCAATTTCACCATCACCAATTTCACCATCACCAATTTCACCATCACCAATTTCACCATCACCAATTTCACCATCACCAATTTCACCATCACCAATTTCACCATCAGCAATTTCACCATCACTAATTTCACCATCACCAATTTCACCATCACCAATTTCACCATCACCAATTTCACCATTAGCAATTTCACCATCAGCAATTTCACCATCAGCAATTTCACCATCACCAATTTCACCATCAGCAATTTCACCATCACCAATTTCACCATCACCAATTTCACCATCACCAATTTCACCATCACCAATTTCACCATCAGCAATTTCACCATCACTAATTTCACCATCACCAATTTCACCATCACCAATTTCACCATCACCAATTTCACCATTAGCAATTTCACCATCAGCAATTTCACCATCAGCAATTTCACCATCACCAATTTCACCATCAGCAATTTCACCATCACCAATTTCACCATCACCAATTTCACCATCACCAATTTCACCATCACCAATTTCACCATCACCAATTTCACCATCAGCAATTTCACCATCACTAATTTCACCATCACCAATTTCACCATCACCAATTTCACCATCACCAATTTCACCATTAGCAATTTCACCATCAGCAATTTCACCATCAGCAATTTCACCATCACCAATTTCACCATCAGCAATTTCACCATCACCAATTTCACCATCACCAATTTCACCATCACCAATTTCACTATCACCAATTTCACCATCACTAATTTCACCATCAGCAATTTCACCATCAGCAATTTCACCATCACTAATTTCACCATTGCCAATTTCACCATCACCAATTTCACCATCACCAATTTTACCATCACCAATTTCACCATTAATAATTTCACCATCAGCAATTTCACCATCAGCAATTTCACCATCAGCAATTTCACCATCACTAATTTCACCATCACCAATTTCACCATCACCAATTTCACCATCACCAATTTCACCATCACCAATTTCACCATCACCAATTTCACCATCACCAATTTCACCATCACTAATTTCACCATCACCAATTTCACCATCAGCAATTTCACCATCGCTAATTTCACCATCACCAATTTCACCATCACCAATTTCACCATCACCAATTTCACCATCACCAATTTCACCATCACCAATTTCACCATCACTAATTTCACCATCATCAATTTCACCATCACTAATTTCACCATCACCAATTTCACCATCACCAATTTCACCATCACCAATTTCACCATCACCAATTTCACCATCACCAATTTCACCATCACCAATTTCACCATCACCAATTTCACCATCACCAATTTCACCATCAGCAATTTCACCATCACTAATTTCACCATCACCAATTTCACCATCACCAATTTCACCATCACCAATTTCACCATCACCAATTTCACCATCAGCAATTTCACCATCAGCAATTTCACCATCAGCAATTTCACCATCAGCAATTTCACCATCAGCAATTTCACCATCACCAATTTCACCATCACCAATTTCACCATCACCAATTTCACCATCACCAATTTCACTATCACCAATTTCACCACCACCTATTTCACCATTCACCAATTTCACCATCACTAATTTCAACATCACTAATTTCACCATCACCAATTTCACCGTCACCAATTTCACCGTCACCAATTTCACCATCACCAATTTCACCACCACCTATTTCACCATTCACCAGTTTCACTATCACCAATTTCACCATCACTAATTTCACCATCACCAATTTCACCATCACTAATTTCACCATCACCAATTTCACCATCACCAATTTCACCATCACTAATTTCACCATCATCAATTTCACCATCACTAATTTCACCATCACCAATTTCACCATCACCAATTTCACCATCACCAATTTCACCATCACTAATTTCACCATCACCAATTTCACCATCACCAATTTCACCATCACCAATTTCACCATCACCAATTTCACCATCACCAATTTCACCATCACTAATTTCACCATCACCAATTTCACCATCACCAATTTCACCATCACCAATTTCACCATTCACCAGTTTCACTATCACCAATTTCACCATCACCAATTTCACTATCACTAATTTCACCATCACCAATTTCACTGTCACCAATTTCACCATCACCAATTTCACCATCATCAATTTCACTGTCACCAATCTCACCATCACCAATTTCACCATCACTAATTTCACCATCACCAATTTCACTATCACTAATTTCACCATCACCATTCTCAACATCACTAATTTCACCATCACCAATTTCACCATCACCAATTTCACCATCACCAATTTCACCATCACCAATTTCACTATCACCAATTTCACCATCACCAATTTCACCATCACCAATTTCACCATTAGCAATTTCACCATCAGCAATTTCACCATCAGCAATTTCACCATCACCAATTTCACCATCAGCAATTTCACCATCAGCAATTTCACCATCACCAATTTCACCATCACCAATTTCACCATCACCAATTTCACTATCACCAATTTCACCATCACTAATTTCACCATCAGCAATTTCACCATCAGCAATTTCACCATCACTAATTTCACCATCACCAATTTCACCATCACCAATTTCACCATCACCAATTTTACCATCACCAATTTCACCATTAATAATTTCACCATCAGCAATTTCACCATCAGCAATTTCACCATCACCAATTTCACCATCACCAATTTCACCATCACCAATTTCACTATCACCAATTTCACCATCACTAATTTCACCATCAGCAATTTCACCATCAGCAATTTCACCATCACTAATTTCACCATCACCAATTTCACCATCACCAATTTCACCATCACCAATTTTACCATCACCAATTTCACCATTAATAATTTCACCATCAGCAATTTCACCATCAGCAATTTCACCATCAGCAATTTCACCATCAGCAATTTCACCATCACTAATTTCACCATCACCAATTTCACCATCACCTATTTCACCATCACCAATTTCACCATCACTAATTTCAACATCACTAATTTCACCATCACCAATTTCACCATCACCAATTTCACCGTCACCAATTTCACCATCACCAATTTCACCACCACCTATTTCACCATTTACCAGTTTCATTATCACCAATTTCACCATCACTAATTTCACCATCGCCATTTCACCATCACCAATTTCACCATCGCTAATTTCACCATCACCAATTTCACCATCACCAATTTCACCATCACCAATTTCACCATCACTAATTTCACCATCACCAATTTCACCATCACCAATTTCACCATCACTAATTTCACCATCATCAATTTCACCATCACTAATTTCACCATCACCAATTTCATTATCACCAATTTCACCACCACCTATTTTACCATTCACCAATTTCACCATCACTAATTTCAACATCACTAATTTCACCATCACCAATTTCACCATCACCAATTTCACCATCACCAATTTCACCATCACCAATTTCACCATCACCAATTTCACCATCACTAATTTCACCATCATCAATTTCACCATCACTAATTTCACCATCACCAATTTCACCATCACCAATTTCACCATCACCAATTTCACCATCACTAATTTCACCATCACCAATTTCACCATCACCAATTTCACCATCACCAATTTCACCATCACCAATTTCACCATCACCAATTTCACCATCACCAATTTCACCATCACCAATTTCACCATCACCAACCATCACCAATTTCACCATCACCAATTTCACCATCACCAATTTCACCATCACCAATTTCACCATCACCAATTTCACCATTCACCAGTTTCACCATCACCAATTTCACCATCACCAATTTCACTATCACTAATTTCACCATCACCAATTTCACTATCACCAATTTCACCATCACCAATTTCACCATCATCAATTTCACTGTCACCAATCTCACCATCACCAATTTCACCATCACTAATTTCACCATCACCAATTTCACTATCACTAATTTCACCATCACCATTTCACATCACTAATTTCACCATCACCATTCTCACCATCACAATTTCACCATCACCAATTTCACCATCACCAATTTCACCATCACCAATTTCACCATCACCAATTTCACCATCACCAATTTCACCATCACCAATTTCACCATCAGCAATTTCACCATCAGCAATTTCACCATCACCAATTTCACCATCAGCAATTTCACCATCAGCAATTTCACCATCACCAATTTCACCATCACCAATTTCACCAACACAAATTTCACCATCACCAATTTCACTATCACCAATTTCACCATCACTAATTTCACCATCAGCAATTTCACCATCACTAATTTCACCATCACCAATTTCACCATCACCAATTTCACCATCACCAATTTCACCATCACCAATTTCACCATTAATAATTTCACCATCAGCAATTTCACCATCAGCAATTTCACCATCACCAATTTCACCATCACCAATTTCACCATCACCAATTTCACTATCACCAATTTCACCATCACTAATTTCACCATCAGCAATTTCACCATCAGCAATTTCACCATCACTAATTTCACCATCACCAATTTCACCATCACCAATTTCACCATCACCAATTTTACCATCACCAATTTCACCATTAATAATTTCACCATCAGCAATTTCACCATCAGCAATTTCACCATCAGCAATTTCACCATCAGCAATTTCACCATCACTAATTTCACCATCACCAATTTCACCATCACCTATTTCACCATCACCAATTTCACCATCACTAATTTCAACATCACTAATTTCACCATCACCAATTTCACCATCACCAATTTCACCGTCACCAATTTCACCATCACCAATTTCACCACCACCTATTTCACCATTTACCAGTTTCATTATCACCAATTTCACCATCACTAATTTCACCATCGCCATTTCACCATCACCAATTTCACCATCGCTAATTTCACCATCACCAATTTCACCATCACCAATTTCACCATCACCAATTTCACCATCACTAATTTCACCATCACCAATTTCACCATCACCAATTTCACCATCACTAATTTCACCATCATCAATTTCACCATCACTAATTTCACCATCACCAATTTCACCATCACCAATTTCACCATCACCAATTTCACCATCACTAATTTCACCATTACCAATTTCACCATCACCAATTTCACCATCACCAATTTCACCATCACCAATTTCACCATCACTAATTTCACCATCACCAATTTCACCATCACCAATTTCACCATCACCAATTTCACCATTCACCAGTTTCACTATCACCAATTTCACCATCACCAATTTCACTATCACTAATTTCACCATCACCAATTTCACTGTCACCAATTTCACCATCACCAATTTCACCATCATCAATTTCACCATCACCAATTTCACCATCACCAATTTCACCATCACTAATTTCACCATCACCAATTTCACTATCACTAATTTCACCATCACCATTCTCAACATCACTAATTTCACCATCACCAATTTCACCATCACCAATTTCACCATCACCAATTTCACCATCACCAATTTCACTATCACCAATTTCACCATCACCAATTTCACCATCATCATTGCTATTATTTTATTTTTTATTTTTTATTTTGAATAATCCAAAAACGAACCAGTGTTGAAATGAAACTGCGTCATGATTACTTGTTAGCAGTCTTCTCAATTTCAAAATAGTTTTATTAATTTCTACATTGTGCTGTGATCTATCTAGTGGGATGAAGCTCTCATGACAATGGGTTTAGATGAAAAGGCTGAACTTACAATTCAACCTGAATGGGCGTATGGCAGGAAAGGTCTTCCAGACAGCAAGTATCCTTTGAATATTTACTTTACGTTACACCGTAAGGCCTTACGTTACATTATGGGACTTTACGTTACATTGTGAGACCTTGCGTTACATTGTGAGACCTTACGTTACATTGTGAGACCTTACGTTACATTATGGGACCTTACATTACATTGTGGACCTTACATTACGTTGTGAGACCTTACATTGCATTGTGAGACCTTACGTTACATTGTGAGACCTTACGTTACATTGTGAGACCTTACGTTACATTGTGAGACCTTACATTACATTGTGAGACCTTACGTTACATTGTGGGACCTTACATTACATTGTCAGACTTTACGTTACTTTGTGAGACTTTACGTTACTTTGTGCAGCTTTGTGAGACCTTATTTCGCATACATCCGAAAATCATGTTTTGTGAAATAGGCAGTTAAAGTTTGAGTTTCATTATATCCAGATGTTTTGGTGTTTTCAAGCAGTTCCAAGTTCTATTTTTTTCTTGCACGCTTGATTTTGCTTGAGCCACCAGAATTTTGGCCTTTCTGTCTCTTTCGCTTCCTTGAACCATCCAAACAATCCTCGTTAAATGCCCCACTCTCATATGTTACTCCTTCGGTAGCCTTCAATCTCTCCTCCTCCGCCAATTTTGCCTGTTGAATTTTCTGTCTTGCTTCCTTGAACTTCTTTGCTGCCCTCCTATTTGCTTGTTTCACTCTCTTTTTGTTCTTTCTTCCACTTCCAGCCTTCGTGTAATAACCATCAGAAATTTCTAGCTCTTTCATGACGTCATGGTGACCAGCTGCACCACTAAATTTACTGATTTATTGTGTTTTTGGTAAGCACTATCACTAATTGGAGATGGCATATTCAAAATCTCACAAATGGTTGCAAGAGCCTCCCTACCTAGCCCTAACTCACCCATAGCAAAATTAGTTCTCCGATTTACATCGAATGAGCGTGCCTTACCCTCAACTTTCTTTGAAGTATCCATGTCAACTCTGTGTTTACATGCTGTGCACTCAAAATAGAAAGTACTGCTCAATCCAGCACATTTTGAAGCATCTTCACCAATTGTAATCTTCCCCTTTTTACATTTATGCATACTCTCCATGGCATTCCTAATGTTTTCGACATAAACTATCCGATAACCTTCTTCTTCTGGCAAATTGGTGGGAGGGTATCTTTTAGTTCTGCCTGAGCCTTCAACTTCAGGGGTTTGAGGTGCTTGTGAAGTTGATGTTTCGTTAGCATGCTCCAGTTTCCGTGCTGATGTTGATTTCACTTCTGTTTCTTCCAGCCTCTCTTCATTATCCATAACCTGATGTGATTCAGAAGAGTTTTGAAGGCTTGAATCCACGCTTTCCATTGTAGATCGACAAACGGGTACACGATTTTCATTCTCAACATTATCGCCATCTTTACAAATTTCAGAGAAACGTTTGCCTTTGAAGCGGGTTTTTTTCTTTGATTTGTTTTCTACACGAAACTTTATTCCTTCTTTCAAACTTTTTGGCATAATCACAAGCGAGAAAACCAACAGAATATAGCAACAAAACGAAAAATCTAACCAGAAATCTGCCCCAAAACACGCACTTGAAAGTTGAAAATGAAAGCTATATGGGCATTACGCAATTATAGTGTGTTTCCGTGGTCCCTGTGTGTCCTCTCGTGTCCTAAATGTACTCCTTTGGCATAAGTAACCCTACATAACATTTTGACAGTCAAATCTTACAGAAAAACGAGTTTTTTCGCGTATTTTTTAAACCCGTTTCCATGGTAACCTGGTGTAAACAATCAGTAAATTGGAAAGTCCTTTCGCTAAAAGCTATTTCTCTATATGAAACCGGTGGTAATTCAAAAAAAGACTATACAAGTTGAAAGACAAGATGTTTAGCTACCTGATAGTGATGTTTTTCAAATTTTGACTTTTACTCCCTAATCGACCAAATCTGGAGGAAACGTTGTGAGACCTTACGTTACATTGTGGGACCTTACGTTACATTGTGGGACCTTACATTACATTGTTAGACTTTAAGTTACTTTGTGAGACCTTACGTTACCTTACGTTACGTTGTGAGACCTTACGTTACGTTGTGAGACCTTACGCAACACTGTGAGGCTTTACTGTACGTTACGTTGTGAAACTTTACATTACATTACATTACATTAACTTTGCTATTTTCATTAACTTGAACAAAGAATTCCTCAAAATGCAGTTCTAATTTTTGAAGTCGAGCTGGTTGGCATTGAGTAAAAAAGATAGAAGCACTACTAATCCAATCAACTACAAAATAACGCGACCATCATTTGAGGATTTTTAGGAACGGCAACAAACAAAAAACAACGTTGAAATTTTGTGAGGTAGAGCTGATGGCAACTGAACGTATGGTATAAAACATCAAAGATGTTTAGATGTATTTTTTTGCGTAGTTGCTGTGGTCTGTGTAAAGTGTGAACTGCAAGGCTTTCTGGCAATCCGAAATACATTAAGGTTTGCGTACTCGAAAGTATTGAACGTAGTTTCGAGCGAAGGCCTACCCTGCAAGTCAGAGCCCCTTTCGACTCGATCTTCGCCCCAAGTTTGGGGCGAGTCAGTCAGGTTTTAAACTGGTCAAACAAGTTCTAGTTTGCGAACACGCGTAAGCAGGAAAATAGGAAGTGACGCGTTAGAGCCTGGGCCCAAAATAGTATCTTGGTAACCGTTCACGCATGCTCAAAAAGAAATATCGAGTTTGTTGGCAGAGCCCACTTTCCGCCGAAGCCTGCGTAGGTCGGAACGGGGCTCTGACTCGCAGGGTAGCGAAGTCCCTTCGTCAGAGAGAAACGTGAGCCCCACGTTTCTCTCTGACGAAGGGCCTTCGCTCGAAACATTAGACTGAAACTATACGTTCGTTCAATAATTTCGGCAGTACTCAAACCTTACTGTATTTCGATTTGTATTTCAACACTGCCTACGCAGCACGCTACTCTTATTTCTGGAAATCCTATACTTTTTCTCTTAAAATCTTATTTTTGTCGAAAACTGTTTCGTGAATTGACGTGAAATCATTATGCTTTCGTTTTGATACTGTCGGATGGGAGAAAGACTTATGAATTCCATTTTTAAATCATGTACAGGCATGTAACTATTTCGGGGTCAGAGCCTCCAGGTTAGCTGTAGGAATTGAGAAGGCTACACTTGTACATTTCATTTGCGGGTTAAACTGGGTTTTTGTGGTATTGTCATGCAAAAATATTAATCAGGACAAATTCCTCTATTTATTATATTTTTTGTACGTTTTCTGTTTCAATCCTACTTTTCCTAAAATTTTGTGGATTTTTTTTCAAATTTTACACAAGCTATCGTAGGATAAGTCTGCCAGAAAGCCTGTTGCATGCCTTGGGCAAATAAATGCCTGTCGCCCGTTTGAAATTAAAGTTATGTTGTGTTCATCACGATTGATTTTCTTTTGTGATATTTTAATTAAAAGTTTTGACGACCGTCTCGGAATTGTGGAAAAAACCCCCATCCTCGTCCAATCATAGAGCGCCAAATAGGCGAAGGCGGGAAAATAATCATGTGACTACATGTACGTTGATGATTTATCGTAACTGAAACGTCCATTTAAAACACGAGCTGCCAGTATTTTGAGTAGCTTCAGAAACGACCCATTTGGTATTAAAGTTCATTGGCGTATTAATTTTAAAAAAGAACATTGTCTAAGCCGAAAAAATTAAAAGTAAAGTGTATGTAAATCAGAAGGATTTTTTTTTATCAGATATGAAACCACGGACATGGTACTGATTTCCTTTGTGTTTTCCTCCTAAGTAAGGGTTAGAAAATGGCCACGTGCATGTGCTCAATGGGATATAGTGTCCCGATAATTAGATATAAGGCCACGAAGATGTTTCAATTTTAACAAGACGCCCGCTAGGCGTTAACTCGGGCTACTTAATAGTGGGCACTGGGCCACACTGGTGTACCAAAACAATGAAATAGTGGCCAATCGCCATATTGGTGTACCAAAACAATGAAATGGTGGCTATATATACTGATGAACCAAAACAATGAAATGGTGGCCACACTGGTGTACCAAAACATTTAAATGGTGGCCATACTGGTGTACCAAAACAATGAAATAGTGGCCAATCAGCCATTCTGGTGTACCAAAACAATGAAATGGTGGCCATACTGGTGTACCAAAAGAATGAAATGGTGGCCATAATGGTGTACCAAAACATTGGAATGGTCGGGCCATATTGGTGTATCCAAACAATAATACACACTTGATGAAAGTAATGTATAAACTGTTTAATAACATCGACTTTTAGTGCAAGACACCAGTACAATAATAAACAATACAAGCAAATAAAGCAAACCACAAATATTAACACAGTTACCTCAATACATTTAAGCTAATACATACAGGCGATACAGCACTCACAGACACAAGTCAGTTCAGCTAAATGACAACTTTCACTTGCAACTTGGCTTTATCAACTTTCTTTGTTCTTTGATTTACAGCATTGAGCAACATTTTTCAGTACCATTTAATTAATAACACATGTAAATTGTCGAGAACACAATGATCGAGAATTTTCGTAAGTTTGATCGAGTACTACACATTTTCAGCGTACGGTTATCGAGATGGCGGACCAACCCACGTCTACTATGGTATAAAAGCATTGCGAGCGTGTTTATCATTAAAACACAAATTCACTTCGAACAACACAACCAAAGGCGTCAGGAGAAGAAACTCGCTACTCCTGTATGAAAATCCGCCATGATGAAACATGCATTTGATGCCTGCAGTTTCGCAAAGCCTCTTGGGGCAATATCGCGACCCCCCAAATTAAAAAGCAAAAACACTAACAACGCGACCGAAACCTAGACTAGTCTACCTGCGGTAGCCCGAGTAACTATAAATGTGTTGTATTTTTTCCGTCTAGCACGTTTACCGTAGAATTTATAGACTACAGTAGTGACTCTATTGAATTCATTAGTGCTCTACAATCTCATTCCCAGTGCCCACGTTCCCCACCCGGGAAACGAGAGACTCTGGGATAATCCGTTTCAAATCGTTACGTTATTGGCTGAATAGTGAGCATGAGTTGGTCTGAAGTGACCGGAAGTAGAATTAATAAAACCAAAATAACAAAGAGTCGGACGACAAGACTCCAGTGAAGACGTTGCCGCGATCGATATCTTCGTCGTATGTGTGTAGATGCTGTAATTCGAGCTTCGCCAGCAACCCCATTGACTTGTTTGGCGAAAAGTCAAACAAGGAGAACATACTATCCAGATTCCGCTCGGATGTTTACGCATGCGTACCTCAACTGGAATAACAAGAATCCTGTGATTTGAATCGGATTATCCTAGAGTCCCGGGTGGGGAAACGTGGGCTCTGGGAACGAGATTGAGTGCTCTATTGAAGTCATTTATAGTGACTCCGTTGAGAGTTCACTGTGCTATGACAAAATAAAACAAAAGATCTTTGCAGTGGACTCTATATAGTCAATAGTGCTCACTAATATGTCTAATCTTGATGAATCAAAACACTTTGGAATATAGAGCGTTGAAATACTCGATCGGGATCGGCTGAGGGGTACAACCATTCTCTAGCATGAATTATTACCATTAATAATGAAGTATTATGTAAAACATGGGCAGCAGTATTTTATCAGATTTAGCCGAGTGTTTTAGATGTGATAAAACACGTACTGCGAATGTTTTAAATGGCTTCAAAAACTATCCATATAATAAGCCCATATAGAAATCAATTTTGAAAATTGAAGTTGTCTGAGCCGCAAAATCGAAGAAAAAGTTCATCGAAAATAGCGAGCGTGTCTCTATCACATATAGAGACACGTCACGGTCATGATTTTCCTTTGTGTTTTCCTCATGAATTATTAATGCGTTTTTGAACATTGTTTAACACCCGGATGCATTTGAAGGAAGCAAAAGATGCATTTGAAGTCCAAAGTTGTTATTTTAAATTTAGGCCAACGGAATAAACATGAATGTTTTCTTTGGAAGAACCTAGAGATTGCGCGTCACGTCCGCAACAGGAAAAGCCGCATTGATGAGTTTTTCAGCACAGCAGGTGCCCCATTGTAGCATGCGCGTGATATCTTCGTAAACACTTCCTCAAATACTTTCTCAAAGTTGACCGAAAAATTTGTTGACGTGAGAGCGATTTGAAGCTTAATATAGACCACTTTCATAATAGCCACCGCTTTAAATATTCTTTTATGTGCATCTAAATTAGCCTTTCTGGCCTCGTTATGAAGAAAAGATTCTTTGGAATTGCAGACACTAACTGCTGCCACTGCCAGCGATGGATAATTGTTGGTTAACCAATGTTTTGCTGCAAATCGCTTCTTTTCTCGACACCTTGCTTGATCAATTGTAACTTTCTCAGATTATCAAATGTTTTGTTTCACGTGTTTTCACTTTAAACCTTACTCACTAAAGTAAACCTTCCTCCGGGTGGTACCCGCATACCCGCAGCTTTTTTCCAACTCTGGGCGCTGCTCTAGTCAGTTACCGACTGTCAGATTTTTAGCACTACTGTATATTTGGGAATAACATGCATACAGTGACCCTTATAGACCACTTTCATAATAGCGATTCTTTTGTGTGCATTTTAATTATCTTCGCAGCAGTCGAGGGTAGTTAGTAGGCTTTCAGTCAGCAGCGGTCTGACAGTTATTAGTAGCTATTGTAGTGTGCCAAAGCTTACCTAGGAAAACCTAGAAAACCAAGGTACTGTAAAAGTCATGCAGTATTTATGAACGTTGCAAAACACAAAATTCTCGCTATATATTTTGAGGAAGGTTATCTAAACTTAAAAACCCATCCGGAGGAAGGTTGAATACTTTTTCCAACTCTGGCAGCACCGCGGAATTTGGCGCCAATACGGATTATGCAATGTAAATAATTATATCAAAGTATGGTGCTCTTTAGAGTGTGTTTTAGCATATTAAAGGTGGTTTGTTAACATAGTTTAGAAACAAAATATTGACGTTTTATGGTGAAAAACCATTCATGGCTTAACGGTTGAAATCCTGCTCAAGTGGACACACTTTGCTTCCTTTTCATCGTGTGAGATTGTTATTAACCCATTCCTGCCCGAGCCGGACAAAAATGGCCCCTTCTTTGTTTTACTCTGTCTAATGCCACGTGATTTTACTCGTCAAAGGGAGAAGCCACAGACACCCTAGCCCTATACAATACTAAAAAAGAAAGTTAAAAAAAAGTGATTAACCCTTCCTGCATGAGCTGGCCAAAAACGGCCTCTTTGTTGTTTCACTTTGTCTAACGACTATAACGCCAGCTGATTGTACTTGTCAAACAGAGAACCCTCAGACATCTATTCCTAGACGGTAATGAGTTAAATCGTTATAGTCCAGTTTTCCTTGCAAAGTTTGGTACTTTTAAATAATTGTCTGTTCACATGAGTTGTTCACCCCCACTTATAAACCGGAATAACCGGTCCCATGCACTCAAGTGAGATCCAACTTATGATGAGAAGGATCTGGATCTTGATACAAGCTACGGTCATCTCAAAGTTCTGCCGCTGTCACCGTCTCTATTGGTAATTGGTAGAGATATTTTAGTAAACATTGCGCAAAATATGTCGATTTAATAAATATTGCGCACATCAAAACAAGTCTGTGCCCATAGCTAACCGCGCGCGTTTTAAAGTGTATCAATTTCAAATATGCTTAACCTGTGGTTATCCAAATATTTTCGCCAACTTGTTGAAAGGAACACACAAATTATCCTAATTAAAAATGTTCCGCTTGTATTTGTTTTGGCAAGTGGCCGCAAATTCTGTCCTTGTTTTGGTGTACACTCTAACTTTAGTAACTTGTACGGTTTAGAGACAAACTGAAACTTCTAGCAAGTATAGGGTTAGCTCTTTCAGTTTACTGTTTCTAGTTCGGCTGTTCCCACTCGTTCAACACATCTTTCGCAACAAAATGTAAAGCCGATGGCGAATAAATATTTTATTAATTAGTTTGTGTTTCTAAACTAAACTGTATTCTGTGCATAGTCTCTTGGAATCATGCAAACATACCCACAGAATTTTGAAAGAAGATGCCTTATTAGGTTGACCATCGTCTTTGAGGACGGAAAGTCGTAATAAAACAAACAAAGGAAATCTATAGGGACAGAATCTGTCGCAATTACGAGAAAGTCCATGAGAATTATATATGTTTTGAATAGAATGAATGATTGATACGATTTATAGTTTTTATCAGGTTTATGATAATTTTTCATTCACACGTAGGATTTATAGTCAAAATGGGATTAGTCTGGATCTGATGCAATTCTTCAGGGGTGTTTACACGTTCAAAGTCCTCCGTATTTTTGCTTTGCCGTTGAAATAGAAATTGCGTCAGATTTCGATGGGATTTCGTGAGTGAACTGATATGCTGCTGCGAATGGTCGATCCAAAAATCGATTAGATCCGTAAGGCGTGCTAGTTTTTGTATGAGCGAATGAATCGAAGTTTATTTGATCTAGCCGATCCAGTATTAGGTCTGTAAGGGAACTTTTTTTATGATTATCACACCCTAAAGTCTACTGAAAAATTTAGTTTAGCACATCAATATTTGAAAACGCAAACGCGGAAAAATAGTGGTTGTTCGTTCTGGAAGATATAGACATTAAAATTTCCACCACTTTCTCTAATTATATATTTACTCGAACTAGCATGCCAGAATAAACTCTTTTTACAAAAACTTTCTTGCGATATCGACTAATAAATTAAACCAAAACCATGTTTGAACACGCTAAAGCAGACAAGTACCTGTTTGTTGAACAATGGCAATGAACGATTAGCCGTAATAAAGTGTACTTTGAACCGTAACATGATAACTAAGATATCTTTTTGGAGTTAAATAGAGCAATATTTGAACACAAATGAGACGTTTTTCGTTCAGGAGTGTTTATACGACGTCGTTTACCAATAACTGGATCTTGAGGTGTACTACGTTTAGGTTAAACCCAAAAGCCCGCGCTTTTGTCCTCCCTTGGGTGCGAAAGCCAATTAGATATGACCGTGTATCTGGTCTTTTTCCAGTATACTAACTGGTTTGTTAAGGCTTTACTACAATCATTAAAGTGTTTTACTCAACGTCAACGATATATAACTCTTAATTGTGATTGTGAAAGAAGTATAACTCTTTCATTTCCCTGTCAACTCATTTGTTATGACTCGTGACACATCTAGTCATCCACTTCGACGCTAGAATTACGCGTCAGTCACGAGGAAGGCTATTCCACTATGCGAGATATTCATGGCTATGTTTAGTGTTTACTTGTGGCAATAACAAGTATTTTAAAAGATTCCTGACCAAGATTAGGCTGATCGTAAGTTGTTTTAATGTTTTGTAATGTTTAAAAGGAGCGTTTTGTTTGAAGAGATTTCAACTTTTCTTCATATTTGCCTTTAGTTTGGATACAATTTCCGTTTCAGCGCAAATAATCAGAGGAATTCGCGACGGGGTCCCTGGTCCCGTGAGATATGCGTGGGCAGAGCCAAAACACGACGTATAAACGCTTTCACATTGGGCTGGAGAACAGAAAGCAGTTGTAAACAGACGTGTGTGGATCAGGAGTGCGATTATTAAAGGAAAAAACATCTGTAAACGAATTCCACTCGAAGCAAAGAAACCCAAAGATGGTGAAAGGGATATTTCAGTTTAAGATGCCAGCCTTCATGAAACGGCGAAAGATCTCGAAGTCGAAGGACTCAAGGAGAGAAGAATCGACCGGACCACTTTCCGAATCAGCGCCATCATCCGCTCCTCGGCCGTGTCGACGCGGCCAGCGATACAGGACGATCTCCGATGTGTCGGACTCGTCCATGGCCTCGAGCCCCAATACCGTGGCCCCGAAGAAGAATGTCCGTCGAGTTCGGACCATTTCTGGTTCCAGTGGCTACTCCTGTCAATCGGAGCCGAGCTCGCTGGGGCAGAGACGAACGCGCGTCAGAACAATTTCTGGCGGCTCGAACTTCTCTGGGGACTCGATTGTCAACCATCTTGACAAACTCAGCGAAAGAGACCAGTTTTGGTTCCAGGCGTACCGATTTGGAAGACGTTAAACCAAAGAATCAGAGAACGACGTCGGCATGAAATACGTTCAGACTTTGACCGCGATGAAAATACAACAAACCAGACCGTGGGTGTCTCAAAAACTCACGCTACAGTCAATAACAATTTGTACATATACTTTTAACTAGAGATAACTTGTTACTATTTTGTTTTTGCGATATACGATCGTCAGTCAACCGTTCACTGAGGAAATTGCGCCAAAACTTGTAGAGCAGTCATGTGTAAATAATTACTATTCCCAGAAGCATTAATGAATTCTGTATAATATCGCGACGATTTAAATATGTTTTCTATTACTGTAAGATATTTAATTTCCATGTAGTTATATTTTGTAAGGACACGAATAATACCCAGTGTATTTCTGTAAAATGTAACATAATTGTATATATA
This sequence comes from Corallium rubrum, assembly GCA_964035015.1. Classification (NCBI taxonomy): domain Eukaryota; kingdom Metazoa; phylum Cnidaria; class Anthozoa; order Scleralcyonacea; family Coralliidae; genus Corallium; species Corallium rubrum. Next base: position 8,311,900 of record OZ036002.1, read on the forward strand.
TAATATATTTGTAAAAATTTTATTTGGCTTTCACAGCCGTAAGGAGAGAATTGTAAATAGTTAATGAACTGGTCGTTTAGAAAGCAACGTGTTGCCGTAAAACGTTAATAAAGAGTTGTATTTAATGAAATGTTTTCGCGCTGTTCGTAATATCTTTTCATATAGTCATAAGTAAACCGAATCATGAGATTCATGACCGAATGAAGTATTCAACTGTTAATTAAAACAGATAGATCACAGGAGAGCTACGAAAGAATGTTGGTTCGAAAGCGAGTGCCAAATATTTTAAATTACATTTCAAATTGTTGGTTGTAATTTCGATTAAACGATTTCTCGCATAGCTGTGAATATGCTATATGTTTGGTTTTAATATAAGATACCGAATAGCTATAATCTTGTCCTGAATCGGGTGAAATACCAAATATTACATGAGATATAACCCAATTCTTCTTCCCTCGTATTTATAATAACACCGCTAATATTTATATGCATGAACTATTGTAGCGTCACAGAGTCGCGGTTTTGACTCCAGTAGAGCCAGAAAGCCGGATGTTCTATTTCACCAAAAAATGCCTAGAATGTGTTCGTAAGAATAGTGTTTTATTAATTATACGATTCTGAACCGCATAATAGCTTTTTCATACATCGTATTATAAACTATTAAAATACACTCCCCGGCAGCGCGGAATTTTTAATTTCCCTTTATATAAGTAAAACATCCTATGCTATAGTTTTAGTCATAGCTATTTATTTTCTGGTAAATTCCGTTTATAATTTAACGACCGAAGTACTATGTAAACATATACAAGGCCATACAAAGCATAACAGAAATGTTTCGAAACGATCAAAATAGTTTAACTATATTAAGTCAGATAGTTCATTAACTCGGAACTTATTCCATCTTCGGTAAAAAGTTAGAAGGCCTGTCTACACGACCGCTGCATTAACCAGACACAGTGCTAAAAAGCGGTGCCCTGTGGCGTTCAAAATATCACGTTAAAAATGTCGCGTCAAAAATATACTATTGATTCCTAACGAACGAACGAACCAACTCACACACAGAATATAAAGCGTTTAAAAGTTAGCTGCGCCCACAAGCCAACTTTCAGGGCACCGCAATTGCATTCATGTCATTATCGCCTAATGCAACGGCCATTTTCGCCGATCGTTCATCAGCCATAATAAAAAAAATCTCTTTCAAAGAATAGATTGACTTACGTAGCTCTTCAGCTTAGGTAACATAAAGCGATAGGGCGCCTACAGAAACATGGAAAGCGGACGTTATCCAATATCCATGAAATGCCAATTCTAGAGAGATAGCCATGCAACCAATCACCACACACTTTACGTGTGATTATATTTTTAGCCAATCATGGGGACGCTATTGGTATTCATCCAATGAGGACACAGTCGGGTTCTGAGCCCATTGATTGGCGCGGCAAAATCAATCAACAATCTCCTTCTCTGAAAAATCTCTGGAACCAGGAGCATCTGTAGCTAGGGGAACACCGCTGCCAAACGTTTTGCGCATGCGCGACGTCCGAGCTCGTCCCAGGCTCGTCCTCAGAAAAAGAGCGGGAAAACACTTTCCGACTTAAAATTATAAGCATACTACCAAAAAGATAAGGTAGGTAATTTGTGCATGGCTTCCTTGTCAATATTGTAACATATTCTGAATTTACCCCTAATTTTCTTTACCCTTTTTTTAAAACGCAAATGAATAGTCGAGTCTTACTTAGTCTTCACTGTCTGGTTGTTGTCACCACGGCTAGTTCCCATTTCTCTTGCAATGTTTACTCAGCGAATTCACGCATGCGGAAACGTTTGGCAGCGGTGTTAGCTAGGGGTGGTTTGCAGCGGGGTTATTGTAGGACTCCCAGATTTCTTAAAGTTAATAGCTTCTGGATCAATGTTGACCACATCTGAGCATTTAGTAGACACGATTACAAACACTCTTGGAGTCGATCATCTGATCGTACCGTAACCAGGAAGTGATCATAGCTTCCTCGCACACTGGAAATGTCAAAAACTAAAAGCCGCGAGGAAATCTTGTATCCAAATTGTAGCGTTTTCATTTGACCTTCACTCAGGATTGACTCGTCTATATCTGAATACAGTCAGGTTGATGCCTGTTTTGGGTGGCGCTGATAGGAATATGGAATAGTTTCGGCTCAGTTGATTCATAAACAGCTGGGCAGATGTGGAATGGATAAGCTACGTGTTCTGCTGCACTGACAAAACCAGGCAACACCAATGAATCATATTGATCAAGAACAGTACTGAGCAGCGAACAAACACATGACACAGCTAGTGACTTTGATTTCACTTGTATCATAATCACAAGCTAGCCCGACTGCGCATCACAATGACGCGTTTTGCGTCGGCGTAAAACTTATTTCAATCCATAACATCAGAGGCTAAGGCCGCAGCATCATCTGCATTTCATTTACATTTCTTAAATTCGTTATATTAATTAAACTCCGCAGCTTGATATTATTAAAGGGTATTGGCAATAAAAATTAAATTTGTTTAATTTGATAGAACTCGTGAAATTGTAGATCTTTTACGACTTTTTCGTGTCTTCGTTTGCAAGATATTTCAATTTGTTTAATATGTAAATGAGATGGTATTTTTACACAAAGCAACATCAGTTATGAAATGTTCGGTGTCAAGGCGTTTTTATATGTACAGTTTCAAGTGATTTCGTTGAACAAATTTACGCCCGTTTCAAACGTCGAGCTTGCCATGTGCCGAGCTTAATAGTTTGAATTAAGCACATGATAAGCTCGACGTTTGAAACAATTAAGTTCGACTGTTTTAATTAAGTTCGACCGCGAAGTTAAGTTCGACCGGTTCGGTCGAGTAGAACGACCAAAGCGCGACAAAGCGCGACGTGGTTTCAAACGTCGAACTTATCATGTGCCGAACTTAATGCAATTCACGAAAAAACGTGTTTGTCTAGTTTTTCTAACTGTAATGCGAGCTGAAAATATGAAACTTTATACGCACGGCAGTCTTTTCGAGTAAATATAGACGCGAGAAGAGATCATTACTGTTTGTATCGTAATAAGCATGTAATCGATGCGCTGAGTTTGAAGTTTGAAGAAGATGAAGAAGTCAATCGGACGGCGCACAGTGATACGTTCCGCATTCAACTGACAACAAGTGTAAGGCAGATTGAAGTCAATCATCTACTCACAATTATTCTGTTCTCTTTTCTCGCTCTCTTCTGATTTACCGTCACCATTTTCCGACAAGAAAATAATGAGATATAGACAAGAAAAACGAAAACCGTGCGATTCATGGCACATTATTCATGTTAAGCGCTGCACATTCGCGTAGGTGGCCACTGACCAAATCCAACGAATGCTCGCCGCTAGCAATTAAGTTCGACATGTTAGGCTCGACGTTTGAAACCACGTCGAACTTTGTCGAACTTAATATGTATTAAGTTCGGCACATGATAAGCTCGACGTTTGAAACGGGCCTTAAACTGATTTTGCTACATGTGAAAATACTATACCCTGCTCCTGACGTCAGAGACAATCTCATTTACATATTAAACAAATTGAAATATCTTGAAAACGTAAGAAAGATACGAAAAAATTGTCGAGTGGCTGTAGTTTGACAACTTCTTTCTCACTTGCAAGATCATGTTCATTGTTTAAAATCCAGGTGGCTTAGTAGTCCGGCTAGTCCCTGAATAAACAGCAGTAAAAAATTTAAAACAATCCCCCATTTTTGAAGAATCCGTCAGCATTTCGAACGCAGTTTCTATATTCCTTGCCTGTACAGGACTTGCTCTCTTGAGTAATGTCTGGAAATATAAAGGGGGAAAAACCCAGTTTACTTTCTGTAGTAGTCAATGATTCGAGTTGAATGGTTAATTTTAAAAGCCTTTTGAAGTGACTTTGAAATGAAAACTGATTAAGTTAGAAACCTCTGTTAGTTTTTGAACTGAGTAATCTTGCGATTATAAAAAATAGTATTTATAATAAACTCCGTTATGACAGTACACGTTATCTCCTTATCCAAAGGGCCTTATTTTTTATCTTATCAGTGGCTATTTAAAAATACCAGACACTTAGGCCTGTGACAAACAGTGTATTTTTCATGCGCCGTATAAAATACCTATTATAGTCGACCCAAATTCTGAAATTGTTCCTGTTGAGTTATACGGCGTATTTTCGTCGTATTTAATAAGTCGAATAAATTACAGTTCTCGAGTCGTAGGTCTGGAAACGATGTTACAAACATGAATTGTGGATAGAAAATGTATTATCATATTGTAAATTAATGTATGCATTTTATTCAGCGCATGAATAGTACGCCGTCATTCGTCTGCATCAACGCCGAACTTGAGTGTATTATACGACCGGGCTCATCGTATTTCAGTGCCACTGTCGAACTTAATGAAATTGCCGTATTTAATGGTTACAGACGGCGTATTTTTCATGAACTTAAGGCCTCAATTTGGCTAATGTGAAATGACTTATATATGGCAAACGCGAAACAACTTTATTATACCTCATCTGATATGAAGCCAACAATTTCACTCTGGCTAACAAACTCTATTCTGTGAAATATGATAAAATAATTTTATTTTGCCGGCTTATACGTTGCTCTATTCTTCACTCTGGGCTATTCATAGAGGAGGATTTGAATTTTGAAATGTCTCAGTTTTAAAAAACTTGAAACGGATAAAATATTCCGGCTGCTGTACCTCTTTACGAACATCTATTCCCATTGACATCAAAAAGTTCCTCTGAGCCACTGGACCAAAAGTTTCAACTACAACGTTCAGAAATTGAACATAAATTAACTTTATTCACGGTGTACTAACTTCTTATTAACCGAACGCGAGGTCTTTACAGAGAAATATCGGACCGAGGTCTTTTTGGTACAGACGGAGCCCGTAGGGCGAGGTTTGTACACAAAGACCGAGGTCTGATATTTCTCTGTAAAGACCGAGCAAGCGAGGTTAATAAAAAGTTTATTATATGGCATTTTGAAACAACAAACCTTACATTTATACCTTGTCATGATACGTACTTTAGTCAGTTTAGTGTGACCTCGAGCGTGTGACATAAACTCATCGTTTTCAATGTTGTTGCTTTTGTTGTCATCGCTTTCGGACTCCTAAACTCGCTTCCAGATTGCTCTCGTCCCAATCATACATAATTTAGTCCTCAGGTTGTTGCAAACAATATGGCTGACAATATCCGTAATCGACCGGTCGATTACGGAAAATAATCGACCGCGGCACGTGACACGTCTCGGCCAATGAGAACACACAATTTCAACGGGAATAACTTGTGCCATATAATAAAGTATCTTATTAAAGGGCATATGGCTCGAAAACTGAGTTTGTCTTATTGAAAAGAACATTTAAAATGATAAAATAACATCTTTTGCAGTTTTTGGTTTCCTTGCTTCGTTTTTGAGATATTCCAGCTTGTTTGATATGCAAATGACACAACGTTTTACGTCACATGTGCATAATGAGTTATCAGACTTTACATATCTTTGCTATTATGAAAACATGGGCTTAACTCAAAGGAAGCTTGTGCGCGTTTCTACCCACAACACCAAACATGTAGAATTCCAAGTGATTTCGTTTCACAATAGCAAAGATATGTAACCTTCCCTCGGTAACACGTAATACTCATTACGCACGTGTGACGTAAAAAGTTGTGTCATTTGCATATCAAAGAAGCTGGAATATCTCAAAAACGAAGCAAGGAAACCAAAAACTGCAAAAGATGTTATTTTATCATTTTAAACATTCTCTTCAATAAGACAAAGTTAATTTTCGAGTCATATGCCCTTTAATTATTAGGAAAACTACGTGTAATAATATACAAATTCATATCGCGAGCCATTGTTGAAACGTAATGTAGGGGCCCTATTTGTATCTATTGTACATGAATATCACTCTGAAGGTTATGTTCCATGTTCTTGTCACTAAACTTGAAGTAAGAGTTCGTAAGGTTGCCTGCGTCAGCGATACTGCATAATCATTATAATATGGTTGTAAGTTGTAATAAAAATATATAAAATTGTATTACCGGTATACACTGTAGTTGTAAACATGATGTATTTCAATCAGTGCGTATAACGGTATTAGATGTGTACAACAACAATCGAAATATAGGAAGGTTAGATATACTGCCGAAACAGAGAACGCAGGAGTCTAACGTTTCGAGCGAAGGCCCTTCGTCCACGTTTCTCTCTGACAAAGGGCCTTCGCTCGAAACGTTAGACTCCTACGTTCTCTGTTTCGGCAGTATATCTAACCTTGCTATATTTCGATTGTTGTTTCAACACTGCCTACGCAGCACACTACTTTTATTACACTATTTAGATGTGTATAGCTCTTTAGATTAAAATCGACAATGTTATCAGTTTATTACACTTACCATTTTCTGCTTTAAATACATTACGTAACTGTGAGAAGTCAACATTTGAAGTGAGGTCAACGTGTCCTGGCTCTGCTAATGGATTTGTAAGGTTATGGTTCTTGAAAGCCTAAAGAAATTGACTTTTATCAAATGTTGTTGCAGCCTTGTTGTAATTCAGTATACTTATAGTCAATAATTCAATATGTTCGTGGTAGAACAAACGTCTTGGTGAATTTTCTTGGCTCTTCAATGACTTCTGAAATTATACTTAAACAATTAGTCAGTTTAGTCTCGTTGCTTATTGGCATATTTTCGTCACCACCTCGTAACTTAGTGAACATTCCCCAATAATCACCTCAACTTCAGTGACTAATTGTTAATTATTATAATTATTTATTATAATGATCGTGATTATTTATCGTTATACAGCAAAAAATCGCCTGTGTAAACGGACTAAACGGGCTTTAATATTCTTATAATTTCTTTAGAATTACCCTTAAGGTATGACGATCAGAGTTGATATCCCCATAATCTACAATAAGCGAACATCCACCACAATCACTAATATTTTGTGCCATTTTTTCGGCAATGACTTGCCCTTGAGGTCGAACTTCCACTTGACCATCTGCTTCCAGAGGAACTAAAACAGTTGCTGGAGTAGGGCCAGCGGCCAGACAAAACTTTAAGTGATGTGGACTAAGAAAGCAAAGCAAAAAGAAAGTGTACACCTACTGTTATCAGCTTGAAATTGTTAAAGTGTCTACATCATGATTAGGGATTTTACATATTTAGGATATTTGGAACTTTCTGAGAAGATTTGTAATATATCTTGCTTTTCTAAAATTTCATCTTCACGGACATTTTCGCTGTTAAAGTTGACGGAAGTGACGTCTATGCAGGAATTTGTCTATATAAAAACCACGTTTACAGATTCCTGCGTAGACGTCACTCCCGTCAACTTTAACAACGAAAAAGTCCATGAAGATGAAATTTTAGAAAAGGAAAGATATATTACAAATCTTCTCAGAAGGTTCCAAATGTCCTAAATATGTAAAATCCCCAATCATGATATAAGTACTTTAAAGTTTCATTCGTTTTTGCTTACAAGCTGTCGTATAAGTAGTCATTAGTCAAACTCAGAAAACTCGAGCTTCAGATGGGACTCGAACCCACAACCTGTCTCCACACCTATCTAGTATTTGAGTTCCAGTGGCTCAATGGTTCGAGCGTCCAGCAGGGATTATTTTAACGTGCAGGGATAACCAATTTGTGCAGTGATAAATGAGATTTGTGCAGTGACAAGCGCAATTTTGTGTAGTGATAAATTTTTCTTTAATATTTAAGAATGGGTGTTATTCGTGAAAGGATTGCATCAGAAATTATGTTCAAAGGCACAGTACATACTACATTCCAACATATACTATTTAATATCAATATTTAAATTAGCAAATACACAAATAAGACGATAAGTTAAAGGACCCTGGTCCACTATTTTCTGATAACGTTAAGCGTACCGTAGACTAACAGCCTTGTGCCCTTAATTTCAACTTTCAAGATACAGCAGTATAGCTACTATAGCAGGCGCTACCGCCCTAATAAACAAAACGCTAGTGTTCTTACTATTTAGCCAGACTACCCAACGGTGCCAACCAGCCAATTACCCACATAACATGCTTGAGGCTTCTCGGGCGATGCGTCTGTGCGCGTGTGCTACTGTTTGACCATTGTTATTTTGAAAATGCGAATGTATGCTGTGCGAAAGGGATTAAATCATTAAAAATTGGGAAAAGGAGGGCCGCTTATGTATACTATGACAGATTGACAGTATGACTAGTTGATTACTGACGAGCTATCGAGCTACTCAGTGCTACTGTGCTAAGCTTCCATCGCTGTTTAACGTGCTACTGAAGTTAGATTTTATGCCTTTTTCAACTCTTTGTGCAGTGATAAAAATTCCTTAAAATAACCCCTGGACCAAAGTGAGTGTTACACAGCCATTTGCGTTCATATGCAAACCGTGAACATTTTTTCGAATTGTTTCACGTTTGAAATGTAGTGTTTGAATGAAAAAAAAAAGTAGAGTGGTGCATAGGCAGTGTTTTTGAAAAAAGTAAAACGATGGTAAACTGCTGAGATTAGTTTGGATAATGAAATACTAGCTGCCGTTTCGAATGGAGCCCTTTATCAGAGTAAAATGTTCGGCCCTGTTTTTCTTTATTTTTTCAATTTTTCAATTTTTCAACTTTTCAATTTTTCAATTTTTCAATTTTTCAATTTTTCAATTTTTCAATTTTGCAATTTTGTAATTTTTCAATTCTTCAATTTTGCAATTTTTTCAAATTTTCAATTTTAAGCGCTCCCCTTGAAACTTCAGTATTTCGTTATCAAAACTAATCCCAGCTGTTTACCAACTTTTCACTTTTCTCTATTATTTTTGTACCCATTTTCTTCATCAATATCGACCATGACCTCGCGCCATCCATGGTCAGTTTTCTGAAAAAGAATATTAACAACAATTCTGTATAAAAAACAATGCAGCTGCACCTGTGGTGGGAACATACTACTTGTAAATTCTTGTTATCTGAGATGACAAAAAAAGAATGGTTATTTTTAGTTAAGAAATCCAGAAATTTAAAGCTCTTTCGCGTTATAAATGATACAAACCTGAAATTGATGAATGGGTAAAGCATCAAAAAATTCGTGCGCCAAGTAAAATGAAAGACCTATGAAGCAATTGTGCGAAGAGTTGCAGTTATAACTATTTAAATTTTATACTGAATTATCAACATTTAACAATTTATAGACATTTGTAGTATGCTGTACAGGGATCGTCTGAATTATATTACAACAAATGACGATACACATAAATGTTTTACCTTTTGGTACATCAAAAATGCTATTGTACCAAGTGACTGGGACTCCTGCCTTTGTTGTGCACTGTGAATATTCTACAGTTTTCTAAAAAGAAAAAACAAACAAACAAACAAACAAACAAACAAACAAACAAACAAACAAACAAACAAACAAACAAACAAACTTGATCAAGTGTACACAATCATGCATTTACAATGTGGTCAGACTCCGTAGTAGACGTCACAAATCGTGTCGAGTGGAGAAAGGCCCTTATATCTGCCGAACTCTAACCCCTTGAAAAGGGGAAAACATGACGAAAAACCGGATGATGATGATGATGATGATGATGATGATGATGATGATGATGATGATGGTGATGATGATGGTGATGATGATGGTGATGATGATGGTGATGATGGTGATGATGATGATGATGATGCATGATGATGATGATGATGGTGATGATGATGGTGATGATGATGATGATGGTGATGATGATGGTGATGATGATGATGGTGATGATGATGGTGATGACGATGATGATGGTGATGATGATGATGGTGATGGTGATGATGGTGATGATTTCCATTGCATCAGCTTCTCCTGCGCGTGCAGATCATTCATTGTTTAGTTTGCTTTGGTAGTTGAAAATTTTCAACTTTCAAAGCGTACAAACTTAAGCACTATGCCTGCATGGGCAATGCGCCCAAATGGATAGTGGCCTTAATAATAAAGGGCCCATTTTTGACTGGCTCAGGCAGGAATGGGTTACTGTAATCACGAGGTCTTCTGCCAACACAGTACACTTCTTTATCCAACCACTGCTCCTTTGTACATTACCAGTGGAGTCTTGTTTTGCGGAGTGAAAGTGGCCTTTCTTTTACTGTCAGTGTCTAACTGCACTGCTCTAACTCCAGTATTTTGCATTCTCAATGAAATCTGTCTGCATAACAATCAAATCACCTTTTGCTTTTCTTGGTAGTATATAGAATGATCTTCCTCTCCACATAGCAACGTCTGTTGAAGTTCTCTCATAGCTGGACTAATCTCAACCAAGTGTATGCTTAAACTATCTGTTATTCTTCCCAACTTTGCAAACACCTATCTTAAAACATACAATAAAATTTCAATACATCTACATGTAATAATATGTCACTAAATATATGGTTGTATAGAAAGGCTTAATATTAAGGAAACATATTCACCCCAAAATGTAAATTAGGTTATAACTAATTATTATATAATTATTACCCTGAGGATATCTGAAATGAGTGTCCCTCTTCCAGGACCAAGTTCTACGAGCTGAAGGTTTCGAGGTGAGCCATAATGAATCCATCTGTCGTAGAACCATATACCTATTAACTAAAACAACACTACAGTGTACAGCATGTGTACAATATTATTTCAACTGATCAGACACAATGACCAGGGGCCGGGGTAGGAAGCAAGGGGCAGAGGGGACATGTCACATGTGCCCCCCAACTTAGTCATGAAGTGCCCTTTTTGCAAGAGAAAAGTGCACTTTTTATGATAAAACATGTGTTTCAAGTGTGATTTCGAAGTCCTACCCCCTGAACAAAGTGCCCTTTTGAAGCTGCATGTGCCCCTCCAAGATCAACTTGCTACCGTACACCACTGACAGTGGCAACTTTTCTTTTTCTTCAACAGTACTATATGTACACTCACAAAGTGAAACCACCATTCAGCTAGCTTACCTCCCCAAACATTTGACTGATTTCTGGAGAAGTTATAAAATCTCCTTGCAAGCCAAAGACATCTTTATTCATGTAATAACCCTAAACATAATTAAGTAATAACATATACAGTATACATGTTACTTAATGATAGTGGAGCAAAAATAAAATTTTCTGTTTCTGAGGGATTTAAAAATTGATGCAGGACGTGATGCACTGTTTTTTTCCTTAATATATTTTTTCAAGAGAAATCTTCAGATAATGGTTACAGAAATAGTGAGTACTGAATCTTCCAAACTTTGTATGAGATGCAGGTTGGGAGTGATTGCTTGCAGTATGCCCCCCCTCCCCCTGGCAAGCTAACATTGATATAAAAGGCCAATAAAAAGGACATTTTATTGGCCTTTATGGCCTCTTATATTAAAATAAACATTTTACCACTAAAGGATGTGACAGCACTTCTCGCATGTACTCTGCAACAGTAATAGGGCCAGTCATCTATATGAATTAAACCAAAAAATTAACTAAAGCCAAGACAGATCTAGAAATGAAGTGAGCGAGAGCATTGAGAAACCATACACTAGTATAAATGTTGCACAAACTATACAGGTGTATATATAGTACTGTAACTAAGAGGGTAGTTACAATGAATGCAAATTTATGCTTCTGTAGATATGCTCTGCATTATGTGGCAGGGGTAGCACCACGCAGGCACGGACTGGACTTAAAATATTTACTGGGAAATGGCCACTGGAGGGGCCCACCATCACACATTTCTAGGGGGGTCCAGGGGAATGCCCCCCCTGGAATTTTTTTAAATTTTGGGTCTCTGAAACAGCATTTCCTGCATTTTGAGGACACTTTTGAGCAAAATAGAAAGGTCTGAAATCTCATTTTTTAATAGCCTGCGTAGCTGGTGCTGGTCTGTCCCAATCAATTACTGCTTTGGGCCCATAGTAATTGGCTTTTGCTGTTGCAGTGACCCTGCCAAAATGTTTCCGTTCTGTAATTGTAATTGTAATGTGTAACTGGCAAAGCTAATAAAATAAAATAAATAATCCCCAGTGCCGGCTACACAGGCTAATTTTTTAACAGAGTTTCTCGTCATTTTTAAGAAATATTTCTTTTGGCCAGCAGGCAAACAATGGCCGGTGTACTTCATGTTAACACCACATAACAGTTAATAGACATATTACATACCAGTGATTATATTAGTGGGCCCCCACTTACTCAAGATTGAAATGTTCTGGGGTCAGGGTCAATACTCAGGCAGCCATCTCTATAGCCGAGGAACTTGTAAGTATCAGATTTACAAACTCAAAACAGCATTTAAGCATTTTTACACCAAATAGTTTACCCACTTAAGGGAACTTACTTCAGATAAGCAGGGGCCCACACAAGGACAAGAGCAAGGGGCCCACCAGGAAATTTCCCGGTGTCCCTATAGGCCAGTCCGTGCCTGGCACCAGAGGGGGGCCAGGCTACAGCCCCTTCATCAGGGACATTTATCCCCCCTGACAGGGTGCTACCCCTGGTATATGGGGAGTTACCCACCCACCATAACTATTTTGCCAAATAGTTTAATATTGAACTAAAATATTTAAAATGGCTAGGCTCCTCTGGAAAACACATGGGTGGGTGGTTGGCTCCCTGCATTTGTATTCTCCCCAACCCCCTGTGTCCCCCTCCCCCCCAATGCTGTCATGCCACCTGTGAAGGAGCCTAGCCATTTTAAACATTTTAGTTCAATAACTATTATATAAGTCTTTTGACTTCGTTTTGAATTTAGTAAAACCAAATCCTTTTTTCTTATAAACTAATACAGTACATTTATAAGAATTGGCCTTCAAATCCTTCAAATCATTGTACCTTAATTCTGGATTTCAGTTGTCTAACCAATTCAGTTTCCTGACATTTTGTTGACAAACCTTGCTTGCTATTCTTAAGAACTAATGAAAAAATATAAACTTATTTTTTAATTGCTAATTACAAGATTTATACAAGAGGTGGGATAAAATATGCTACCTGAAGATAAGTGAAAAATGGCTCGGCTCCGTTTGACACAATTTACTGATCTTAGCAAAAACGTCATCTTTGTAACAACATAATTCTCATAACATGATTACATCCATATAAAATTGAAAAAAAAAAAAGATTTCGCCTCATGTTTGTACTGTATCAGAAATGTTTGCTTCATGATATTAAACGTTACACAAAGTAGTTCTCACTCTACAACTGTCCAATTGCAACGCAGGCGAATGTTTTAGAATTGGCGGGAACAGACACACAATGATATATCTGATATTTAATAATATAACGTTAAGTAATAATAATTATGCTTGTTCAGCAGTCAATATGGATGGAGTTAGATACAAAAATACTGTGGTTGTATCTTTTACATACTTGTAAGTGCAATTTTTGTTATTTTTTACCCTCAAATACTAGTTTAAGTCATCCCATGTGGCAACTGACCAACTGCAGTCTGCAGTAGTGAACTCCATTCTTCATATTTGGAGCACTATTTCCAAAGGGAAAAGTGAAGTCAAGCTCTATTGCGTCAAATTCAATCTCTCTACAAACTGTTCCTTACACAGTATGGTGTCAGGACAGTGTGGAGGACTGAAACCTCGATATATATATATATATATATATATATATATATATATATATAATATATATAAGGTGACTGTAAATAGCAGTTGCCTTCATCCTGATCATCAGCACTATATATATATATATAATATATATAGGGGTGTAGCGTGTGGGGTGTGTGTGTATATATATATATACATATATATATATATATATATATATGCAGCTATAGACTTTTTTGGATATACAGTAGAACCAGGTAAAAGTGGTTGTAAATGAATGACAGGTGGTCATACATGGCAGGTAGTGATGTGACATCATAGCAGCCATTTTGGCAGTGCCGCAGTGGTTCTTTATATAAACATTGTTTAAAGGTTAGGAAAATGCCGATTTAAGATTTACAAGGGAAATGGAAAAAGCAAGAACATTTCAAAGAACTGCAGTCTTGATTTATTAATGTAATTAATATGTTATTTGGTTAGTAAAAGAAAATAAATTTGACATTTGTGACTTGTGTGTTTAATATCATGGCCTTAGAACTGTGTTCTCCACATCAAAATGGTGTTGTTCACTTCAGTTTTTGCACTGTGTTTTTGTAACATTTGATTCAATTTTTTCGCTGGTTTGGTCTTGTTAAATGCTCTTGGCTTTATTTATGTTCTTTCAGTAGTATTGTTTAGATGTGAACACTCAGTTTTGGCACTTTCCTTTCTGAATCAAAAAGCAGTAAGTTGTAAAATATATAAACTTGTTGCGGTTTTGTCAAGATTTTTGTACTCTGGGTGCCAGACGTTCTTCCATGCTTGTAGGGATAATAGGGTAGGCAAGCGTTAGCCTGGGTGTCAGGTGGGTTGGCTCCTCCCACTTTACCAGCTGGCTTCCTTGCATGCCCCCATTATCCCTCACGAGTGATGAAAAATCTCTGGCACCCAGGGTAAGATTTTTGCCTTGATTTTTGAAAAACAAATTTTGTTCAAAACGTAACTATTCAAAATGAATAGAAGAGCCCACCTCAAAATTTTAAAATGCAATACCATAACGAAAGAAAACCATGTGCTCATATTCATTTTGCGATTACGGTTAATTCCACCCAGTAAATCACTTGCTACGTAACTATTCCAGTGGTGGATGCAGGATTTTTGCAAGGGGGGTGACTATAAGGTGCTCAGTTGTTTCTTTCAGAATATTTAACAAGGGCAGGGGGGGGGTAAAACAGGCAATACTTACTACGGGGGGCAGGGTGGCACCGAAGATGCGACAAACTTCCAGGGGGTCCGGGGGCATGCTCGGGGGAAAAATTTTGAATTTTAGAGTCTCTGAAATAACATTTCCTGCATTTTGAGGGGGATTTGAAAGAGTTTTGAAGGATATAATTACCAAACAAAATACCCAAATATATGAATACACCATATGTTGTCATTGTCGTGGACTCATGGGGATATGTTTTATATGTTTATGTTCCAAACTTACTATGTATATTCAGATTTCAGATTGAGATTGTATACAATACGTCTATATAATCGTGATTCTTACTGTTTTAAAATTGGGGTTTCAAATTTACAAGATATTAGCGTATCATGATGTCCAATCTTATTGCAAAGGAGAGGCCATAGCTACGGCCTGTATCAATAAGCATTGTTATACAGTATAATTTATGCACGTTTTACACACGAGTAACTGTTGTGATTTGTATAAACAGCTGCTAGTGTATCGCTGTATAATCCTGTATTGGTTGGGGCAGGGAAGGGGGGTGACTAGTCACCCAGTCACCCCCCTGTATCCACCCCTGTATTCAGTTGATTTTATATTACTTTACCACGGTGTCTGGTGAAGTTCATTGAGAAGTTTAAAGAGATCATTCTTTTTACATAATGTCAAAATCTTTAATAAAGTTCTCTGAAGTAAATAGCCATAAAAAAACATTAAGTCTGTTGTAATATACAAATAAGACAGTGCTTCCCTCCAGTTAGGGAAGGGATTACAAACTGTTAGTTTTTTAGTTGATGAGCAACACTGTTAATTCAAGGGCTAACTTTGGTTGCAAAAAAATGGAAACTGGTATTTATAATACTACAATATCATTATAATTATTACTGGTAATTACGATTAGAATTATTTTTTGCTGGGGACAAGGTGATGGGGGGAATTAAAGATTAATTATTGAAAACGTGCCGGATTTCATATGCTTGATAAAATCTGAAAAATATAGTTACCGGCCAAACAAATCTTAATGGGTGTATATGGAACATTAGTTCCTGCTTCTATAATTCTGTTGCCTTTCATTTAGGGAGCTGGCGGGCAGACGTAAAGGAGGCAGGCAACATTTGACTCTTAAATTGCGCGGTATAGCCTCTCTGCCTTTACAATCCATGTTCATCTTTAGGTTAAATAAGAATATTAACTTTAGCATAACTAGATATTAATTTTAGTTATGATCCTGGATCATTTCAGTTACGGTCATTTGTTCTTCCCTAAGGATCTTCATTCGATGTCAGCACACTTCGACTCCGAAGCCATTTTCTGCATTTCCTCCGAGTTTGTCAATTTTGCAAACTCAATTGAGAACATGTCATTGAAATTGTCGCATCGTTTTAGTTTTGCTCGTCGCTCGTTAACGAATGGCTTTTAAAGTGTGCTTTATGTTTATAGTTTACTAAACAGCTGATTCAGACGATTTCTGAGACTGGCCATTTCCACCTCGGCTATACCACATCATGTTCATTGCCTCGGCTGCAAACGGATCATTCTTAAAGTTCTCAGCGGTTTCTCTTACGCCGTTAGTGTTCGGTTGTTCACTTGTAGGGGTAACCTGAATGGCAGGTTTCTTGTTTTGAGGAACTGGACTTTCGAAAGTCTCTTGTTTTGCTAACGGCGCTCTTTTTCGCGGACTAGATGCCGTGCGAGGTCTATTGCTAGTCGCCGAGCCCGGCCGGCTTTCATTCGCAAGTTGTTTTTCCCGCCAAATGTCATCTTTTTCGGGCTTTTCTTCCGCGGCGGAGTACTTGTGAAATTTATCCTTTTTGGCTTGTTTTTTCGCCTGGAGCTCTCGGAATCCTCTCTGTAGTCGAATGGCGGCCGCTGTTTCTTGTTTGTATCGCTGTAGAATCGTGTACAATTTCGGTGTAGTGCGGCGCATCGGGAAAGCCGATTGGAAACGATCCTCGAACTTTTCGTACATCTGGACTTTGTCGTCTTCGGTCAAGTCATCCATATCGCCTATTACTCGCTTGACTAAGGCCAACATGAGATCGAGGCAGTGCACCATATCTCCCTGCCTCACGGGAACCTCCATGTTTGCAAACTCTTCTTCGTTCGGTTTAGGGATACGTAACGGGGGATCCAAGGCATCGAGGAAGTGCGTGAGCTCTCTGTAATGGATAAACTGGGTTGCCTTGAGATCAAACGTTTCCCATGTGGCAATGTACGCGTCCATGTCCTCTTCACAAAGGCCGATCTCGTCTTGTTGTTGCGCCTCGTTGAAATTCTCCAGAATGACTGCAATGTACATATTGACTGTTACAAGAAAGATTAATAAGATGTAGCTTACGAAGTAGACAACCGCTAACCAGGGGGTACCGCAGTTGCCATTTGCCAGGTTCTTGTAGTCCGGGTCACAGTCGGGCTCCGTCACCATCATCGGCTCCAGAATCGTGTTCCAGCCGGCGGCCGTCGCGATACGAAACAAGAGTAACAAGCTGGAGAAGAACGTTGAGAAGTTGACGACGTCGTCAAGGTAACCGGTGTGTTTGACTTGACCCCACAAGGACATACCAATACAAGCATAGATAAACATGAACAGGAACAGCAAACAACCAATGTTTGCCAGACCGGGTAGTGATTTGACCAATGCGAACAACAAACTTCGAATTCCTTTCGCGCCTTCGAAGAACCGTAACAATCTGGCTAGTCGAAACACTCTTACAACACGCAAAAGACCGGGAGAGAACGGCATTTTGATGTGGTAAGAATCCAGGACAATTTCTATAGAATAAAGAAAAACACATATATTTAGCAGGGATGTCAAGGTTTTCTATACATCAGAACTGAAGATTAACAATTCAGGATTAAAACTAATCAACAAGCGATTCTGGCAAGAGGTACAACGTTTTGTATAACTACAAAATGGCGACTGCCTAAAATGCAAAGAATCCGTACGCAACTCTGTTCCGTACGCAAAACGACGCAAGCTGATTGGTTGCTGAACAGTCCGGATTCTTAGATATTGCTCCCCCCGGATCAATACGCCTTTTTCTCGAACTTGTAAGTTTTGGCGGGGAAAATTTTGAGTTGATTTGAATACAGATAAAAGAGACCTAGGTATCTTTATTCAAGTGTTCCGAACAATGTGATGTATTTGAACATGAATACCTGCTTTCTTTAAAGCTGTTTATCTAAAAACACGACAAATGAAAGCCGAACTGGTGTAAACAAAAAGCTAACAGCTAGGTAAGGCAGTGGCGAACTCCGAACACAAAAACAGCGTTCAAAACGTAAAAAGAAAACGAACCAAAAGCCATATAATAAACTCCTTATTAACTTCGTTTGCTCGGTCTACACGGGAAAGTATTCTCCTTTTTGTGTTTCTGTGCGAAAACTTTGGAAGATTTTCGCTTTTTCGCTTTGTTTTTGAGATATTTCATTTTGTTTGATATGCAAATGTCCGGAATTTATGTCACACATGCATAATGACTTATCGAAGACGTTTGTGTATCTCTTTCATTCGAACGAAATCCTTTAAAATCGAAAAGTATGGTGTTGTGGGAGAAACACGCATACATGTTATTCATACTTTAGTGTTTTATTTGATGAACGCAAAGATATATAACATTCTCTGATAAGTCATGCATATGTGACGTAAATTCCGAACATTTGCATATCAAACAAAATGAAATATCTCAAAAACAAAGCGAAAAAGCGTAAATCTTCCAAAGAAGTTACTTTATCATTTTAAAAGTTCTTCCATATAAGACAATAAAAACTGTCGGGGTTAGGGGCACTTTAGTGTCTGTACGGAAAAGTATTTGACTGAGGTTTTTCTTATCGTTATTATAAATTCTTGTATATATCCTGATGAGTGCATTGGTTGTACTGCATGCTACACTAGCCGAGAGAACACTGTGGCTAGAATATAATTACCTGTAATTGAGAATATGACAATGGTGAAATCAAAGAGGTTCCATCCTGACTTGAAATAGTCGCTTCT
>OZ036002.1:8335642-8475642 GCA_964035015.1 Corallium rubrum
CTTGTTCATGACTGTTGATTTATCCGTGAACAAGTTGTTCGAACTATAAATGAACAACTTGTTGACAACTTGTTCACGGGGTGCAGCACAACATTAGGGACTTTAAGCAAACGCAGCGACTACGACTACGGCAACGTGTTTGAACAATAGAATTTTATGTCATATACAAAGAGCTTTTGCAAATGACGGTCCCAAGAGTAATTTTCATGCCGTCGTGACTCTGTTGACAACGCAGAAAAAACATTTTTACGTTTTAAAGACAACGCGAAACCTGAGTCACTACAGAAGCCTTGGAGAAGCTTAACATTACTCTCGCGACTACCATAGATTGAACAAGTGTTTTTCTTCAAGAATTTAAGAACAAAACGAGTCCGTGCGGTTATGTATCTTGAAATTTGAATGGTATAAATACACGACCATTTTACCACTGTTAAACTTTCTACCGTAGCCGTAGTCCGTTGTCTGAATCTTAAAGTCCCTATTGTTCACGGGGTGCAGCACAACATTGTTCACGTGGTGCAGCACAACATTGTTCACGCCTGTTAACAACCGTGAACAAGTTGTGCGTTTTTACGCGTGTAGGTGTCCGCTTAAACTAGGTGTGTCCGTTAATAGGGCTTTGACAGTACTTACCACTTGGAAAAGAGCCAGAAAGCCTTGGATTGCATCGTCGTAGTTTATTTTAGCGTTGATCCATCTGTAATGTTTGTCTATACATTGTGTTTTATTTGCGACAATTGACACGTCTAACCGTTGACGATTTTTATCGATACATTTGTAAAATTTTCCACCGAAGAACTGATAGCCCATAATTGAGAAGATTAGCCAGAATACCATACAGACAAGAACGACGTTACCTATCGCCGGTAGAGATAGCACCAGTGAGTTGATGACAACCTAGACCAAAAACACGGCAAACGTTAGTTTGTCAACATTGGCATTATTATTATAGGTTGGTCTGCAAAAAAGCGTAATTACTTGCTTGCTTGCTTACTTGCTTGCTTGCTTGCTTGCTTGCTTGCTTGCTTGCTTGCTTGCTTGCTTGCTTGCTTGCTTGCTTGCTTGCTTGCTTGCTTGCTTGCTTGCTTGCTTGCTTGCTTGCTTGCTTGCTTGCTTGCTTGCTTGCTTGCTTGCTTGCTTGCTTGCTTGCTTGCTTGCTTGCTTGCTTGCTTGCTTGCTTGCTTGCTTGCTTGCTTGCTTGCTTGCTTGCTTGCTTGCTTGCTTGCTTGCTTGCTTGCTTGCTTTCTCAAGCAATGACCTTTTAATATTAGTTTCATTTAAACCTACCTTCATTCCTTCGAATTTTGACACTGCGCGAAGTGGTCTTAGAGCTCGCAAGGAACGGAGAGCGTTGAGATTTTCATTGCCAAACAACGTAGCCACAGAGATCTAAAGAGGAAAACCATATTTATAAAAAAAAATTAGATTCCTGGGATGGCAAACTGAGAACAAAAAAATGTTTTGCCATTTTCAGTACCATTACACACACATCAGTGTTTCACATAGTATTAAAGTAATATAAATACGTTTTGTGGAAACACCACGTAAAATATTTCTTTGCTAAGCTTTCGACGGCTCACGTCATTTATAAACTAAGCAACTGATCAATTAAATCACGTAAGAATACAATGGCGTATCACGTTAATTTTATTAATTAGAAAACAAAATCAAGACTATTCTCCGAATAGGGTACACCACGTGCTGTTTAATGGCTGTCCCTCCTGAGAAATAGTCTGATGTTTTGCAATCTCAATAGACTCCCTTGTTCTTCGCGTGAAGTATTGCTTGTCGCTGGCTAAGAGTGACGACTCTTCCCACTTAACACGATGGTCATACTTCCAAGCGTGTTTGGCAACAGCAGATTTATCCTGTTGGGCTTTAATGCAACATGTCTTGTGCTCCTTCAGGCGATTTTACGTGGTGTTTCCACAAAACTTATTTATAATACTTTATCGCCATGAAAACTTTCAAAGAATTAATTAGTATTAAGGTGTTACTCCGAGTGACGAACCATACTGAGACAAGTAGAGAAAACTCTACTTGGCCCGGCTGGGATTCGAACCCGCGACCTTCGGTTTACTAGTCACCCGAGTTCACTGCACCCGAGTTCACTGTACCCCAGTTCACTGTACCCGAGTTCACTGCACCCGAGTTCACTGTACCCGAGTTCACTGCACCCGAGTTCACTGTACCCGAGTTCACTGTACCCGAGTTCACTGTACCCCAGTTCACTGCACCCGAGTTCACTGCACCCGAGTTCACTGTACCCGAGTTCACTGCACCCGAGTTCACTGTACCCGAGTTCACTGCACCCGAGTTCACTGCACCCGAGTTCACTGTACCCGAGTTCACTGCACCCGAGTTCACTGCACCCGAGTTCACTGTACCCGAGTTCACTGTACCCCAGTTCACTGTACCCGAGTTCACTGCACCCGAGTTCACTGCACCCGAGTTCACTGCACCCGAGTTCACTGTACCCGAGTTCACTGCACCCGAGTTCACTGCACCCGAGTTCACTGCACCCGAGTTCACTGCACCCGAGTTCACTGCACCCGAGTTCACTGTACCCGAGTTCACTGCACCCGAGTTCACTGCACCCGAGTTCACTGCACCCGAGTTCACTGTACCCGAGTTCACTGTACCCGAGTTCACTGTACCCGAGTTCACTGTACCCGAGTTCACTGCACCCGAGTTCACTGCACCCGAGTTCACTGTACCCGAGTTCACTGTACCCGAGTTCACTGTACCCGAGTTCACTGCACCCGAGTTCACTGTACCCGAGTTCACTGTACCCGAGTTCACTGCACCCGAGTTCACTGCACCCGAGTTCACTGTACCCGAGTTCACTGTACCCGAGTTCACTGTACCCGAGTTCACTGTACCCGAGTTCACTGCACCCGAGTTCACTGCACCCGAGTTCACTGCAGCGCTCGAAATAACGCTGGGAAGTTGTGGGGTCAGCATGACCACTCAAGCGTGAATTTGGGGGGTCAGATACACAATTTGGGAGCTCAACCATTTCCCCCTCTTAATTTGTACATTATACACAAAAGCATTCATTTCTTGATTTGCACAGAAAGTGAAACAAAAAATATTTGAACGCTTTTTTGGTGAGGAAAAGTGATGACATAAACCTTATTTCGTTAAAACCTGAGTGGTCAAGTTGACCCCCCGTGATTTTGGGGGGTCAAATCGTGAAAGTGGGATCATTGACACCTGACACCCCGTTATTTCGAGCGCTGCACTGCCCCACAATAATCATTCGAAAAAGTGTTACACATGTTGGTAAACGAAAGCGTATCACTTACAGCTACTATAAAAACATCCAATAAATTCCAAAAACTCGTGAAGTAGCCGACGACTCCATAGCCAATGAGCTTTAGGAGAAACTCTAATCCAAACACTACCGCGAAGAAATAATTTGAGTATGTCAGGATATCTTGTAGGAGCGGACGATCTTCCAAGTAAATGTCTTCAAAAGCCTGTAACAGAGCGATAAACCAATGAGACCAGAATGATGTGAAGTCGTGTACTCGTTCTAAGTCGTTCATCGTCTACGTCATGGTTTACGTCATCATGTACGCCATATGTACGTCATGTACGTCAGTGTATACGTCATCATGCACGTCATCATTACGTCATCATTACGTCAACATCTACGTCGTGGTTTGCATCATGTACGCCATAATATACGTCATCATGTACGTCGGTATATACGTCATCATGCACGTCATCTACGTCATCATCTAGGTCATCAATCTACGTCATCGTGCATTATTAGCAGTTGCACTGAAACAGGAAGTGTACAGTCATCATTGCTGGTGTACAACAATCACCTTGCACTACAACCATGATCACAGTTATTACCACTACATACACTACTTTGACTATTACCACCGTTGTGCTACACTTCTCATTTCTATTACCACTATTACGACTATCACTATACGGTAGTGGTAGTGATAGTGATAGTGATAGTGATAGTGATAGTGATAGTGATAGTGATAGTGATAGTGATAGTGATAGTGATAGTGATGGTGATGGTGATGGTGATGGTGATGGTGATGGTGATGGTGATGGTGATAGTGATAGTGATAGTGGTACTACCACCATCGCCACCACTATCACCACCCATTTTTGCAATCACTACCATTACCACTACCACTATCAGTTTCACAATTACAACCACTGCCCGTACCACTATCACTAAATACGACTACCGTTTACCACCATCACTACTACCATCACTACTATCACCACTGACACTACAACTATCATTTTCGCAATCACTACCATTGCCCGTACCATTATCGCCAAGAAGACTACCGTTACCTTGCACTATTACTACCATTACCACTATCACTACTACCATCACCACTACACTGACACTACAACTATCAGTTTCACAATCATTACCACTATCACTATCACCACCACCATCAGTCCATCACTACTATTATTATCACAATTATTACTACTACCATTACTACTACTACCACTATCGCTACTACGACTACCGTTAGCATGCACTATACGACCATACGGCATGCATTACGGTAACTTACCAAGGACAGACTGCTGACAACGATAAGAAATAGAATAAACGATTCGAAGTACTTGTGTTCGACAAAGAAGTTGATCTTGGTGCGCATTGATGTCCATAGTTTTCGAATTTTCGAGGGTTTGAAACTCGGTGAACAAACGCAACAGATTCCATCTTTGTAGCAGAAAGCTGGATAGCAATCGGGCGCGACTGGGCTTCCATCTTCACCTTGCACCATCATCGTTGCCCGCCGACTTCCTCGTATAGAGCTGTTCCGAGCGTTTGCGCCAACACCGAGGGAGTTCTGACCCGATTCACGCCGCTCTCCGTTGACATTGAGTGAAGATTGACTTATATCTGAGGTCGATCTTTTTAAGTCATTCGTTGATTCTATAATGAAATTGAGAAGAAGTGACGTGACGTGACGTGACGTGACGTGAAGTGAAGTGAAGTGAAGTGAAGTGAAGTGAAGTGAAGTGAAGTGAAGTGAAGTGAAATGAGGTGAGGTGAGGTGAGGTGAGGTGAGGTGAAGTGAAGTGAAGTGTGACGTGAAGTGAAGGAACGGGAGTGAGGTAAAATGACGTTACCTGTGTGCGAGTTGCCATTTGGTACGCCAGGTCCTGCGCCATTGGCAACGTTCACGTGTTCTGGAGGGTCGTTGCCATGCTCGAAAGGGCTGCCATTGTTGTTAGATTGTATGTGGTTTTCTTTCGTCTCATCTACAACAACGCTTACAGGAAATGAGGCATGCGAAGGATCACCATCCACTGTTCCATGTTTCACACTTTCTGTTTCGCTTCGTGCACTTTCTCCAGACGCTAATGAAGTAATAAAACGAAATATTAACTTGTGAGTAGGAGGAGAGAGGAGGAAAGGAAAGGAAAGGAAGGAAGGAAAAGGAAGTGAAGTGAGGTGAAATGAGGTGAAGTGAAGTGGAGTAGAGTGGATTGAAGTGAAGTGAAGTGAAGTGAAGTGAAGTGAAGTGAAGTGAAGTGAAGTGAAGTGAAGTGAAGTGAAGTGAAGTGAAGTGTAGTGTAGTGTAGTGTAGTGTAGTGTAGTGTAGTGTAGTGTAGTGTAGTGTGGTGTGGTGTGGTGTGGTGTGGTGTGGTGTGGTGTAGTGTAGTGTAGTGTAGTGACGTGACGTGAAGTGTGACGTGACGTGTGACGTGACGTGAAGTGTGACGTGAAGTGAAATGAAGTGAAGCGACGTAAAGTGGAGTGAAGCGAAGTGGCGTGAACTGAAGTGGAGTGAAGTGAAATGAGATGAAGTGAGGTGAGGTGAGGTGAAGTGAAGTGAAGTGAAGTGAAGTGAAGTGAAGTGAAGTGAAATGAAGTGAAGCGACGTAAAGTGCAGTGAAGCGAAGTGGGGTGAACTGAAGTGGAGTGAAGTGAAATGAAATGAGATGAAGTGAGGTGACGTGAAATGAGGTGAAGTTAGGTGAAGTGAAGTGAAGTGAAGTGAAGTGAAGTGAAGTGAAGTGAAGTGAGGTGAGGTGAAGTGAAGTGAAGTGAGGTGAGGTGAGGTGAAGTGAAGTGAAGTGAAGTGAAGTGAAGTTGAAGTTAGAAGATCACGAAAGCGAACAAGGGAACCATTGCCAGAATAGAATAACTTTAAGCATTGTCTTGGCTTTTATCATACCTGCTCTCATTGGTATACCATTTGCAGGATCGCTTCCTTTTCCGTTCACCATTGTTATACCCGGCTCATGGCTGTCGCTAAGATCCGTCTTCTTTATTTCGTCATCATTGGCTTCTAAGTCCTCCTTTGATGTATTTGGAGTCACTCTTCCCTTTTTCTTTCTTCGAAACAACTTGAGAAGGCTAAACTTCTTCTTCTTCTTATCCTTTTTCTCTTCTTTTTCGTCGCTCAGCGAATCACCGCCGAACGAGCTCAGCAGTAGAGCAAGGAACAAATTCAAAACGATCCACTGACCAATTATGAACACAAGTATGACATAAATAAAAGCGTGTTCGCCGGCTGCGCGCATCACGTCCCAACACGGCTCGATCCATTTTCCGCAAATAATTCTGAATACCATCATAAACGAGCGCGGAAAGTCCTTAAAGTTCCATCGTGGTACACCTTCGTGAAAATATTCTTCGGTGTAGTAAGTGCGAAACAATTGCATTCCCACTACGGCGAAGATAAACATGAGTATAAGGAGAATAACTGTGATGTTTCCCACTGCGCCGACGCTTTTCCCGATCGTGGCTAATAGGTTTCCCATTGTTTTCCACGATTTTGCAAGTTTTAATACACGTAGCTAGAAAACAGAAGAAGTTGGTTAGGGCCTAGATGAAAATTACGCTTGTAATTCTAGTTACCCTGGTTAAATAAAGTGTTATTATTATTATTAAATAGTAATTCGTTTTCAGGGTATATAAAGCTCCTTTCACCTCTGCTAACCAGGTTCGATTTCTGTTCGGTTCAGTTACACGCGTAAAAACGCACAACTTGTTCACGGTTGTCAACAGGTGTGAACAATGTTGTGCTGCTCGCCGTGAACAAGTTGTCAGCAAGTTGTTCACTTATGGTTCGAACAACTTGTTCACGGATAAATCAACAGTCATGAACAAGTTGTTCCAACAGCACATTTTTTATAGCCAACAACGTTGTTCGCACATGACGTATCAACACGTTTTTCGGTTGTTACAACATGCGTGAACAACGGTTGTTATTTCATCAAGCAGTAACAACTTATTGAAACAATGATGAACAAAGGTGTACACGCGTAAAAATCTCGCAAGTTGTTACAGCATTGTTGCCTAGCTGAATAATGCTGTAACAACTTGTTGACATATGTGAACAACATTGATAAATGAACAACATTGTTCATCATGGTTTCAACGAGTTTAGATAGGGCTGATAAGGTTATCCAGTGTAAGTAAAGTTAGTTTAGTTTCCTCTGGTTTCCTTCTGTATAGTAACACTGGACCAATGGGATGGCCCTTACTGGAACTCTAGGAGAACACTAGTTTAGACATGACTAATAAGGTTATCCAGTGTAAATAAAGTTAGTTGAATATGCAGTGGTATAGTTTGTTTACTTACCAATCGGAAGGTCCTCAGCACACTCAGTGCCCCGCCTGCTCCTCCGCTCACTTTTGAGTACTCCATAGTCATATCCACAATACTCATAATTACAATGACACCATCAAAAACGTTCCAAGCTACTTTAATATACTTCTTTACACCTAACGCCAATAGCTTTAGGATCATTTCTAATATGAAGACCACTGTGAACACCTAAAGAACCAAATAATGCAGGGAAATTGTCACAATGTAAATATTTTTCGCATTTTGATCGGGTTACAGCAACTCGAGTTTGCGTCGGAACAATGGGCGGCGGTTGTTTTACAATACTCAGCCTTTGTTCTACAATACTCAGCCATTGTTCTACAATACTCAGTCATTATTCTACAATACTCAGCCATTGTTCTACAATACTCAGTCATTATTCTACAATACTCAGCCATTGTTCTACAATACTCAGTCATTATTCTACAATACTCAGCCATTGTTCTACAATACTCAGTCATTATTCTACAATACTCAGCCATTGTTCTACAATATTCAGCCATTGTTTTACAATACTCAGCCATTGTTCTACAATACTCAGCCATTATTCTACAATACTCAGCCATTGTTCTACAATATTCAGTCATTGTTCTACAATACTCAGCCATTGTTCTACAATACTCAGCCATTGTTCTACCATACTCAGCCATTGTTCTACAATACTCAGCCATTGTTCTACAACACTCAGCCATTGTTCTACAATACTCAGCCATTGTTCTAAAATACTCAGCCATTGTTCTAAAATACTCAGCCATTGTTCTAAAGTACTCAGCCATTGTTCTACAATACTCAGCCATTGTTCTACAATACTCAGCCATTGTTCTACAATACTCAGCCATTGTTCAACCATACTCAGCCATTGTTCTATACAATACTCAGTCATTGTTCTAAAATACTCAGTCATTATTCTAAAATACTCAGCCATTTTTCTACAATACTCAGCCATTGTTCTATGCAATACTCAGCCATTGTTCTATGCAATACTCAGCCATTGTTCTACAATACTCAGCCATTGTTCTACAATACTCAGCCATTGTCCTACAATACTCAGCCATTGTCCTACAATACTCAGCCATTGTCCTACAATACTCAGCCATTGTTCTACAATACTCAGCCATTGTTCTACAATACTCAGCCATTGTTCTACAACACTCAGCCATTGTTCTACAATACTCAGCCATTGTTCTAAAATACTCAGCCATTGTTCTAAAATACTCACCCATTGTTCTAAAGTACTCAGCCATTGTTCTACAATACTCAGCCATTGTTCTACAATACTCAACCATTGTTCTACAATACTCAGCCATTGTTCAACCATACTCAGCCATTGTTCTATACAATACTCAGTCATTGTTCTAAAATACTCAGTCATTGTTCTAAAATACTCAGCCATTTTTCTACAATACTCAGCCATTGTTCTATGCAATACTCAGCCATTGTTCTATGCAATACTCAGCCATTGTTCTACAATACTCAGCCATTGTTCTACAATACTCAGCCATTGTTCTACAATACTCAGCCATTGTCCTACAATACTCAGCCATTGTCCTACAATACTCAGCCATTGTCCTACAATACTCAGCCATTGTTCTACAATACTCAGCCATTGTTCTACAATACTCAGCCATTGTCCTACAATACTCAGCCATTGTTCTACAATATAGTCAAACCCGTCCTGTACTTGTTTGTCCATTATGCAGGAATTTGTGTCATTTTAAAAAGGTTTGTCACTTACCAGATTGCAGTATCCCAGAACTTCCTTAAACGTTTTATCCATATTGTGATACTCCAAGGCCATACACAATGTGTTAAGTAAGATACAAGCAGTAATAAAGCCTTCAAAAAATGGACTATCTACCACTTTATTGAGTCTCGCTCTGCAGCTCATACAACAGCCTGACTGAGTGTTGGTTTCTTGTTCATAGTTTTCTCCAAGTTCTAACGCATTGTTCGATGTTGGTGTTTCAGTGTTTCTGCTTGGGCTCCTCGCCTCATCTTCCGGCTCGTATCTCGTCGCATCGGGCCGCTGTGGAATATCATCGAGGTAAAGTGGCTCGGGCATTTCTTTGCGATCAAAGTCGAAAGTAGACGCACTCCGTTTTAACTTCAGATAATTTTTCTCTTTCAAACCTTCATCTTGTAACGCTTCCGATTCAATTTCATAAGACAGTGAGACGACGGCCAAGACGAGATTGATGAGGTAAAATGGTCCCAGGAGCACAACGAACAGAAAGTATAGAACGTAGACTTGACCGTTTGCACCAATAACCTAAGGTTATGAGAACGGTTAGTTTAGCAGTTTGAAGAAGGTTTTCGAGTTGTAGTAACCCATGAAATTTCTGAGTCTCGTAGGGGAATCTAACGCGTGCTTGACTTTCTGATCTTCAGTGAGACGCTCTAACCGTTGAGCTACTGTTACATGTGTATACAACTTATAACCTTCTGACCACTAGTGAGATACTGTCTTTTACCATTGAGCTACTTGGACTCAGATGGCAGAGTGTTGGTTACAAATGTGTACAACCCGCGACCTTCTGTTCACCAGTGAGATGCTCTAACCATTGAGCTACTGCATGCGACTCAGATGACAGGGTGTTGACTACGTGTGTACAACCAGTAACCTTCTGATCACCAGTGAGATGCTGTTTTTTTACCATTGAGCTACTGGGACTCAGATGGCAGAGTGTAGGTTAGAAATGTGTACAACCCGTAACCTTCTGTTCACCAGTGTGACGCTCTAACCATTGAGCTACTGGGACTCAGATGATACAATGTGTACAACCCGTAACCTCTTGATAAACAGTGAGACGCTCTAACCATTGAGCTACTGGGACTCAGATGCCATAATGTACAGGTTACATACGTGTACTTACCACGTTGTATACAATTTCCCAAGAATCTAAGGTGACGAGCTGCAAGGAGGTGAGCAATGACCACAGGAAATTGTCGAACGAGATAAAAGGAATATCGCCCTTAGGAGGATTCTTTCCAATTTCCTTGAGACACGTGTAGTTTACAGGACAGTGTCTGAAAGACGAAAGTAAACACTCACGCTCACTCATACATCAATGAAGATTACAGACTACCTCATATTTGTCCTAGAGTTTTTTCCTGAGGTGATACTCATTTGAACAGAAAAGACTTTATAACATAGCTTTGATATAGCAACGTTTTTGATTGGCTGTCGTGCGTGCTCCATAAAGCCCGTTCTCCACTAGGCGAATTTGTTCGCGCGAATCGAATCGAAATACCCGTTCATGCAATGTAATTGGTTGGTGCTGCTAGTTTTCGCGCCAATTTTCTTACTTGCCAATCATATTGCCGGAGAATTCGCTTCGCGCGAACAAATTCGCCTAGTGGAGAACGGGCTTAACTTGATGGAGCACGGCAAAAAAGCGCGGGGGAAAATTTCAAAACAAAACTGAATTTTAAAGTGACTTTTTGTGGCCTTTTATATTATCAAAATACCAAGTCATTTAATTTTATTGAGTAATAAAGAACAACGACCCAGAAGACATAAACTGGGTCTGGGTAACCGAGTTTAAACTGTCCTTTTGGTTGGATTTTAGTGAACAAAAAAGACTTGGCTACGAAAGTAGAAAAACACAACAACCAAAAAGATTCGCCATCTTGTGAAAGGATTTAATGCTATGTTATAAAAGAAATGGCTCATGTTTTAGTGTGCTCCATCGAGTTATGGATGCACTTGGGAAATTTGGAGAGGACTCAAAAATTGAACTCTTACGATTTTTTCGTGCTCTCCCAATTTCCCGCGTGCATCCATAACTCGATGGAGCACGCTAAACCATGAGCCATTTCTTAAATAGACAAGTTGTTTAAGATAATCGAAATATATAGTAAAGTTTGATATACTGTCTTCGTCAGAGAGAAACGTGTCGAGGGGACGAAGGCCCTTCGCTCGGAACGTTAGACTCCTACGTTCTCTGTTTCGGCAGTACACCAAACTTTACTATATTTCGATTGTTTCAACATTGCCTACGTAGCACGCTACTTGTATTTTACTGTTTAAAGATATAATCAGTGTTTAATAAAAGTAGCGTGCTGCGTAGGCAGTGTAGAAACAACAATCGAAATATAGTAAGGTTAGATATACTGCCGAAACAGAGAACGTATAGGAGTCTAACGTTTCGAGCGAAGGCCTTTCGTCAGAGAGAAACAGTGTTTAAACGAGTTTTAAGGACCTATATAGATGATCTACATACCCGCTGTAGGTGCCATTGCCACAAACAAACGGAAAGTCGTTATTAATAAGCCAGTTAGCTGTAAGCAGAAAATGGACGATAAGATGAACATTCAAAACTGTGTACGACAAAAGGCGTACGTTACGTTACGTAATTGATTAACAAAATAAACCGGCTTTGTGCTCACGCACATAGCCATTATTATTCCAAACAGTCTTTGTTTGGTTTATTTCTTCAAGCACAGAAAACTGAGCTCATCCTGACAAGCAATTGGACAGAATTAGTAGTGTTAATTAAGGGAAGCGATATAGGTATATTTACTTTTGTTATGAGCAAAAGTGTCGAAGAATTCCGCTGAAACGTTATTCGGCATCATTTTTACACATTTATTATGTAGCGTTCCTTTAAAAAGCTGTAGACCAATAAGGGCGAAGACACCAATGAAGAAACAAGTAAGAATCATGACATCGGATAACATTTTAATTGATTTCATTAACGTGTTAACCATAGCTTTTAATCCTGTAAGATAAATGACAAAAATGTTAGATAAATTTATATTTGTAGTTTTGTTATTAAGTTCTTTTCAGGACAATTGCATATTCATTTACAACAACAACAACAACAACAACAACAAATTTACAACAACAACAACAACAACAACAACACAAATAGCAACAAAACAACAACACAAAAACAACACACACAACACAACAACAGCAACAACATAAAAAAACAAAATCAACAGCAACTACAACAAAAACTAACAACAACGACCAACAAGAACAACCAACAACAACGACACCACCACCACTAACAACAACAAGTCAACAACTGCAACAAAACGACAACAAAAACGCAAACAGCAACAAAACAACAATATAACACAAACAACAACTGCCACAGCAGCAGCAGCAACAACAACATACATATTTTTTAGCAATGCACTCTTGTTCACTAACCTTTTACTGCTGATATCGTTCTTAAAGCTCTTAACACTCGGAATGTACGGACTACAGAAAAATTTGATACCCCAGGAATAAAGGTTAAATACCTGCAAATAAATGAACTGATTAACTACCTGTTTGTCGACAACCAATTAATTAGTGTGCTTTATAACATTTTAAACAGGTATAAAATAACGCCTCTTCTGATTAGCTGCAGCGTGCGTGCTCCAGTTCTCGTCGAGCGCGGGTAAATATTTTGCTTCCGTAAAGAGAAAGTAATTTGTAGTTAGCGACATAAAGCTTGTGATCGAACTATAAATGCACTTTTTTTCAGAGTTGGAGTAACGAGCAACTTTCACCTTTTTTCCGTGTTCTTCCAATATTCTTTCAACTTTTCACGTGCATCTATAACTCGATTGAGCACGCCAAACTACAAACTATTTCTTAATATAAAACCATCTGTTTTTGGTGGTAGTAAAGATGTATTTTTTCTAAGGAGACCTTTTTCTATTAGAAATGTGATTCCCATACGCTAAAATATAACTGTTAATATAATATAATATAATATAATATAATAAATATAAATGGGTTTTTTGGTCTAGATTGGGTATTTCATGGGTATTTATTCAGATTCCTGTCGCGGGGATACTTACCCTATAATTACGCAAATAAAGTCTAACCAATTCCACGAATTTCGTAGGTAGGCAAATTTGTTTAACGCAAATCCCTTAGAGATAACCTTTAGGATCATTTCACCCGTATAAATTACCGCAAATACAATTCTTTATGAAAACGAGAAGAATGAAAAAGTGATTAGTAAAAATATCATAATTTGTTTAAGTATAGGCCAACTGTAACGGGCTATTACAAATCCTAGATTGTGATATATTGGCTGAGCTTCTCAGTTCTCACTGTCTATTGGTGGTGTGCACCTTACGTCATTGCCGCCAGACAGACACACAAAGACAGACAGACAGACAGACAGACAGACAGACAGACAGACAGACAGACAGACAGACAGACAGACAGACACGTACACAGACAGGCACAGACAAACAAACAAACAAACAAACAAACAAACAAACAAACAAACAAACAAACAAACAGACAGATTGATTGATTCATTGATTGATTGATTGATTGATTGATGTTTGATAAATCCAACATCTCTGTCTGTCTGTCTGTCTGTCTGTCTGTCTGTCTGTCTGTCTGTCTGTCTGTTTGTTTGTTTGTTTGTTTGTTTGTTTGTTTGTTTGTTTGTTTGTTTGTTTGTTTGTTTGTTTGTCTGTGTGTGTGTGTGTGTGTGTGTGTGTGTGTCTGTCTGTCTGTCTGTCTGTCTGTCTGTCTGTCTGTCTGTCTGTCTGTCTGTCTGTCTGTCTGTCTGTCTGTCTGTCTGTCTGTCTGTCTGTCTGTCTGTCTGTCTGTCTGTCTGTCTGCGTGTCTGTGTGTGCGTGTGTGGCTGGCTTGGACTGCTCATTGTACTATTTTGCCTTGAAACATTGAGCAGTCATTGTTCTACAATACTCAGCGTGTCTGTCTGTCTGTCTGTCTGTCTGTCTGTCTGTCTGTCTGTCTGTCTGTCTGTCTGTCTGTCTGTCTGTCTGTCTGTCTGTCTGTCTGTCTGTCTGTCTGTCTGTCTGTCTGTCTGTCTGTCTGCGTGTCTGTGTGTGCTTGTGTGGCTGGCTTGGACTGCTCATTGTACTATTTTGCCTTGAAACATTGAGCAGCCATTGTTCTACAATACTCAGCGTGTCTGTCTGTCTGTCTGTCTGTCTGTCTGTCTGTCTGTCTGTCTGTCTGTCTGTCTGTCTGTCTGTCTGTCTGTCTGTCTGTCTGTCTGTCTGTCTGTCTGTCTGTCTGTCTGTCTGTCTGTCTGTCTGTCTGTCTGTCTGTCCGTCTGTCTGCGTGTCTGTGTGTGTCTGGCTTGGACTGGTCAGTGTACCATTTTGCATTGAAACAATGGGCAGCAATTCTTCTTACAATAGTCGGCCACTACTCTATGGAACAACAGCCCGTCCAAAGCTGCTGTCTGTTTATAAACAACTAGGGGTCGTTGTCTATAATTTTTAAATTGAAATGTGTGTTAACATAACAATAATCAATACTTGTGTGTACTTACTCTGATACGGGTGGCGGATTATTTAATGCTAAAAAGATACAGTTTGTTAAAATTGTGATTAATATAATTAGTTCGAATATTCTGTAAAGCTGTTAAGGAACATAAAAACACAATAGAAACACAGTTACAATGGTGTAATGTAACAGACTTTCGTAGACGTTCGCTCAATACTAAGAGAATATTTCTGGATTAAGCCTACGACCTTGTCATAACCGTTTAAGGTTGGGCGGTTTACCGGGGTTTTTTCGGTTTTATTATTAAGGCGGTTTTCCACTAGGCGACATTTGTCGACCGACTCGACATTTTTCTTTTGTCTTGGCTAATTAGTTCCACTCGAGAGCTTACGAGACAAAAGAAAATGTCGCTTCACGCGACATTTTTTGCCTAGTGGAAAAACGCCTTTAAACCGGTTTTTCCGGTTAGCTTTTAGAAAAACCGGAAAACCGCCATTATTATTTATTACAATGTTACAATGTATAATTTTGTTTAGTTCTTAAAATTGTTACTATTAAAGATGAGAAAAGCAAAATAAAATTAAAGTTAGCAAACGTTTTCGCTGAACGTTCGTTTTTTGTTCAATATTTTGCCGTGATTTATGCAGTTATTTATAATTATACAGCCAAATTATGACGTCCAGCGCTATTAAAAATTTGAAATTGCGTTCCTTCAATTAGTTCAATACTGAAATTGCGTTAGCTTCTGAAATTTTGAAAAACCGGTTTTACGGTTATTTCAATCAAAACCCCAAGGTCGTGGGTTCAATTCCTGCCGGAAGGCCTGTGTAGTTGCATTTTTCGCAACTGGTCCCGGTTTGGTCTTATAATGTATATATTCTACACTCGAATTTTCCTTCACCATAAATCCTTATAACCGTTTACATCCTTTTTGACAGGTCCGAACCCTGTTGAACTTAACGAACGTCTACCAAACGTCTTTTTACTTTTTAAATAATATTAAAGGGCTTCTGTAGCGAAAAATAAGTTCGGGAGAGACTCTCTTATTTCAAAGAACTTTTGAAGTTATAAAGATTGACGTTTGCAGCTCTTCCATATCTCACTTCGTTCTTATAGATATTGTGATTTGCGTGATATGCAAATAACATCACTTAGACGTCACACTGTATAATGACTTGTTGGAAAATCATGTCTATTCTAACTTGCGATAATTCAATTAAATCGTTTGAAACTTTTCGTGTATAGTGTCCTGCGTATCGCAGAACACTATACTCATGAAAAGTTTCAATTTGAGATTATTTAACAAAATCACTTTTAACTGTGCATGTGCTTCTGTATATCACAGAAGCACATGCACAGTTAAAAGTGATTTCGTTAAATAATCTCAAATTGATATTCAAGATTTTCCAACAAGTCATGCTGTGTGTGACGTCTAAGTGATGTTATTATACAATACTGATACAATCTCGATTGTGATTGGCTAACAACCTACAGACAATTCTTGATATCTTGCCACTTACAAAATATCAAAAATTATCTGTAGCTATGACGCGCTGACCAGCGGTTTGAACAAAACAAACATGGCGGCCGTCCTTAGGAGTGAAGATCAGAAGCGGATTAATCCGGTGGATTTGGCACGGTTTTTTTTAGAGTTTAAAGCAGTGTTTGAAAGAGAAAATTGTATTTGAAAGAGAAAAAAGTTAGCGAACCTCGAACTGAAGACGGTATGAATATTTACTATTTTTACCTAAATTTGTAAAGAACTTTCTAAAGGCTTCTGCATTTATAATTGTATAATAAAACAATTATTGAATTCGGTTATCGCATGATATCAAGGATTATCAAGGCCTCTGTTTGTGTTATCCGCCTCAGCCTTCGGCTTCGGCAGATAACACAAACCTCGGCCTTGATAATTCTTGATATCATGCTCAACTTCATCCAATAATTGTATATTATTTACATATAAACAAATCGCAATATCTAAAGAACGAAGTGAGATATGGAAGAGCTGCAAACGTCAATCTTTTTAACTTCAAAAGTTCTTTGAAATAAGAGTCTCCCGATTGGGTAGTGATGTTGTTTGTTTGTTTGTTTGTTTGTTTGTTTGTTTGTTTGTTTGTTTGTTTGTTTGTTTGTTTGTTTGTTTGTTTGTTTGTTTGTTTGTTTATTAAATTATATTTTCCTTTTGTTGTCTAGGTTTGTTTTTATTTATGAAAAGGATACTGATGTGTTACTATGAAGCAGGTGAATTTTCTAAGTTTGTTTCTTGGTCCGAACAAGTAGCACGATCGGGTTGAAGAAAATCGATTGACTTGGAGGAGACCAGCCAAGTTCTTCGCGATGACAATGTAAGTCTATAGAATAAAGAAAAAATAGATGAACCACATGTTAGAAGGGATGGGGCGATTTATTAGGGACCTTAAGTAAGCACAACGCGAACGTGACGACGACGACCCAAGTACAATAGTATTTTTCAACCAAAACAAAACGTTGAATAATTTGCATTCCCAAGAGTAATCACAACACGTCCTCGTTGCACATACAACGTCAACTGAAAATTCGAGTGCAGAATATATACATTTTAAGACCAAACCGGGACCAGTTGCGAAAAATGCAACTACACAGACCTTCCAGCAGGAATTGAACCCACGACCTTGTGATTCCAGTGCAATGCTATGACCACTGAGCCACGGAGGCCGTTGCCGAGAGCTTGATCGCGAGTTCTGTATATATAATAAGGTGGTAATGCCAGGAGAGAATTGGGAGTGAAATGCCCAATATTACTTATAATATACCCAATTCTCTCCTGGCATTACCACCTTATTATATATACAGAACTCGCGATCAAGCTCTCGGCAACGCCCTCCGTGGCTAAGTGGTCAGAGCATTGCACTAGAATCGCAAGGTCGTGGGTTCAATTCCTGCCGTGTAGTTGCATTTTTCGCAACTGGTCCCGGTTTGGTCTTAAAATGTATATATTCTGCACTCGAATTTTCCTTCACCCAAAAATCCTTAGAACAACGTCAACTGAAGCGTTTTCACGTTTTCAAGACGACGTTGTGGCAAGGAACAGCAAAAGCTGTTAGTTTATTTAGGCATTAATCTATTATACGTCATGTTGTCGAAGCTATGGCTGCTTTTCAAAGGTCTTACAAAATACATAAAGCATACAATATACGATGTCCTGATTCATGGTTTCTTTTAAATGCAGTAACTTGTCCCTAATAATTGGGGGTTGCCGGTGTAACTCTAAATTGCAATAATTAGGGAAATTGAATTTACCGCGAGTTTCCAATTTCGTCTAACACACCCACATGTGTGACCCACATTCGTTCATTTCTCTGTCTATAATTTTCAACATACGTCGCCATGTTCACATTTCAAAAGCGGCTATTCGTTTTCTTTCTTCTTCGCACAGGGTCCACGATTCTGCTTCATATTTTACAATCGAAAACACGAGAATATGGTTAAAACTCACCCCTTCCTTTCGACTTTTTTCGAGCGCTTAAATGTTGCGAACACTGACACGTCCTGCCGGAAATGACGGCAGAAATTAATTCCGGAAGTGACGTCAGAAATCAATTCCGGAAATGACGTCAAAAAGATCGTTTTGACGTAATATCCGGTAACTAGCTATCAACATTCAAATTTTTCAACAACAAGCTACACTACATTTTTCTCAGGAGAATCGAACGATTTTTCTGGTATTACTGAGCTTTCTATATACTGTTAAATTCTTACTGAAAAACCTTGAATACCACTGCAGTGAAATGGTAGTCCAACCTTTTGTTTACTTTCGGGTCTTTATCGTTCTAGTCTGGCTATCACGATTTTTTTTAGCAGAAGTAAACAATCGGTATAAGCTAGGGTTAAAATCCTATATCTGTAAATCATGGTTACACGCGTAAAAATCTCGCAAGTTGTTACAGCATTGTTGCCTGAACAATGCTGT
This sequence comes from Corallium rubrum, assembly GCA_964035015.1. Taxonomy (NCBI): domain Eukaryota; kingdom Metazoa; phylum Cnidaria; class Anthozoa; order Scleralcyonacea; family Coralliidae; genus Corallium; species Corallium rubrum. The sequence goes on from OZ036002.1 coordinate 8,354,436, forward strand.
AACAACTTGTTGACATATGTGAACAACATTGATAAATGAACAACATTGTTCATCATTGTTTCAACAAGTTGTTACTGCTTGATGAAACAAACCGTTGTTCACGCATGTTGTAACAACCGAAGAACGTGTTGATACATCAACCATGTTCACCATTGTTGTAACATTGTTGTTCATCGTTGTTATTTCGTCATGCTGTTACAACATATTGGCTATAAAAATATGCTGTTGGAACAACTTGTTCATGACTGTTGATTTATCCGTGAACAAGTTGTTCGAACCATAAGTGAACAACTTGCTGACAACTTGTTCACGGCGAGCAGCACAACATTGTTCACGCCTGTTGACAACCGTGAACAAGTTGCGCGTTTTTACACGTGCATATTATGCAGACGCCTCTGGGTGTGTACTACTTAATTTATGAACAACAGTATATCTAGACTAAATACGTACACCTTGAACGACTTCGTTTTCTTGGTATCGCCACATCTGGCCCATTATAGACACCAATAATCGTTTTTTAACCTCGCATTGGCTGCTTGTCTTTTTTACGTTCGATATTTATGGGGTTTTCATAGCGCTGTGCCTTCAACTTGAGGCGAAACAGTTGCAAATCGTAAACGAGGACCATAAATTTCACAGGCGCTCTGACGGGACAAATGAATCACTTGTGTTTATGAAATTTCACTGCATGTTTTCGCCGTTTTGGGATTTCACTAGCAAGCGGTTTTACCTTGTAGATTTTCTCAACTCGAACGTTAGTCTCTATCCCCTTCCCCCCTCTCACTTTCTTTCCCTCGCTCTCTCTCTTTTCCCTTGTTCGTTATTCTCTCAACTAACGAATGGCTTAAAAATGTAATAAGAAACACATAGTTGTTTATCTCCATTCTTTAAATTTGACTAAATCTCTGAACAAAGCATACACCAAACGATGCTGGTACTTGTTTAGTTTTTCTATATTTGGAGTTTCAAGTTTATGCTTCGTCCTCTATCTTTTTAAATTGTCGGTTGGATACCATGGTTTTCAGTAGCAAAACATCTCTTCAGTTTGTCAAACAATATGTTCACTAATTATGACGTTGTCATGTTGACTATGAAGATCTATCGGATTTGTCTTGGGCATTTTGTCAGACGACATCAAGCGTGTTTTCATTCTTTCCTGACCACGTTGCCATGACCTTGGATAATACGTCAAGGCATCCAGTCAAATCTATTTTGAGCCCAAGTTGCCATAGCGATAGTCTCCTTTCGAGGTATGCAGTTTGGGCATTTTCTAAGCTCTGAAATAATCCCTGAATATTAGTAGAGAGTTTTCCACTTGGAACTCTGTTCCTGTATCTCGTTGGTTTGTACATTACTCATTAGTGATTACACAATGATAGTCGGTCGTGGCGGTTCGTTTCTGATACAATCTCGAAAGAAGATGGTGAAAACCATAGTGTCATTCATTATTGAGTATCCTTAAAATTTGAATTTGATATAAAGTCCAACTCCGGAGACAAAAGGATCATCTTCCGGTGTCAACTGCTTTGTACACCCTATCTGTAATTGTGTATCAATTTAAAAAAACCTCGTGTTTTAGAGCGTGGCAAAAATGTACCCAAGTTTCCGTTGAAACTTGAACATGTTGGTTTCAACAGTGGATATTTTCAAAACACCCTGACGCCACTTCAAACAATACTCTTCCACTATGAGTCTCATTGTAACGTAAAAATTGCCTCAAAAAAAAAGTTTCACACCTCACCGCACGACTTTCCACAGTTTTGGTGTGTGTTATTTTATCGCTTAATTTAAAGACAATTTGTATTTTTTGTAGTAATCTCTCGCTATCTGTCCCTTTTATACTTGATTTCAACGTCAACGCAACAGTTTTAAAAAAATCGTTATATCAATAACGGACTTCTAGTTTTAAATGTAATTTACGTTGTGACAACAAAATGGTCGTCAATTTCCTATCGATTTTTTTAAATAATGAATAAATAGAATAGCCCTGTCAGCGAATGTGGGCTCTAATATGTGATATAAAAACACATCTTTTTTTTTTTGTTTTCTCTCTGTGTGAGAACACCGCTCCACTAACCGTGCGAACAAATTAGTTTTAACGATTTGTTGTCGATTAAACTACCGGCCGTATGCGTAAATCGTTATGGTTAGAAAATAGCTTTCGAGAGGCGTACAAAGATATGATCGAAATTGTTTTACGACACGATATCCACACGTTTATATTATGTATATATTTGTTAGACCGTGGCATTGTGTCTTGAATGAAAGTCTTTTTCTTATATTTAATTATTTCCAAATGCGCGAACATCTCTAAGATTTGCCGGTACCCGTCACTCGTGGTCAGGGACACAGAGAGCAACGTATTTGTAGCTACCCCCAAATATATCGTCCAATTTTCTTGGGGTATTCCAATTTCTAAAGTACGACATCCGAAAGGGTTTACCCGCATTCTTCCTCCGTTCAATTTCAAGTTGAAGTTAAATATTTAAAAGCAAAAGCAACAGGAAACGAAAGTGTCCTCAAGCCGTAATGAATAATTAAGCATATGCAAATCACAACACTATTGACGACTTGGACGAAATAAATATTTCATCAAAAGTCAATAGTTGTAATATCAATTCAAGTCTCTTTTTACGTTAATTAGAAATAGTATTAGACATAAACAGCTCGCTTTTATTTAGGTGTAACTTTTTCTTAAATATTCAAAGTTACTTTGAACCGCTCAATCGGCCACAACTCGTAGCTAGTGTCTTGTCTTTATTAATTTTAGATCGTTTTAGTCTCAGTTAGTCTTTTTTTTCTGAAGAAAATAAGCGCAATATAGCTAAATACTACTGAAATAAGACAGCGTAATGTAATGACTCCAATGGGCACTCTTTTCTTTTTAACTTTTTTCGGGTTGTTACACAAAACGACTTTCCGCACTTTTGCTATTTTAAAATATATCCCTTGCATATAGCTGTACAAGAATGAGGCATGGTATCCCTTTCTTGTTTTACTTCTCTAAAAAAGCTATCGGCGTCCTGCTGCGAATGTCAAAAAGAACCCATTCTGTTTTAGGTATACTTAATCAAACACTGGCTATCCTATCGCACTGTATAACTTTCTCTTTGAACGGATTTCTCACATTCGATAACTGAATTTTCACCCAATCTTGATGTTATCACACTCATTTGAATATCGGGCTGTCTCAGTCACGCATAAAATCTGCCGATTTCGACTATACTCTTTTTACTTAAGAAGAACGGATCGTATGCTTGTCTTGTGCTTTGACAACCAGCTCCAAACAAGGACACTTCACTAGTCCTCTATGTTTATGTTTTGACCGTCTTGTGAGTTGGACTACACTGTCTGTCCGCTTTTCACCGCGTATTTAGTTGTGCATTCGGGTTTGTTTTTTTCCTTCGCGATGGTTTATGTAAATCCTTGCTTGCTGCGAGCAATCAATATATTTTATCGAAGGCATAATCTGACTGTTCTTTAAAAAACGATGTGTGTTTTACTTGTGTATTAATAACCTGGTTCAAGGCCCCGAAACAAGCTCGAACAAGCAGATGTTGTTTTGGTTTTCTTTTTCAAGTAGAAAACTTAACTTATCCGAGCGCGTGACGACTGTTTTTACGCCACTGATTCGTTTGAAATAAAAAGATCATTTGTCCGTTTATTTTTGAGTTAGTCCTCGCCGTTTACCTTACGTATTTTCCCATAATGTATTCTTTGTTTTTGTAATACAATTCGCGATGTAGCTTAGTGACAGTAGTACCTGCACGAATCCCGTTTTCCGTTTTTCGTTTTCGGCAAACGTCCAAATCCACACATAACTCCGTTAAACATAAAACACGAACGTCTGAGAACGTCATGGTTGTAATGTTCAATCGTTTTAAACGATTGACAAGTTAACGAAGTAACTGTTATTGGCATCACTCGACAGCTTTTGGTAACAAGTAACGTTTTTGTGTGAATAAACTTTTGCGTTTGGACTAAAACAGGTCGAATTCTTTTCTGGCCATGGATTCGCGAGTTTTAACACTTTAATCTTAGATTACCGAGTATGACTTTAGGTAGGGAAAGCGAATCCACAGCCGAATGGAGATATTTTACATTTTCTTACAACCTTAATGTATTCTGCTCATTAACAATGATTCAAACAGAATGTAGCTAACTTGATGCGAATTAATTTCTTGTCATCGTTTCCCGGGCCGGTCGTTTGTGTGTGTGTTTGTCGTTCTTACAAAGCACTCTTAGTTTTGAAAAACTTACCCCTTCATTTTCAGAGTGTGTGTCGACCAGTGGAATTCCCTGTAAATATTTGGGAACGTTGACAAGTACTTCTTCTTCTAACTCGCTTTCATTGCCTTCGCCGTCGCTTTGATACGCTTCGTCGTTCTCGTCGTGTTCTTCGCGACGATGGTGTTCGTGATGGCTCCGTTCAAGATCCTCTTCCAAAGCCCGACGCTGTTTCAAGGCTTGTGCAGCTAACATATTGTTCTTGCTCGGCGACTCACCGTCCTTACTATTCCCACCGCGCCTGTAGGCAATACGAATATAACATTTAAAATTCTATCCGAGTCGTTACTAATCCAAACCAGGGGGACGTTATAGTCGATAAGGGAACCCTTCGGCCTTCCTCTATACACCGATAATCACAGAGAAAGCATCCTACTCGGCCGAAAAGATGAAGTGCGTCCATAAACTGTTGTAGAACACAGCTTCGCCATGGCGATGACACCCGTAAACATGGCTGAATTGCAAATAGTGAACAAAACACCTGTTTTGCAAATGCATTCCCGGGACGGATTATGGGAAATTGAGGTTAACTCTTGGTACGACGCTAGCATATATTTGACTTTTTATTGGCTGTACGTCAAGCGGCTTGGTTGCCTTAGTGGCATCATATCAAAAACTATTTTTTGCTTGGCCAGTTTTGACCAACCACCACATATATATATATGCCGTCGCCTATCTTCCGGTCGAACACACGGCTATATGTAAATATGTACACGGTTTCTGCAAACACAGCAAACACTGGCCCAATAAGTTCAAGAAGTGAGACAAAAAAACTATTATTGCATGAGACACATCTCAAGAAGGTCTCGGACACTTTTCTTTTTTCCTTCTTCTAGCCACTTGTAATGCCCTCGTTAAATTTGCTCGACGTATAAACGAAACGCGAAATAGTACTTAATATTAGATTATCTTTAAGACGGTACAGTTGGTAAACGATATCATTTGTTTGCCTCTTATTTTCTTACTTTGTTTTTCATCATGCGTGTATTTCGATTCTCCACGTTTCAAACTACATTTCTTCATTATTATATTTCATTCAGACATCGAGCTTTACCGTATTTCAAATCATTCAAAATTACGTGTTATGATGGCAACCGTGTTTGATTTCATGGTTTTTGCGGTCGTTGAATCGATCGTTCTTAGCGAAAGAGAAAAGTCAACAACTCGCAGTCCAAACATAACCAAGCAATATCGATATGACGTGGCTATTCACCCATTATTACAGTTAACATTTGAGAAGTAATGAATTCAAATCGATTTCTCAATTAAATTGACGCGAAAGTCGTTTCGTTTTTGAGACATCTAAAGCGCCGGTGTTATCACGCTGCTTATAAAGCACACCTAATCTATGGATACATGTTATCGTTACAATCGTTACACGTTTGTATATACACGCTATTTTATAATGCTTATCGACGACATGCACACGAAAAACCTAATTAAAGTATTTTGGAGTCGCACGTGCATGTAACTTTGATTATACAATGTTCAGTTTGAGTTAAACTGTATCGAGAGTGAGCTGGCGGGCAAACAGCGGCGTTGTTTTTGTTATCATAGTTAACTGGGAATTATCTGATACAAAGCGACTTGTAGCCCAACAAGTACTTGTGACACACGTATACGATTCGATTCGTTCTCAGTATGAATACCGTAAACAACTTCGGTCTAACAGGTGGTCACTGATTAGAGTGTCTGGCTACAGTATATTCGGAAGGTTGCGGGTTCGAATTCCGTCTAGAGCTCAGCTGAGTTTTCCGAATATTAACAACTTTCGACAGCTAGGAGAAAAACTAACAAAATTTTGAGTTGTTGGTATGTATAGTGAATTTTTTCCCCTCGTTTTTTTACGTATCGTTTTACCTGTTATATTAAGCATTAAAGTCTTAATTGTTAGACGGTGTTATTTTCCGTGCAACTTGTCTCGCAACGGCAATTATACGCACGAACCATGCATTGCATTGGAGCGTGTAACATGCTATGCAATGGTCAAAATCGTTGTGAGACAAGTTGCACGGACCATTGCAGTGTGTAACATGCTGTGCAATGGTCAAGATCGGTGCGAGACAATTCACACGATCCATTGCAGCGCGTAACATGCTGTGCAATGGTCAAAATCGTTGTGAGACAAGTTGCACGGACCATTGCAGCGTGTAACATGCTGTGCAATGGTCAAAATCGTTGTGAGACAAGTTACACGGACGTACCATTGCAGTGTGTAACATGCTGTGCAATGGTCAAGATCGGCGCGAGACAAGTTACACGGCAATCGTTGCACAAAGTAGAACGGAATTCTACTCCACTACGATATATTTGTTTTCGACTAATTGATGTTAATGATGCTGGGAAAAGCTGCGAAAAGACTGGTAATCCTTTTCGGTCACTGCCAATGCCGAAAATACGTAAGTAGTATATTGCAAGGCACGCGGGTGGCACGTGCTGTGAGCGCGGGTGGCTAACGCCTGACGTCTGTCACTGAAGTTAGGACCGGACGATTTAGAGACCGGTCTCCAATTCGTCCTATTTCGCCGTGTAAACAGGCAGAACCGTACTAATTCGAGAACGCTTCCGAATTTGTCTTCCGTGTAAACAGGCGGAACAGTACTAATTCGAGAACGGTTCTAAATTTGTCTTCCGTGTAAACAGGCGGAACCATACTAATTCGAGAACGCTTCCGAATTTGTCTTCCGTGTCAACAGGCGGAACCATACTAATTCGAGAACGCTTCCGAATTTGTCTTCCGTGTAAACAGGCGGAACCGTACTAATTCGAGAACGCTTCCGAATTTGTCTTCCGTGTAAACAGGCGGAACCATACTAATTCGAGAACGCTTCCGAATTTGTCTTCCGTGTAAACCGGGTCTAGGGTTTTTTCTCGGGTTCTCCACGGTTTTCCTCCCTACGCAAACTACGAACTCTACAATCTAGCTACATTTGACATCAAGGGCTGACGGCCATAAGTTTAGTATCTGAAATTCTGTCATATGTTGATATAAGCCAGAACTGGTCTCTGATCGTCTACTTTATTCGTTGTTTATTAGTTGAAATAACTTGACACCATGTCTTATTCTTCACCATTACTCATTACTTATTGGCTTTGCTATACTGTTATTTATTATATAAAATAGAGTGTTTTATTGATTTTTCCGCCACTAATAAAAATGATAATCTCACATGTGTGAATTCATGATAATCTCACATGTGACTATTATCGCTGAATCAGCATTATAGGTTTTTTATAGACATTTTTGTAGACAGCATTATAGACAATTTTTTTATATAATAAACAGAACAATACATGGATGTGCGGAAATATGAAATTTATTTCTCGTGTTGACCAAGATATCTTACTCGTTCGCTTCGCTTACTCGTGAGATATCCTGGTCAACACTCAAAATAAATTTCATATTTCCTCACATCCATATATTATTCTCTATATAATGAATAACATACCGGTTTTTTGAGGGTAGAATAGAGCTATATAACTATAGGATATACCACACTATATTCATCTGGTTTCTCACAAAAACTGCCGCTAACTCATTGACGTTGTAAGAAATAATTTGTTTATTGGCATTGTAAGCAATAACTCATTGCATGTTTATTGCATTGTAAACAACAATTAATTGTTTGTTAGTTTCAGAAATTGCAGCTTGATGTTAGTAATAATTGTCAGTTGTTTGCTGTACAAGCTGTGTTAGTTGGTAATACTCAGAAATACTCTGAGCTCTAAGCGGGACTCGAACCCGCAACCATCTGAATGCTAGCCAGACGCTCTAACCATTGGGCCACTAGAACTCAGATAGTATTTGCAATCAGAAAAATTGGATTTCTTCAAAAAGAAGAAAATGTTACTGAAATAAGAAACATGAAAAATTTTAATGAGGAAAATTTTGTAAATGAACTTTTAACTCAACATTGGGAATATGTTTATTTCTTTGGTCATGAGCCAAATACTATGTGGGAAATTTGGAAAGAACTTTTCCTAGAAGTATTAGACAAACATGCTCCACTTCAACAAAAAAAACGTAGATCCAAGGAAGTTCCTTGGATTACGAGCAAAATTAAAAATCTCATAAATGAAAGAGACAGACTAAAAAGAAAAGCCATAATTAGCAAATTAGAAATTGATTGGTCAAATTACAAACAGACTAGAAATCAGGTAAATATTGAATTAAGAAATGCTAAACAAAGTTATTATTCTACAAAAATTGCTGGTCAAAAAGGTAATCCAAGAAATGCTTGGAAAACAATAAACAATTTACTAGGCAAACAAAACAAACAACCAGTAGTAAATGAACTTACTTTGGATGAAAGTACTTTAAACAATCCAAAAGATATTGTAGAGGGCTTCAATGAATATTTTTCAAATGTTGGCCCTGATTTAGCGAGCAAAATTGACATGTCCAATGACAAGTTTGAGACATATGTCAAAAAAGCTAATTCCGAATTTACTGCATTCAAACTTATTAGTGTAAGCGATGTTTGCCACCTCTTGCATGGTCTATCTAGCAATAAAGCCACTGGCATTGATAAGATTTCATGTAAAATTATTAAGATAGCTGCACCTGTTATTGCAGATTCACTAACATATATTTTTAATCAGGCTATTACTCTATCCTCTTTCCCTAATGAATGGAAAATGGCTAGAGTAACACCTCTTTATAAAAATGGCCATCGAAATGTACCAGGAAACTACCGGCCAATTTCAGTTTTGCCTGCTATAAGCAAAATCATGGAACGAATTCTGTATGATCAACTGTACAATTATTTAACTGAATTTGGACTGCTAAGCAATTCCCAATTTGGTTTTCGCAAATCTCACTCTACAGCTACAGCATTACTAGACTGTACAAACGACTGGTATGTTAACTTAGACAGAAAAATGTTTAATCTAGTAGTTTTCATTGACTTGAAAAAAGCATTTGATACAGTTGATCATCAAATTCTATTGAAAAAGTTGGAGCTCTGTGGAATAAAAGGACAGGCTCTTTCTTTACTAAAATCTTATCTAACAAATCGAACGCAGAAGTGTCAAATTAATGGATTTGTCTCATCAGAACGTCTGATTAGATGTGGAGTACCTCAAGGTTCTATCTTAGGACCACTATTATTCTTACTCTATATCAATGACTTACCTCAGTGTCTTAATAATATTAAACCTAGGTTATTTGCAGATGACACAAATCTTACTGCTTCTGGAGACTCGATAACCGATATTGAAACTGCAGTAAATTCGGATTTAGAAAACCTTAGGAAATGGTTAATGGCTAATAAACTTAGCTTAAATGTAGCCAAAACAGAATTTATGTTGATTGGCTCAAAACCAAAGATAAAATGTACTGCAAATGCTCCCCCAAATATTTTCATTGAAAATAAACAGATTAAACAAGTTTATGAATGCAAAACTCTTGGAGTAACTATTGACCAGCATTTATCTTGGAAAAAGAATACTGAAAATATTTGCAAAAAAATAACAGCAGGAATTGCTGCTCTCCGTCGTGTCAAACCTTTTGTTGATAAAGGTACACTTATTTGTATATATAACGCTATTGTTCGCCCACACTTCGATTATTGTTGTGAAGTATGGGATGTGTTTGGCGAAACACAATCTAAGCGACTCCAAAAGCTACAGAATAGAGCTGCTCGAATCATCATGAACATGAGCAACGATGTAGATCATTCTGTAGCTTTACATGCCTTGGGCTGGGAGCCACTGAAAATGATAAGAAAAAAAGCAAAAGCAAAAATGATGTATAAAATCTTAAATAAAATAGGTCCTGAGTCACTCACTGACCTATTTACTTATAAAAGTCAAGTGACAAACTATAAACTTCGAGATATTTCAAGTGGCCTTTGTTTACCACAACCGCGTACAAATAATATGAAAAATAGTTTTATGTATGACGGTGCTCATCTCTGGAACTCTCTTCCAAACGAGTTTAGAGAGAGCGAATCCCTTTCGAGTTTTCAAAGGAAAATTGCTACTCACACTTTTCAATCGTAAAACAACATTATTATAACTTTGTAAATAGATTACTTGTAAATTATGTTCCTGTTCTGCACTATTAACTATTATATTAGTTAATAGTGCAGAACAGTAAATAAAATACTCCTTATTTTGTAAATAACTTAAAATACTTATGTAATTCTTTTTTACACGCCCCCTGTGGAAATCAGCTTCGGTTGACGGGGTTAGCGTGTATAAATAAAATTCTTCTATCTTCTATCTAGCGGAGCAAGGTTATTTAAGGTAATTATACAGAGTTTTTCTGAGTGTTACTAACTAACACAGCTTGTACAGCAAACAACTGACAATTGTTTATTGTTTATTGGCATTGTAAACAACAATTCATTGTTTATTGACATTGTAAGCAATAACTTATTGTTTATTAGGACTAAGATTATGGTATGTATTGAGATTGGTTACAACACAATAAAAATTACTGCATTGAAACAATACATTGTATGAGCAGTAATGTTTATTGCTCACAACGTGAGGATAATGCCTTACTTTTTACAATTTTGCTTTACATCTGCTTAAATAAATCTCAATGTAGTTTATCTATAAGTTCTATCATTTTAACGCTCCAAAAACCTCGGGAACAACTTTGCTTTGTCGTAAAGTTTGTAATGAAAGAAGTAAAATGAACAAGTTTTGTCTACAATCATGGAATAATTACATTGGGACAACTTGCAACAATGTCACTTCTAAGCAAAGATGCATTTTACACAGTTAAGTTATCCTCCTCCCCCTCCCCCCTCCCCCTCCCCCACCATACAATGTTAGTTCACAACCCCAGGGACCAACATTGCATGGTGGGGGGAAGGGGGAGGGTAGACTTGTGGGGGTAGAGGAAGACCTGTGATGGTGGTGGTTTGAAGCAGGCGACAGATTGTTTTCTTAAGAGGTTACGATGCCGTCAGAAATCGTGCTCCCACGGAAAATGTCCCAATTAATTATTCTATGATTGTTCTCGAGAAAGACATGCTTTTAAATTTCTGTAGTTCCTCACTTCCCAAAACAGCGGGACATTTTCCCGATTTTATTCCGATATATTCCAACAATTTTCTCCGATTTTCGAGAAAGGAGAAAAGAAGTAGGAGAAAGTTATTGATTTACCTTTTCATTAAAACCCTTTTTACAATTGAAAATTACGCAGTATGCCATTTTGGAAGAAAATAATTGTTCAGAAAGCGTATGTGTGATAACAACTATGCTACAATACCAGCAGTTACGTCACATTCGATGACAATACACCGGCATTTTGGATTTAACAACATTTCCAGTTAACAACAAAAGGGTCAATATTTGAGAAACTTTAAAAAAAAATTCATCGAAAAAAGTGCTTCTTTACATTATGATCTAGTTTTTAAAAAAAATAACTTAGTTTTCGAATTTCAGTTTTAAGTATATTTTGACGTCGTTAGGTTTTCTTAATACTACACACAATTTTTAAAATATTGTTTTATAAAACACAATTTGATTGAAATAGGAAGCATTTTCTTTGCTTCTGTAAAGGAATATAAAAAGCCAATAATTTTTTTGGATATGGAGTAAAGACGGTGAACATGCACGAGCGTATTGTTTTTTGACAAGTGTTTTGACAGCTGTTGTGAGTTTTTCCAAACATTTAACAGTGTTTCGTGCGTTTATACTGTTCTCCATACACACAAGACGTCACAGCGTGCGTTTAAAGAACAAAACAACAATACTACACGATATGGAGTAGAGTGGTGTGACTGTTGTTGATCATCATACGCTGTAACGTCTTTAATTCAATGAAAAATATTTATACGGAGTAGTCAAATTTAGCAGAACTATACAATCATGATCAAATTCATTGGGACAGTATGTAAAAATCGCCACGTTTTTCAGCCCCCTCCTTTCCCCCGTTCAATGTTGCCACTTTATTGCCATTTTTGATTTTTTGCCGTACGCGCTGCCACATGGAACTATGAAATGAAACAACATTGATGGATGGGGCAGGAGAGGGATTGATCGGTAGGGGATCCAGGCAATTTAGTGCGCTTTGTTTTGTGTAGAGCTAGCCACCTTTGCTCTGGTGTCCTAATTATTTAGACCATGATAGTTCAAATAGAGCTCTATGTCTATCTATTACAGTATACACAGACGGCGCGGAAACATGGAATCTGTAGCCCTGTTTACACGGCCAAAATTTAAACACGCTTAAGTTAAGCGTGCTTAGAATGCGCCACCTTGGTGCGTTTACACGGTCATTTAATAACCCCTTTAAACTAAAACACGTACACCATTATTCAACATGGTGGACGAGCTATATTTTTGGTTTTGGAAACTTCGTATTGGAAACTTCGTGCGTCAAAGAACAACGGAAGACATCGGTACACGAAAAATAGCTAAAAGAAAGAAAAAACAAAGGAACAAAGAATAGCGAGATGGAAGCTTCTACAGCAGGGCAAAAAAATGCATTTTATCGTATTAATAACACCGTATTAATAGCAAGCGTTTTTCAATCCCGTTGCGTTTACACGGCCAAGTTAAGCGCGATAAACTGATCGTGCTCAGTTTAATCCACTTCCTAGACTTTCCAAAAGTCCTTTCCACTCCTCCTCCTTATGGTTGGTGAGTGGATGTTAGTGGTCGACTTGTGGCAAGTCTATCCACCTCCTTGAGGTGCAAACTAATCGCGATTAATTTACGCCGATCTGTTTACACGGACATTTTAAGCCCGCTTAAAGTCAGATGTGGCTCAGATCCCGCTTAAATTTTGGCCGTGTAAACACGGCTTCTTTGTTTGATACAATATTTTTTTGAAGTTCAGTTTAGATTCTGAACTGTAGTCAGTTATTTAAATTTTCCTAACTTGAAATAGTCTAGCTCGTCAGCACGACGTCTAAGTATGTTTGGAATATAGTTTTCTGCAATCATCACATGCGTTTTTCTATGTTATTTCATAATTATTCATATATTATGAATGTACACATTGAAAGTAATCGGTATCTGTTGAATTTTAAGATGTTTGGTTCACATTAATACGGCGTCCAGACGAAGTCCGGCAAAACTTTGCCTAGTTATATATTCGCTTGCTCCACTCCGAAAGATTTGTTGCATTTGAAAGTTAGAGTATATATACAATAATTAAGTAACGGTTTCAATTTACATTCACGAGCACATTTGCCATGCAGTGAGCAATTGTTGTTCAACAATAGTTCCAATACGCTTTTAAGCCTTTGGCCCGGAATGGCAAGGATTCGAACTCGAAAAGCGTAGCCTTGGAATTAGCTGGTGTATGCCGAACTTGGACTCGGATTAGATGGACTTGAGTTGACTATACAACACTGGTCGTGTTTAAATAAGTGTTTTCCTATGAGCAATAGGGTAGGAAAAGCAAATTTTTATAAAACTTAAGAATAGCTATGGTATACATAAGATAAATAATTTTGGGGGGGTCCTCAGAATTTCACACGAGAAGATTTTAAACTATAACATAAACCCTGTTTAAATTTAAGTGGGATCTGAGCCACATCTGACTTTAAGCGTGCTTAAAATGTCTGTGTAAACAGATCGGCGTAAATTAATCATGAGGTAGTTTGCACCACCTCAAGGAGGTGGATTAAACTGAACACGATCAGTTAACTTGGCCGTGTAAACGCAACGGGTTTGGAAAACGCTTGCTATTAATACGGTGTTATTAATACAATAAAATGCATTTTTTTGCCCTGCTGTAGAAGCTTCCATCTCGCTATTCTTTGTTCCTTTGTTTCTTTCTTTCTTTTAGCTATTACTCATTCTCGTGTACCGATGTCGTCCGTTGTTTTTTAACGCACGCTACCCATACGAAGCTTCCAAAACCAAAAATATAGCTCGTCCGCCATATTGAATAATGGTGTACGTGTTTTAGTCCAAGGTGGCGCATTTTAAGCACGCTCAACTTAAATTTTGGCCGTGTAAACAGAGCTATAGTTGTTGAATATTAAATTACAATCCAGTAGCTATGAACTGTACCAATAATTTCTTACCTATGTGGGATAATATGAAATATTATGAACGGACTCTACACTAGGTTGGGTTTAATTTCTGCCCAAGAACTCAAGTTTTTTTTTCAGTACTCACAGCTTGTCTTGCAAACTAACAACTTTACTTGATATGAAATGGGCTTCTTCAAATCCTCTGAAATTAATATACCTTTATCTGTCAACTACGTACCTGCTTTCGTTTACATTTGAGTAAATGACGTCTTGTGGCGTCATTTGCTGCTCTTAACCCAGTTTACTCTGACCAACGCAGAACGATTTTATTTTTGCCAACACCATACACATATATGTATATGTTATTTACCGGCTGGGAGGTCCGTATAGAGAAATATTTCCCGAGGTCTCAAAAACGGCCCGAGGCCGCAGCCAAAAAAATTAATAAATTATTTACCGTTTTGACCAAAACGGTAAATAATTGTTTTTTTCTAATTATCCCCGCTTAGCAAAAGACCCTTCAGGACAGGATCTATTGAAACACTTGCTGCATTCATCTTCGGCCAATATGGGAACTCTTTAAGTCTCGAATTTTGATATTAGGCTCGACCTTTGGTTTTTGCCATGGCGGGCTTAGATGAAGCCGAATATTATTATTATACCCTCACAAATAATCGTCCAATCAAACGTCTACATTAGCGTCACGTGCCAGTCCAATATTTTGCGATGTAAGGACAACTACATATTGGACATGTTCTAAGGATTTAGGGTGAAGGAAAATTCGAGTGTAGAATATATACATTTTAAGTCCAAACCGGGAGCAGTTGCGAAAAATGCAACTACACAGGAGGGCCTGTGTAGTTGCATTTTTCGCAACTGCTCCCGGTTTGGACTTAAAATGTATATATTCTACACTCGAATTTTCCTTCACCCTAAATCCTTAGAACATGCCATGTAATCGAGTGAAATGCCCAAGATCATTTATACATATTGGACAGCAACTTTTAGACAGGTCCAACAAGGCATATATTTGAATTTGTGAATCCCAGGATTATTTGTTCGGCATAATAAAACACCTATACTCCGATCCGAGCCTAATATTGAAATTCAGTACTTAAATATTTTCCATATCGGGCAAAGATGAATCTAATAAGTAATATTATTTAAAGTTTTTTCGTTTGTTTTTGCTGTAGAAGCTGTCGTAAGTTAAACTCAGAGAAAAACTCTGAGCTTCAGACGGGACTCGAACCCAGAAAAAACTTCAAGCTCAAAACACTACCAACATAGAAAAACATTTACTGAAAATAAAGTGACACAATGCGACTTGTACACGCGTAAAAATCTCGCAAGTTGTTACAGCATTGTTGTCTGAACAATGCTGTAACAACTTGCAACAATTCTGTAACAACTTGTTGACATATGTGAACAACATTGATAAATGAACAACATTGTTCATCATTGTTTCAACAAGTTGTTACTGCTTGATGAAACAACAACCGTTGTTCACGCATGTTGTAACAACCGAAGAACGTGTTGATACATCAACCATGTTCACCACTGTTGTAACATTGTTCATCGTTGTTATTTCGTCATGCTGTTACAACATGTTGTATCATGTGCGAACAACGTTGTTGGCTATAAAAAATGTGCTGTTGAAACAACTTGTTCATGTCTGTTGATTTATCCGTGAACAAGTTGTTCGAACCATAAGTGAACAACTTGTTCACGGCGAGCAGCACATGTTCACGCCTATTGACAACCGTGAACAAGTTGTGCGTTTTAATTACGTGTGTAGCCCAACAAGTACTAGGTATAAATATCGAAAAACAACAGTGACAGACTCAGTGGTTAGAACGTCCGGCTGGCATTCGGAATGTTTTGAGTTTAATTTATGACAGCTTGCCAACAAAAACGAATGGAAAAACTATAAGCCAACTTCAAACTGAAAACACTAACATAACATTATTTAGTTAATTAGTAGTTCTATTTATCAAAAACTATTGTTTAAAAAAAATCTAATTGGCTCCCCCTGTGCCTGTCACGTCTCAAGGCCGAGACGACACACCGGGCGCGAAACCGTAACGCGACGCGATTTTTGTAATTTCGGAACCGAATAAATTCGTCCCACATGAGAAGCTTGATAAAATCACAATGACAGGATAACTTGTTGATTCTAGTGTATACAAAACCTCCAAATGTTCACTTCTAGGGTAATTTTATTCGCTTTTAAAAACGGGAAAATCGAGTCGCGTTACGGTTTCGCGTCCGCAGTGTCTCGGCGTTTACTCTGGCTGACGCCAGACGATTGTATTAAGTCTGGACAAATCAATTAAAGTTCATTTTTACCAATGGTTCATTATCTCTTACCATATTTAGCTAGCTTTTTAAGGGTTTAATCAGATACCTTTTGAGTTGTCATTAACTCCTTGGCGCCCGAGAAAGCATTTAACACAACAAGCAAGCCAGTCCACGGTTTATTTTTGGACTAGCTTCAACCCTGGGCTTATTTTAGTCGCAGCTTATTGATTACATGACCGTTTATACGAGCTGTTCGCGACTTAAAGGCGGTTTACTCGACATTTTTCTTTTGTCTTGACTAATTGCTAGACAAAAGAAAATGTCGCTTCGCGCGACATTTTTCGCCTAGTGGAAAACCGCCTTTATTTAAAGTGTATATGAAACGAAAATTAAGTTTGTCTTATTTGAAAGAACTCTTAAAATAATGGGAATATCAATTTACAGTTTTTTCATATTTTACGTAGTTCTTGAGATATTTAGACTTATGTGATATTCAAATGAGATAACTTATGTATGGTTCGTTTTTTTTCTAATTAACATATTCGAAAATCGGGAATAATTTTAAGGTTATTGATCAAAATCACTTGTAACTTGTCTTTCATGTTTAGTTGCATGAACTGTACCAATATGCAAAGTTTCAAGTGATTTTGTTCAATAATCTAAAAAATATTCGCGATTTTCGAATATGTTAATTAGTGAAAAAACGAACCATAAGTTATCTCATTTGAATATCGCATAAGTCTAAATATCTCAAGAACTAAGCAGAATATGAAAAGGCTGTAAATTGATATTTCCCATTATTTTAAGAGTTCTTTCAAATAAGACAAACTTAATTTTAGTTTCATATACACTTAAAGGCGGTTTTCCACTAGGCGACATTTGTCGACTGACTCGACATTTTTCTTTTTTCTTGGCTAATTAGTTCCACGCGAGAGCTTGCGAGACAAAAGAAAATGTCGCTTCGCGCGACATTTTTCGCCTAGTGGAAAACCGCCTTTATTTAAGCCGCGACTTATTTTGCCCCGTAAAAAACCCTATTGTCTATCATTCGACCATCCATCTCAGTTAACATCCGTTACCAAGACCTTCACTATATATGCCAGAACGACACCGGTGGCTAAATGTTATTTAAAAATAGAATGAACACAGCAGTGTTTTAGACTCTGTTTATACGGTACCGGACGAATTCGGAACCCGTCTCGAATTCGTCGTATTTCTCCGTATAAACAGGCGGAACCGTACTAATTCGAGAACGGTTCCGAAATTTTCTTCCGTATAAACAGGCGGAATCGTACGAATTCGAGACCGTAGCCTAATAAATTAGACAAAGTGAAGCAAAATGAAAAAGTGGTGAACAAAAAAAAAGCTGTTATCAACTGGAGTCCTATATTTATCTAATTAATTGTATAATCTTCCCTGCTGCAGATAACTAAAACCGTTGTGAAGTTTACACTAGAACAAAAGTTTCGAACCCGAACGTTTTAGTACCGGATTCGTTTTGCCGTTTGCACACAAAAGAATGAAAGCGGAATAAAAACTTTCCGGTTTGATCACGTATCCGGAGATTTCGAATCCGGAAAAAAATGTAGAAACTTCGTATCCGAATACTTTTAAATCCGAGACAATACGTAGTATGAACGGTTATTCCGGTGAATTCGGATGCTCTTCCGCTCGTAGTCATGTGAGGTTGCGGTGGAACCAACATGGTCAACATATTAACTGAATTAAAGGAATTCTGAGTTTAGTGTAAAGTGCCGAATCTGCGAATACTGTTGTAGTGTAAACGCCTAAACGAATCCGAATACTCGGTACGAAGTGAATCCGGAAACATTTACGAATCCAGAAACTTTTGCTCTACACCTTTTTCAGGTCAAATTCAGAAACTTCCAAACGAATTTCAGACACTTCCAAATGATATTCAGATTGTCCAAATGAATTTCAGACATTTCCAAATGATATTCAAATTGTCCAAATGATATTCAGACATTTTCAAATGAATTTCAGACATTTCCAAAATGAAGCGAGAGGCTAAAGTTCGCTTGAACAGTAAATAGTTCGGATCAGCTGAGGGGACACATATACCTTTTTTGCCCTGCATTACTCAATAAAAAACATTCAATTGCACTCGTTGAAATAACAATAGCACTTTATTATTAGCGCGAAACGACATTCAATAACGCTTCTGTAACATCAATAGCATTGATTATACATAAAGTGCTATTTTTATTTCAATGAGTGCAATTGCATGTTTTTTATTGAGTAGTGCAGGGCAAAAAAGGTATATGTGTTCCCTCATCTGATCCGAACTATTTACTGTGCAAGCCTCTCGCTTCATTTTGGAAATGTCTGAATATCATTTGGAAATGTCTGAATATCATTTGGAAACTCTGAATATCATTTGGAAATTTCTGAAATTCACTTGAATTATCTGAATTCACTTGGAAAGTTCTGAAATTGATCTGAATTGTCTGAAGTTCGTTTGGAAGTTTCTGAATTTGACCTGAAAAAGGTGTAGTATAAACGTAGAGTACAGAAGAAATAAAACTTCAACGAGTCTTGAATGAAACTGCTACTACGGAAAGCAAGTTGCCTTTAAAATGTTAGAAATATGGCTGTAAATTTGAAGTATATTAGATGACGAGGAGAATTTTCTCAACGTCACTATATATATTTCGAGAAAAGCGTTCAAAATTTTGTAACTTCTCAAATTTGATTTACGCTGACGTCAGCTAAAAAGAGGCGGGAAAACAGCAGAATAGTCAAATAAGGTGGCCGACGTACTCAAACTTCACGGAAAGATTTCATATTGATAATATCCACTTCAAATCAGTAGACTATAGAACAACTGTCCCGAAAGGTTATTTGATAGTTGAGAAAATACATTTAAAGTGATTTTTGAGTAAATGAACGACTAACTTTAGTCCGTGTACGGTATATTGATTAATTTCACTTTATTGTTTCAACTTGGTTACTCACTCTAAATTATTTCAATAATGAGATGGCTTTTTATTTTTGTGACCAGTCCTTTTGTGTGAGTGCGCAAAGCGCTAACAGCCCGCACCCGCATCCACCCACGCCAGCCGTGTTTATTTTTCACCAATAGCGGCGCCATCTTGAATTTGCAATGCATTATGGTCTATCCAGGGTAACAAGCTCCATTAAAAGGGCGATTGCGTAGTGTTGAGACACACAGACAATCACCCATCCAAGTACTAACCCTGTTTAACGGAACTTAACTTCGGCGGTAAGAGGCAGCGCGCATGCGCGTATGTGGTGCAACTAGTTCTAAAATCCTTTGTAATATTTACAGAACTTTTGAAATCCAGCTTCTGTTAGTTCATAATATATCTGTTTTGGGAATGTTTGAGTTTGTCGTTTCGACCCAAGTACAATAGTATTTTTCAACCAAAACAAAGCGTTGAATAATTTGCAGTCCCAAGAGTAATCCCTACACCGTCCTCGTTGCACATACAACGTCAACAGAAGCGTTTTTACGTTTTCAAGACAACGTTGTGAACCTTGTGGCAAGGAACAGCAAAAGCTGTTAGTTTATTTAGGCGTTAATCTATTATACGTCATGTCGAAGCTATGGCTGTTTTTCAAAGGTCTTACAAAATACATAAAGCATACAATATACGATGTCCTGATCCATAGTTTCTTTTATAAATGCAGTAACTTAATTGCCGTCGTCGTCCTAGCTACGGCAATCCCGGCGTGGATGTGGGGCCGAGATTCTGAAATCGGTGAAAATACATTCTGCTTATTGGTTCTTGGTTGCACCTTAAAGCCTGGTTCTCATATGTCGCCGATCGTCGCCGACCCATGATTTAGATGCATGTTAAGTAAAAGAATAAAAGCGCTGCTTTTCTGCATTGTTCTTTATTACTTAACATGCTGCTGCACTTCCCGTTTTAACATGCATCTAAGTCACAAATCGCTGACGATCGGCGACATATGAGAACCAGGCTTAAGGAAGACTGGATCGAGTAAACTCGTTCGTCAAGGTCAGAAAATGAACGAAGTGTCGATTTGGTTTCTTGCTATATTGACGCCGGTCAGGCAATTGTGTATAGGTATAGGTCAATACAAAGATCCCGGAAAAATTAGGGACACAATGCCTGTGTTTTTGGTTGTAATAAAACGACAACAGAAGGAAACGAACGAGAACAGACCTCGTAGCGAGATGCAGTTGTACTTCGTTCCGTTTATAATAATGGCGGATTCTGGCGTCATTTTCAAAAATACAGTTTCTTGACCCAGCCTTTTTTTAGAAATCAGTGGGTTACAACCATTTTTCTTGGCTCGAAATTGTCTCTCGTGACGTATAAACGTCCGTTTTCACTGACGATTTTTACTGCACTTTTTCTCATCCTCATCGCATGCAACTGAGTAGATGACTCACGAAAGTATTGAACCTTAGCTTTATAAAAACGTTCCAATACATTCGTAAGTCATTCCTTTCGATTACATGCATCAGAAGAATAATAATCGCCAATGACTATGTATATAAACGCCTGACTATATCATCTCGCTATCTCGCCTCGTTCGTGAGCACTTAAAACTAGTTTAATGTTGATTATGTGGGAGAGAATCAACGTTTTTTTCAGTAGTGCATGACCGCACTTTACGTCAATTCGTAATGCGTTTTCCCCCTTGTATTTTTTAAACACAATCAAATAACGTTTCGATTTCAAATCATTCGAACATCTGCATGCAAGAACACACGAGATCGACTGACAGCTGTTCTGGTTACACTTAATCAACAATAACGACAATGATTATCACATATATTAGAGCGTTTATGTATTACGACGGCGTCTGTCGGGTTGCTCGCTATCGGTCGTTTTTAAATAATGTTCCGAAAGCCGTCAGAAGTCTTTCACTTTTCCACGAACCGCGAAAGGATTAGAAATGACAAAAAAAAATCATAATTACCGTGATTTGCATTGCGTCGACATTGTAGAAATGATTTCGAAGGCTATTAATTTTGAAGACATATTCGTGACTGGTGAAATTTGCTAAGACGTAGATGAAACCGGGTTACGGAATCTGACAAGGATAGTCGAAATTCCCAGAACCCCACTATTTTGATAACTATGCATAACTTTCGTATATATATTTATCTTGGTTTAACATTGAAATCTAATGCATGATGACGGCACCATCTAGTCGAAATGTAGAAGTCTCAATAAAGATATTGACAAATTTTTTTATAAGTTACCGTTCTTTTAAGTCAAAACATTTTTATTCTTTTCTTTTTTCTTTCTTCAACCTAAATGAGTACTATAAGTAGTTTGTTCTGAAGGAACGTGTCGAAAGTACAAAAAAGAAAAAATGGTTACCGCACTCGTTTAAATTTCAGCATAATTTTCATACGGCCGCGCTCGCGTCGTTACAGCAATAACTATTTGGTATACACTGTTTCGCTTCAACAAATAACATTAACATGTCTATAAATACGAAATAATTACACTTTTCTGTCACTCTTTTAAAAAATTAACATTTTTGTTAGTCTTTGTGCATCGCTTGGGGCAACACAACACGCCCAGAAGTTCTGTACAATATTTCGTAAAACTTCAAGATCTCGTGACTAATACATCGTGATTGTACAAGAAGAGATATCGCTATTTCCGATTTGCGTTCATAGTTTTTGATATACTATGAATGTTATCGCTTATTCTGGGGCGTGTTTTTTTTTATCTGTCAGTTCCATCCCCGTGTATAATAACCGTTTGTTTTATTTTACTTTGATGTTCATTGCTATTGTTCTTTGAAACGTTTCCAAGTGGTTAAGACTATACGTTATATATATCAGGATATCGCTGGTTCTTCCCCAGTGCTTCAGGCTGTAGTTGCCAGTATTACCAGTCGGTGACGTTGATATGTTAGTGTTGTTGAACGGTGGTCAACGACTATCTTGTAAGATCGATATGTGTGCAGAGTTCTAATAATGAGACATCCTCTAAGATTTCGCGAATTTGCAAACGGCGGCGAAGTTCGGAATTTAACGAAGTCAAATAACGATTCAACCTGGGTTGTTTTGGTTTTTTTCATTTTTCGCGAGTACTGTTATTTTTTGCTTTGTGACTCTATACCGGAATAATTCTTGCATACGCGTATTAAAAAACCGTACTTATTAGTTCTTGGGAAATATACATATGTGTATAATTGAGCTTTTCTATAATCAAGCTTACCTCATAGCTTGTGCTGCTGCGAATTTCGGCATTTTTCCACAGATGCGGTTCTCGTTCTTCTTGTATTTATATACTCTAGCTCTCAAGTCACGTCCATAAAACTTTCAATATAGGCAAGTTGAAATACGACGGAATTTCCTCATTATGACTCAATCTTGCTAGATCCTCAACATTATACTATAATCACACAACTTGATTACAAACTGAAATTCAAAACGTCCCCTGTGATTAAAACTTCGCTTGTATATCTCAAATTAATCCATAAAAAACCATTACGAATGCTTCTCTTCTTTTAAGACGAAGCTCGTGAGCTTGCCCCTGTGTTCTAGAAAATATCGTTTAGATGGACTAAATTAGTATATATGTATCCCACAATGCATCACCTCACGCCCAAATGCTTTTAATTTCATTCATTTATAACGCATGCTGACCAAGATTTACGGCCGCAAACTTCTGTCAGTTTTTTTTTAAAAGTTTATTTCTCGAAACCGACTGTGGACTGGAATATGGCTTGTGGCAAACGTTCTAGCTTGTTTATTCAATCGATTTCACTTGATTCGGGAAATCGTTTAACTCTCGTGTGAAGTGGAAATCAATTTGAACAAAGTAAATATCGCTGCTAATATCGCAAATCAAACTTAACCTCATTTGGCGCTCATTAATTATATATTATGACACATTACAGCTACAAATTCCACAGAGCATGGCTAACCAGGTCGCAGCTTGCAGCGTCCTCTCTTGCTGTTTGCTTCACTTTGCTTCAACGGCCAGCCACGGCGACCAAAATTTAAAAATTAACCAATCTGAGTCTAGAATCTTCGACCCGCAGTGTTTTAGCCTGACTGTGTTTGCTATTGGGCAATTTTTTTACAGAAATTATCATTAATGCCTAAAAGCTGGACTAAAATGTTTACTACTGATAAGCCAATAACGGATCGAACTATACCGCACATGTTCAAACGCCATGATCTCAGGCATGTCACAGTCCACTCAGTATGCCTGCAAATGTTAATTTATCACTGAATAACTGTGGTAGCCTTAGGGGAACTGTTTTTCTACAATTTGTTATTTAATTGTAGCTTTAGCTTGCTAAATATAGCTGGTTTTTACAGTGGCGTAGCCAAGGGGGGAGCTGTGGGAGCCGCGGCTCCCCCCTTTAAATATAAAACAACAGACATGACAACAGACATGTAACTACAAAACTGATGCAATATGAATTATGTCAGGAAGTAAACTGTAAACAGTGTATTCAATCTACTGAGTGTATGCATTTTGAGTATCTATATGTGACGTTTGCGTGTTTTGAGTATTTTATATGACGTTTTTAAACCTTTAGAGTCTGTAAAATCTTCCTCCAAAAGCCAGGAAATGGCATTTCAGCGACTCTCGATTTCAAAATTTCTCTGATTTCGGCTCCCCCCTTTCAAAATCCTGGTTACGCCCCTGAGTTTTTATGAGTATACGTGTTTCCATATTTAAAGTATTTCAGTTTAAACAGCGCAACGGTAGGGAACTGCTGGAACTTTTTAGTAACGAATTACTTACTGAACATTCAACGCCAGGGGGAAAAAGAATCCGTGACAAAAAAAAAAAAGGCTTCTCACGTTAAACTAAAATCATAAATTTAATCATAAAATCACCATCATGACAAGAAAGAGCAACGTGACGATGGGCTTAGACTTGGATCAAGTTTGTCTCTCGTGTCTCTCGAGGGGACGTCGAGCGCGCGAGGAGAATGGGGAGAGGGAGAGAAAGACATTGTCTCTCTCTCCCTCTCCCCATTCTCCGCGCACTCGACGTCCCCTCGAGAGACAGACTTGATCCAAGTCTACGATGGGCTAAGCGGGAACTCTGGAAACAAAATGAACCCTGCCATTTGCCGGAGCTCTCGAACGCTTAAACTCTCTAAAGAGCTCGCTCGAAACGTCAGAAATTCGTTGCTAAAGCTTGGTTTCCATATAGTTGTAATTGTTGTAATTCAGTCGGCGATTGATCGGCGATTGCTTGCGATATTTCACAACAGTCGTGTTTCCATATAGTTGTAATTCAAATCGCCGATTCGCTCGGACTGAGGACTTCTCGGTTTTGACAAAGTTCAGATGAGCTAAGTTTGATATTCAAAAACAAATGAATGACTAAAACTTTGTTTGTGATCATTTTCACAGTTTATATAACAATATAACAAGCATTATTTACAAGTTCATGCAGTAACTTCGCCGCTTAAATCTCATGTTTCGTGAACGTTTGACGACAATTGCAAACATTTGAGCTGGCGTACGGCATTCAAGTCTTCGAACTGGTCATTTAGTAGACTTCTTTGACAAAATCGAAGGTTTTTTGAAAGGATTTGGCCAGCGAATTACAACAATTACAACTATATGGAAACCAGGCTTAAAAATATTCAAAACACTGACGTTTCGAACCCTTGATCAGAAACGTCAGTATTTCGTTATCAAAACTAATCTTGCGGCAGTTTACCACCTTTCACTTTGATCTATCCAAAACATTGGTCATTGCCTACACAGCACTCTACTATTTTTATCCAAAACACAACCTACTTTGTTGTTTGAAATGAGTCCAACGCTTGAAATGAGTCAATGAAACAACAACACTTTGTTGTTTGAAATGAGTCCAACGACAAACACCCTAGATCTATAGGAGTGGTATTAAAAATGCTGTCTTTTGGAATTTAATCATACTTCTTCAGTGCTGTTACCCTCCATAGTTTTTTTTCAGTTCTTTTTACTCCATTCTCCTACTTAAAGCATCGTTAGTGGAGGGGGATGGTTTGCAAACTTTGGCAAAAATCATCGTTCCATGCTTTTGTTCAATTTGTCTAATTTCACGGTCACTGAACGTATTGTATTTTCTGTATAATGAAGCAGTCATCCATACTAACGTTTGGGTTTAATTAGTGTAGTCCTTCGTCGTCACGTGTTGTAAGTCCTTTGTTCGTTGTGTAGTCCTTCGTCGTCACGTGTCCATAGAATTTCCTTTTCAACCAATTGCCTTCCTCCAA
This sequence comes from Corallium rubrum, assembly GCA_964035015.1. Taxonomy (NCBI): domain Eukaryota; kingdom Metazoa; phylum Cnidaria; class Anthozoa; order Scleralcyonacea; family Coralliidae; genus Corallium; species Corallium rubrum. The sequence goes on from OZ036002.1 coordinate 8,380,181, forward strand.
CATGAACACAATAACATGACCATTGCAAAATCTTGAAAGACAATGGAGCTTCCAAACCATCCCCCTCCACTGACTATGCTTAAAGTTGTTAAGATTTTGGGGGTGGATGCACAACATTTGCTTCTGTCTTTTCTTAAGGTGCCTAGACAGTATAAATCATGAGAAATTACGTATTTTCTTAATGAAAAGTTTTGCACAGGTCGCATGAGCTTCATTTTAGTTCATTGCATAGCGCTAGTGGTGGTCTTGATTATTGAAAAGATTTATACTTGTAGCGCGTGCGTGTCCAGAGAAATTGCGTTTGTGGTAAGCGACAGATTTTATGCAAATTAGGTTTTCTGCATTCACTGGAAACACGATTTCTTCACTTAGGCAAACTTTGAGGGTATAAATCTTTTCAATAATCAAGACCACCACTAGAGCTATGCAATGAACTAAAATGAAGCAAATACGATAATTTCTTGTGATTTAAAATGTCGAGCCACCTTAAGAATTTACAAACGTTTTTGCGATTAGGTCGCTCGCTACACCTACGACATCACAGTTCTGAAATCGTTAAATTTAAATCTGGCTAAAAATAGCTCCCGTCTGTAGGTACATTTGTAGGAAATACCGCCTGATGCAGAGTGCTGAGTGAGTGAGTGAGTGAGTGAGTGAGTGAGTGAGTGAGTGAGTGAGTGAGTGAGTGAGTGAGTGAGTGAGTGAGTGAGTGAGTGAGTGAGTGAGTGAGTGAGTGAGTGAGTGAGTGAGTGAGTGAGTGAGTGAGTGAGTGAGTGAGGATATATATATATATATATATAATATATATAATATATATAATACATATAACATATAAACATATAACATATATAACATATAACATATAATATATAATATATATAATATATAATATATATAATATATATAATATATATAATATATATAATATATATAATATATATAATATATATAATATATATAATATATATAACATATATAATATATATATAATATATATATAATATATATACTGTGTATGCAGTCAGGCATATAATGTTTAAAAACTAATAAAAAGAGTTGACACTGACTTAAAAATATATTAAAAACGGAATGTTTCGGTTTAACTACTAACCTTCTTCAGCCGGTAAGACTAAAATAATGGTGTTGTGATAAAAATGTACAGGCTATAGAGATTATGCTAAAATGCTGTAAACGTTTGTCACGTGTACATGTTCGTGAATTGAGTTTTGGTCACGGATGGAGTACCAAGCTTCTAGGAACAGACAGTTTCTAGGAGTGTAATAAAAGTAGCGTGCTGCGTAGGCAGTGTAGAAACAACCATCGAAATGTAGTAAGGTTAGATATACTGCCGAAACAGAGAACGTAGGAGTCTAACGTTTCGAGTGACGAAACGTGTCTCTCTGACGAAGGGCCTTCGCTCGAAACCAGGGCAACGCCCTGCTCGAAACGTTAGACTCCTACGTTCTCTGTTTCGGCAGTATATCTAACCTTACTATATTTCGATTGTAGTTTCTAGAAGCTTGGCAATGAGGATGACGTCAATGTAGGCATTTGTGTGGGTGTTTTTCTTTTCTTGTGATAACCCGCTTGAAGATTTTAATGGAAAAAAAAGATAAAATACAGAATATTATTCAAGTATAACATTAAAATATTAACATGTGAATTGGGTACTATAGGGACTTTAAGAAAACACTACGACTACGGCAACGTGTTTGAACAATAGAATTTTATGTCATATACAAAGGGCTTTTGCAAATGAAGGTCCGAAGAGTAATTTTCATGCCGTCGTGACTCTGTTGACAACGTAGAAAAAGCATTTTTACGTTGTAAAGGCAACGCGGAACCTGAATCACTACAGAAGCCTTGGGAAAACTAAACCTTACTGTCGCGACTAACATAGATTGAGCAGTGTATCTCTTCAAGAATTTAAGAACAAGGCGAGTCCGTGCGATAATGTATCTTGAAATTTGAATGTATAAATACACCACCATTTAATACCACTGTTGAACTTTCTACCGTAGCCGTAGTCCGTTGTCTGAATCTTAAAGTCTCTAATATTTCTGCTGTAACGGAACACTGCGTATGCAAATTATGCCTACATAGACGTGATCTCATTTAATACCATTTTGGAAACTCAAACCTCAATATAACAACAAATAAAAGTTCAAATCAAAAAATATTTTGGCATTCAACTATACACATTAAATAGAATCCATATTCAGTAATATCATATTTGGCTTTATAAGCACTTTAAAACACAAGCGGTTTGTTCTCTTTACAGAATTTAGTCTTTCGCCCGGCCAACGCCGTCTAAAACTGTTTTTCGAAAACTTACCTATTTGTGACAATCTCTCACGTATTCCAGTTCTATATTTAAACTTCTAGTATTCTGTTGTATCGCCACATGTTTGATTGAAATAAAAACAAACCTTCATAAAACCAAAACAACAACAATAATATTATGATATAAACTTTGAGTAGCTTATCTTGCCACAGTATCTGTAACAAATCGTTTGCGGCCTTGATGATTCTTTCGAAAGCCAATCTGATCCCATGTGATTAGTTTATGGAGAACTTTTGACACAGTCATGTGTCAAAAGTAGCCTGTTGTTGTGGAGAGGTTGTTACGATATATATATATATATATATATATATATATATATATATATATATATATATATATATATATATATATCGTGGTTATCGTGCTTTTCTTTACTGAAGAGTTTTGGTTCGAAATGTCTGTATTTCATTCTCTAAAACCACCGCTCACCACCTAGTTTTTTCATCGAACAATTAGAGCTGTACCGAGATGGGTGTGTCGCATCCCTCACACAAACACACCTTTTGATAAATTGATTTATAAGATTTCTCGCCGGCGGTGGACACTTGGTTCTAGAGAGAACCCCAATGTAATATAATCACTTTTTTCTTGTTGCTCGCTGCGACCAGACGTGTATTTCCCAGCCGCCCCCACCCACCCACACACATGGGTGAGTGCATTATGCTAGCAAGGCTGTGTTGGTCAGCAATTTAACCCTATCCAGACGGGGGGGGCGGAAAGTGCCCGCGCTGAATTTAAAAGTTAATATCTCCTAAACCAGTACAGGTATGGTTCTGAAATTTTATGACTTTTCCTTAATATTATGGGCTTTATGTGTGGAAATTTGGTGAAAAAATATTACGCAAAAAAAAAGTTACAGCGGAGTCGTGAACACCTACCAACACAAAATTTCAGCCGACAATTTTTATTATGTTTGCTTTTATAATAGTTACAATAAAAGTAAGCACTTTTTAATAAAGAGAAACTATTTTTTTGATATACTACCTTTTTTATGCTAACAAAACAATAGGAAAATTTTTTTTTGAAATTCTAGAAATCCTGGGTTTTTGCAATTAATGACGTCATAATGACGTCATAATTTGCCGCCATGACAACATAAGTGTAACACATACTTGAACAAGGCATACCATCCACCTGTAAAAGTTTCGTCGGAATACACCAAATGGTTCAGGAGATATTGACCGCGGGCGCTTTCTGCCCCCCCCCCCAGTCCCAGAAGACAAAAAAAAGCCCAGTCTGGATAGGGTTAAGTCAAGAACTGAGTTAAGTTTCGTTCATATTTAGGCGATTCTTTAGGATTGTATTGGAGATGTTAAAAATGTGTTTATAATAAAGTCTGGTCGAGCATTGCTGCGACTAGATACCACCAGTGACATGTGAGAAAGTAAATGAGGTAGAACGGAGGGTCAGCAGGAAAAACATCACTTGCTGATAAATTGATGGGAGACACGGTGGCACAAGCTCTTAACATGGCATGTGATGCTGCTTCTCACCTCCGAAGTTATTAAGCTTATAGTCGGGCAGAGCTGGTATTCAAACGGTAACGATTTTAACCGTATGTGGAGTTGTTGGTTCTCTCTTGTGCTTCGAGGCTGGGTTTCTTCCGCAAAATCAGGATCACAGTTTCTCACAAACTAGTTTAATTTTTCACTAAGGGACGAGAGCCATTGCGTTATCAGTATTCAAAATATTGTTGTTTATTATTCAATTTTCGTAAACTTGCGTTCTTATTGGTCGATTTGTACCACGTGAGACCTTTTTATGTCATGACAACGCTTGCCCGTGCAATAATACCGTGCATGAAATTATTTATTGCACGGCAACAACTTGAAGATGGCTGAAAGCGGAAAGTTTGTTGAGTTGAGCATCGAGGAGATTCAAAACATTATCGCTGAAGCCACGCCAAAAAACACTAAGAGAGCAACTGCCTCGGCTGTTTCCGTGTTTAAATGTAAGCCTGTGTTTATTCTTTAGTAAAGTCTGATTCGCAAAACTGATTCGTATGTTTTGTTGATATATTTTAATTTTGACATTGAACCTTTTTCGCAAGTGTTTACTTTAGCGTTTACTCAAATTGAATATTAAAACGTTTAAAGCACTCATTGTTCGTGTGTTATCGGGATTTACATCCACTCGTTCACATACAGATCGGCCGCTCATGCTTTATCTGTTACTGCAAGCATCATTATTATGTAAAGTGCTGTACAATTATAAACACAAAAGAATACAAATTGGCGGCCAATGGTCATCTTTATGAATACGGTGCATAGAAATCTTTAAAAAGGAGAGCACGGGTGGCGTGTGCTGTTAGGGCGCTGCCTCTCACCAATAGTTAAGCCCGGTCGGACGGAGTTAGTACTCGGCTTCGCCTTGTGCAGTGTTAAATTTCTCGTTCCTTGTTCGCGAACTCGTGGATGTAAATCCCGATAACACACTCCAAGAGTGCTTTAATCCTTAAATATCCTTAATAAATAAAGTCACTTTACTTTACTTTACTTTACAACCTACCCCCCACCATGCACCAACGTTCCCACATCTCACCCCACACTAAGAACTTGACACGCCGCACAACTGAACAGCCGGAGTGCATGCAGCTGTACGTTCCCACAATCGTGCCTAAAATCAAGCATAATTAATCTTAATACAACCAATTGCGAAAGCCGTGGGATTAAATCCCTAGTTTTGAATATACCCTTGACCTTCCTTCGTTCGGAAGCAAAATATAACTTTTAATTGACGCGAGCCTTTTCAATAGTGGCTGCGTTTTTCAAATATAGAGAAATCATCGACAGCTTTTCGTTTTATAAAATAAAGAATAAAATATAATCCGAAAATCGTCATCTTGTGACTTGATATTCAAGTTAAAAACAAGATAAGACAAAATGAGAGGTAATATTTCGACTCTATTTCAAAATCATTATCAAACCAATAATTTACAAGCTTACTGAGTCCTATATATATACAGTGTATACAATAATCACAAGAAGGATGTCATCGCAGCTTTGTCACTGGAAATGTCACCAGGTTTTCGTTTATCCCATTATAACTTGATTCCTTTGTCTGCTATGCTTCAGACAATTTTTACTATCTATCTTCAGACTTTATTATTTAGGTAATGTACTGTACTGTACTGTAGTGTAGTGTACTGTACTGTACTGTACTGTACTGTACTGTACTGTACTGTACTGTACTGTACTGTACTGTACTGTACTGTACTGTACTGTACTGTAGTGTAAAAGTATGTGAGTGTTGTGTATATGTAAGGCAGTATGTTAGGTGAGCTGGACGATATTTTAGAGAACGAAATACCGACGAAATATTTATTCTTATAAGAATAAATCATAGAGTAATTAGTACTGTGTAGGCAGTGTGTTACGATGTAAAAAAATATTTGAATCAACTGCCGATATTTTAGAGAATGAAATACTGACGTTTCGAGCCAACTTCTTGAACAACTCGAAGGGCTTTGGTTTGAAACTTCAGTACTTCGTTCCCTGAATTCTCAGCAGTTTACCACCTGTAAGATTTTCTATCTGTTCATCAGCTTTTATTTCTTTGCTCGTCATTTTGTTTCGGTGTAGTCTACGAGCCAAACAACACCCTTACCAAAATTAGATAAAAGTTGTTTTTGTTGCATATACAATGTTGACAAATTACTCCGAGAACTAAATTAGAAATAATGCACTATTAATAGCACCTCCCACCGCAGAAACCGCACAGCACGTGCGATGACAACGTTCTATGAATACAAGCATGCCTCTTCGCTACAAGCTCTGTCCTATTGTATCCCACAAGGATCGGAATTTTAAATATAGGATATGTGAGGGAATATCAAACCTTACTCTCTACGGCTATCGTTCAGCGTGATTCAGCCATGCTGGAAATATCTCGACAAGTAATCTAATAATTTGTATAGCTCTCTGTGTTACCAAGGTGAATTCATTTGGGCAAATATTCAAGTAGTGTTTCTATTTGTCGATGTTAATCAGACGATTTACGACTAAATAAGGATTGTGTTTGGACAAGGATTATCTTTTTTTTAATTAACATCGTAAGCGAGGGCATAAGTTCTTAATATAGAACTCTTAAAGATGCGAGGACAAGTGTATTGCGGTGTTTGGCAAGATTTGCGGTGCCCTGACGAGTATAGCTGTCACAACGTTTTGTGGAATCCATATGCTAGCCCGCGGAATCGTGACACAGAAACGTGGGCTCTGGGAACGAGAATGCAAGCGACGTTCTTAACGCCAAACACGGCACCCCTCTTTAACAATGCATGCATCTATACCCAGATAGCTTTTGTGCCGGCACGGAAGCCATACCGGATAGGCGTCATAGGCCTCGTACCGTGATTGGCCACTGGCCTTGTGCCCCGTGCCGTGATTGGTTACTCGGCGTGTGCTCCATGCCGTGATTGGTTACTGGCCGTATGCCTTCCCGTTACACGCACCTCTCTCGTGTCTTACACACATTGTTAAACTTAAACACCCCTAACGTTAGCCAAGACCGGATCAAGAAAAGTCATTCTGAGTGATCCATTTTAGCTTGTACCTGAAGGCCTATTGACACAAAATTCAAATTTTTATATTGATCTGCACTATTTACAAAATAATCTTTATTACATTTATTATTAATATGTTGAACATAGCCTCCTCCGCAGGCAACTCTGTGTGGCTTCCCAAAACTGTGACGTTTTGATCAAGATCTTGACTTTATTTGATCGAGATATTCAATTTGGCCGAGCACGAAAGGGACAGGAAGGGATTGGGAGCGGGAAAGCAGGGACTGTAAGGGAAATTGAGGGATATTCTTCCGCTCCCAATCCCTTCCTGTCCCTTTCGTGCTCGGCCAACTGAGCTACGTGTAAAAAGTCAGACATTTTGTAACACACTACAGGTCAAGTTGGGAGCTGAAGGTCGAATGATTAGGCCATTTGATAATTCGAAACAGACTAGTTTCTTCAATGTCTAGACAACAGTCTTCATACATGACGATTTCGAATGATTGCAAACTAACAACATTTAACAATTATTCGCCGAAGGCAGAAGGCGAGGTGAATATCGGTGTTTAGTATAAATACACAGGTGATTATAGAAAATCGCGCGCGCTGATTGGTCGAACTACTTCGGATTAATTCTCGATAATCACCTACAGCGTTTATCCAAAATGGCCGCCAGCCAAGTTGGCAATGCGACAGACGAGGAGATTAACTAATTAATTTTTAGAAAATACTGTTCTTAAAAGTACGAAAATGTGTATTTATACTAAAACAATTATTCGCCTCAGGCTTCGTGAATAATTGTTTAATAATAATCGTCACCGATATTCACTGAGCCTGAGGCGAATAATTGTTTTAGTATAAATACACATTTTCGTACTTTAGGAACAGCATTTTCTTTAAAATTGTTAATTTCCTCGTCTGTCGCATTGACAAATTGGCTGGCGGCCATTTTGAGTAATGCGCTGTAGGTGATTATCGAGAATTAGTCCGAAGTAGCTCGACCAATCAGCGCGCGAGATTTTCAATAATCACCTGTCTATTTATACAAATGTATTTATATACATGTAGCGACATATCGATTTTTTTTTCTCTCTCTTTTTGTTTTATAAATAAGCCACAATTAAATATATAAAAATTGCGACGGACGAAAAATTATTTCAAACAATTTCACTGGCCAGTGTTTATACCCATATCTGCGGATAATCAGCAAGAAATGTTGGAACACAAATTGGAGTAAAAATCGCTGATGTAAACTGGCTTTAAAATTACGCTCGTCGCTCGAACGAGAAGCGGTGACTAAAAATGACCTGCTCAGACTTTCCATAGCTTTTCCCAATTATATCGTGAAATATGTTTCTCCAAAAGCTATAGGTGGTACTGAACCAGCTTTTTGACTAGGGATTAGGGTTTTTGTTGTTGGTCAGGTGACTCAGAAGATCTTAAAAATATAGAGACTTGCTGGAGTTGACGATATACTTAACACTTCGAGGCCTAGACTTCTCCCTGTGCTGAATAAAAGCCAGGTAAAATACTGAAGACTCGTCTTAATTCATGCTTCAATGTGTTAAGGAGATATGTTTTAACCCTTTGAGGCCTGGACCTCTCTGTGTGCGGAATAAAATCGTCTGGCATTAGCCAGAATAAAATACTAAAGACTCGTCTGCAGGCTTCAAAGTGTTGAAAAAAGACACATTCTCAACCTCGGTCTTTTTGACTGATCTATTTTAGCGATCTATAAACACACTGTCAATTTGCGCTTTGTTACTATGGTTACGAACTTTTGGAACAAGGTTAATGATACATTGTGTGCAAAAAAAAACCAGCAGAGTAAATATTATTCGAGCTGGTGGTACCGTCATTGGAAATTATGTGTGAAATGCTAAATATTTCGACTGATTAAACACCTTTGCTCGACAATTACTCGCTATATAAAGCGTTTCTGTATTACAATTTCTGTTTCCGACACTTCGTCATTGAGGTTTGAATACAGATTAAAAGCGACGTGTGTTTTTAATCAATAGATATTTGCAAGTATAAGTAAGAAAGGCGCTATTGTCTTAGCGACAATAACTAATTATTCCGAAAGCCCGACGCACAATTAAAATTTCAGTTTGCCTTCACAGATTGTTTGCTGTTAAGAAAGACTCAAACAAACCACCGAGAAGAAACACGATATTGTCTATGAGGTTGTAACAAGAACAAAAAAAAAACGTCTGTGAATCTTGAGGGAACTCTTAAAACCCGACAACAGTCACTGACGTGGTGGTTTTTGTGTTTTTTCTTCTTGTCTGTTTCATTTTTTCACCTTAATTGTTTACTCATGGATTTCTTGCTGTTTGATAACTGGTGGACGAAGATTGTGATATCACTCCAACTTTTCCAGACAGGCTTACGTCTACAATTCAGTCCCTGTACCGACTAAAGGTTAGAGACCTAGAGTGATAGAAACAACTTCTTCATGTAGAGACCATGGGCATGGATATATAATATATATCATTACATTAATAAAAAAATCACAAGTTTTCGGGGTTTTTAGGGGTTGCGTATATTAGCAGCTGCATGTAATACAAAAATAACAATATACTTATAAGATATAAGACAGGTTTGTAGCACAAGACAGGCACATGCAGTACTTTGTAGTTTAACTTCATTATTAACTTCACACGACTAATCCTTTTTTCTATTAATTCCTAGCAGGACTCGTGTGAATGCAGTCGTCCTTTATATATGCTCCCATATTTACATTAAAATTTGAAAACGCGTTCAAATACAAAAGTCCATATATTTATAGCACTATACATGTGACCGGGCAATGAATTCTTTATTGACATTTTGCTTATTACTCGAAAAAACGTGAAACGAAACATATATCTTTCCCAGTTTAGCTTATAAAAACGTATTCAGATATTATTTATTGAATAATGGTTCATATAGTATATATGCAAAGGAGCTATAATATTTTTTTTGTAGATACAAGTCACAATATTAAGAAAAGGTTTCAGTTGCCGAGAGTGTATAACTATGTCTATACTTATTAAAATTGTTCATATTCATCACAGGGAATCTAATTATACGAACAGCGATGATAAATCGTTTGAATCACCCAAATTTTGTCTTTATACTGATTTTTTTTCAAGTGTCTTGAAGAACTATCTTTATTACAGAATACTATAACTTTATGCTCTGGTTAATCCCTAGAAGTCCATAGTAATTCATTATTCCTAGACATCGCGCCAACATTGAACAAAAACCTTAAACTAACCGCAGACCTTTGTAGATTTGATTAATATATACAGATATCTTCCTAACCCTAGTATTTATATAAACATGGTATACCCAGCAGTCAGAAAACAAAATAAATGTTGTGTATACAGACCGTGTGAATAGGCCCAGTCGGTTTTGGAAGACTTTTAATAATCTTACTCGAGTTGTGTGTTGGCTACATGCATCTATAGTTATATATAGAAAAGTTATATGAAAAGCTATAATCTTAAAAAGTGTTTTAGGCGAACAGGTCTATTTGGTTTTGGCAACGAGAACGTATAAATGTATAACTGAGCCATCGTGTATAATGTGTTTTGACACAACAATGATAAACGGGACTTCAAATGTGAAGAATAAATAAATGAGACTATATGGCAGCTGGTTCTTTAATTATCATATTATCTTATAAATTCATTCTGCTTATGTGAATCTTAACATTATTTAAACTGATTTAAAGTGATTCTCTGACGAAAATATTGTTAGCAATGTTTTTACATAATCCTAAAGATGTTATGGTAGTTAGTAATCGTGCAAAGTTTCATTTCAAAATTCGTTGAAGAAAAGGTGATATTTTATGTGTGAAGTTTGTATTTTGGAGCGCCGCCATTAAGGTGGCCGAGCTTGAGAAGAATGAGTCGAGGAAGCTTATGACGTCATGGACTCAGTAAGAACAATAACCCTTTTGTTGACAACAACAATGATCTTTTGTTTTTGTTGAGTCTATGATGTCATAAGTTCTCCTCAACTCATTCTTCTCAAACACGGTCAATTTAATGGCGGCGCTCCAAATTACAAACTTCACACGTAAAATGCAACTTTGTTTTTGAGAATTTCGAAATGAAACGTCGTACAATTACCAACTATTATAATAACAACTCCAATAAAAGTTAGACAATATAAACAATGGAGCAACTATACTGTATATAACATGTTACATACCATTTCTGCTGTTTATTTAGTCAGTGCCTACTTGCTTGGTACTTGCTTTGTTATAATAAACATATCAGAATTAACACTCAGAATTCCACTAACATCTTTGCCACATCAAGAAGCATGATTTCTAGTGGCAGTCATTTATCATAAATTAGTTTATTAAACATCAACTACATAGTCGTAAAGTATGTAGTTTAAGCCTTGCCAAATATATTCAGATAAGTGATAGTGCCAAATATATTCAGATAAGTGATAGTTATTTGTAATTTAAGTCTGTAGTATTTGAATGTAATTAAAAGAATTGAAAAAAAATGTGTACATGCTACAGTATGTCTGTTACAATGTATATAATCATCCCCAGAATTTATTTTGCAAATTTTATCAAAAATTAGGCTACCCATGTCTCATGCCTTCTGAGGCAGCACTTCACTTGCGATAGTAATTCCTAATATCTTGAATATTATGGCATTATGCAGAAACATTACCAACAATATTTCTATAAGAGAAACCACTTTAAAATCTCCTGTGTTGTTTCGCTGTAGATAAGGAAGTCGTTTCTTTTTTAGACGTTATTATATCGGCTATGGAAGAAGAAGACCGGAGGCAAAGTGCACATGTTGCACCCAAAAAGGCAAAAGAGACTATTTCTCTGAATGAAAATGTAAGGTTTCATAAGTGTAAAAAGTAGTTTAGAAATCTGTTTGTTTTTGTTTTTGTTTTGTTTTGTTTTGTTTTGTTTTGTTTTGTTTTGTTTTGTTTTGTTTTGTTTTGTGTTCGGAGTTGGGTTGTACTGTACTGTACTGTTCTGTAGTGTATTGTTCTATATTGTACTGTACTGTACTGTACTGTACTGTACTGTACTGTACTGTACTGTACTGTACTGTACTGTACTGTACTGTACTGTACTGTACTGCACTGCACTGTACTGTACTGTACCGTACTGTGCCGTACTGTACTGTATTGTATTGTACTGTACTGTGCTGGATTGGACTGGACTGGAATTGTACTGTACCGTACTGTACTGTACTGTACTGTACTGTACTGTACTGTACTGTACTGTACCGTACCGTACTGTACTTTACTGTACTGTACTGTTCCGTACTGTACTGTACTGTACTGTACTGTACTGTACTGTGCTAGAAGTGTACTGTACTATATTGTCCCCTACTGTACTTTACTGTACTTTACTGTATTGTACTGTACTGTACTGTACTGTACTGTACTGTACTGTACTGTACTGTACTGTACTGTACTGTACTTGTACTTGTACTTGTACTTGTACTGTATTGTATTGTATTGTATTGTATTGTATTGTATTGTATTGTATTGTATTGTATTCTGTACTGTGAGTGCACTGTGAGTGTACTGCACTGTAAGTGCACTGCACTGCACTGCACTGTACTGTACTGTACTTGTACTGTACATCAAATTTATTTTTTTTCCATTTTCTTATGTTAACCAGACGTTTCTTGTTCTTGTCAAACGAAGAGGGAAGGTCGAAGTACAAAGATTCGACAAAGCAAAATCTCTTTATTTGTTTCACCATCGACATCCCATCAGGAAACTTGCAATTATTCTTGCTACAAATTTGTATCCTTATATATTGATATATATTTATTATGGAAAGTTTTAACTCTACAGTTTTTGCAATTATGATGATTTTGATTGTAAATAGCTGATGCGATTTCCACATAAATTAATGTATTTTGTACGATGTTCTCTTTTGCGTCTTGTGGTTGTTCTCTTGGCTTTAACTGCTGACAGATATTTCGAGTATTTCATTTTGTTTCTTATTTTAGCCAATTGTGTTTTCCTTGCTTTGAAGAACCCACCTGAAGAACCAGAGTTAGTTATTTTTTTGTTTGGTGTCATTTTTTGTTAGTTAAATGTCATTTACATTTAACAGTGGACAGCAGACAATAGACAATGGACAATATAATATAGACAATCGACGTAGACAATAGACAATGCACAACCGACATAGACAATGTACAAAGGAGATACACAATGGACAATATAAAATAGACAATTGATGTAGACAATAGACGATGGACAACGGACAATGGACAATATAAAATAGACAATAGACAGACAATAGAAAATAGACAACAGACAATAGACATAGACAATAGAAGATAGACAATGGACAACAGACAATAGCAATAGAAAATGGACAACGGACAATGGACAACGGACAATAGACAGCGGACAATAGACAAAGACAATAGACAATAAACAATAAACAATAAACAATAAACAATAAACAATAAACAATAAACAATAAACAAAGACAATAGACAACAGACAATAGACAATGTGCTATGGATAATGGACAATGGACAATAGACAACGGACAATGGACGATAGACAATGTACAACGGACAATAGACAATGCATGGACAACGGACAACAGACAATGGACAATAGACAATGGACAGTAGACAGTAGACAACAGACAATGTACAATAGACAATGGACACCGGACAATGGACAATAGACAATGGACAATAAACAACAGACAATGGACAATAGACAATGGACAATAGACAACAGACAATGTTCAATAGACAATGGACACCGGACAATGGACAATAGACAATGGACAATAAACAACAGACAATGGACAATAGACAATGGACAATAGACAACAGACAATGTACAATAGACAATGGACACCGGACAATGGACAATAGACAATGGACAATAAACAACAGACAATGGACAATAGACAATGGACAATGGACAATAGACAACAGACAATGTACAATAGACAATGGACAACGGACAATAGACAATAAAAATAGACAATAGACAATGGATAAAAGTTACTTTATTGTTTTAAATTTCTATTAGATATGTTTTTGCTTGCCTTTACACAATCGAAATGATGATCAAGATTATTGCTCGTGGTTTTGCTTTTCACAAACACGCGTATCTTCGAGATCCTTGGAACGTCCTGGATTTTGTGGTGGTTATTCTTGGGTTGGTATAAAACTAATATTTTTCACCGAGTGAAATATTTCGGAAAACTTGTCACTATACAGACTAACATACTCATTCTGTGTGTTTTTTTTGTATTCTAGTTGGTTAACTATAACTCCGTATGTGGCTAATCTTTCTGGAGTTCGAACGTTTCGAGTGTTGAGAGCACTGCGAACTATCTCTCAAACTAAAGGTGAGAATATTAGGTACAGAGTTGTTCCTAGGGTTGTCTTGCCTTGCCTCGCCTTACCTTACCTTGCCATGACTTGACTTGCCTTGCCATGCCTTGCCTTGCCTTGCCTTACTTTGCCTTGCCTTGCTTTACCCTGCCCTGCCCTGCCCTGCCCTGCCCTGCCCTGCCCTGCCCTGCCCTGCCCTGCCCTGCCCTGCCCTGCCTCGTCTCGTCTCGTCTTGTCTTGTGTTAATTGTGATTCGTTTTAGGTCTCAAGACGATGGTCAATACACTTTTGGTGTCCATGGGAATGTTGTCCGACGTTTTAATTCTCATTCTTTTCTTCCTTTGCGTCTTCTCTCTTCTCGGAATGCAATTATTTATGGGAGAGCTGCGAAATAAATGTGCCTCAACTATCCCAGAAAATGCTAACGCTACTTACATGGCATACGTATCGAATTCAAGTAAGTATATGCTTATTGGAAAATATATTATAATATGTGTTCGTGTATCACGAAAGCTTAGTTTAGTATAGTAAATATTTAACAATTATTCACCGAAGTGGAGGTGAATAATTGTTTTAGCATATACCTCTCATAAATGAAATAACAAGTTTAACATTCTTATATTTTTCGGTATTTTATTTGTGACACGGCCGCTAGCAACTTGGCACTTGGCGTACAGCATACTCAATGTTTGTCGACAAAACAGTTTTTACAACTTTTGAATATATTAATGGCTAGAAAATTGTAAATAAACATACCTGTGGACACTCTTCTACCTAATTTTGTTGACTTTTCTCGTTATTCTACTACATCAGCCTTGTTTAATATCAACAAAATCTCCTGCTTCGGTAAACAAAGCAAAACTGTCCGTCATTTTGTTTTGCCCGCAGGTGAATAGTGCAGGATATCCCGAGCTAGAGGAACCAATCAGATTGCGTGAAAAGCACTATTCACATGCGAGGTATATGCTAAAGTAATATCGTGAGCTTCAACTAATTTTCAAATAACTTACTAAAATGTTTAACGCTTTCCCATCGGGGTTTCTCTGTGACAAGTAAAAATCGTCTGGTGTTAGCCAGAGTAAAATACATGAGACTTTAGACAGTCAATGCTGCCCAGATTCAGATTCAGATTCAAATTTTATTAATTCCACAATATTAAGATTAAATACAAAGTAAAGAAGTTACATAATTAGGAAAAATACAATTAATTACAATATTAAATAGGGAATTATCAATAGCATAAATGTGCAGTAGTCAAAGTAGCAAAAAGCTTTCGAGTTGACTACTGTAAAGAAAGAAAGAAAGAATTAAATGTTCTGTTCTTCTGTTTTAAGGTAATTGGTGTATTTCAAATGAAAATCCTGTTATTTGCGGAAATTTGTCTTCAGCCAGGTGAAACTTCTAAATGTTTATTAGTTAAAAACAAAGGAAATAAGTACCGAGACTGAGTTTGGATATGTGATCGAGCGCTTGTATAACTTAAGCCAACTTTTACCCCATATTTCTCGTAAAGGGCAATAGCACTAAAAATTAAGTTCGTCTAATTTGAAAGAACTCATAAAATTGTAATAGAACATCCTTTACAACTTTTTCGTATCTCTCTTCGTTTTCAAGATATTTCAATTTGTTTGATATGTAAATGAGATGGTCTCTGACGTCAGGTGGGGTAAAATATTTTCACATGTAGCAAAACCAGTTATATCTCTAAGTTTGTTCAGCGAAACCATTTGAAACTGTGCACATAAAAACTCCTTGCGAGGCTGAACATTTCATGTTAGAGTGATTTTGCTCTATATGAAAATATTTCACCCCACTCCTGACGTCAGACACCATCTCATTTACATATCAAACAAATTGAACTATCTTTAAAACGAAGAGAGATACAAAAAAGTTGTAAAGGATTTTCTGTTACAATTTTATGAGTTCTTTCAAATTAGACAAACTTAATTTTCGTTGCCAATGTCCTTTAAAATACTGATTCATTCAAGCTATATCATACACTCGAAAGTTGTGTTTGATCTAATATCAAAACACCTCGAAGTTGGTTAAAAAACCTTGGCAGATCAAACACTCCTCGTGTATGGTAATACGTGCAACAACGCTATTCAACTTGCAACGCAACAATGTTTCAGCAATTTGTTGCTCGTCTTACTTCACCTTATAAAGGTGTTGTTGCACGTATTACCACCCACCTCAAACATTGTCACGCAACAATGATTTTGTTGCAATTTGAAGCAGCATGTTGCAGCAAGTAAAACTGGAGTCTTGTTGCGTGACAATCTTTAAGGTGGGTGATATAATACGTGCAACAACGCTTTTCAACTTGCAACGCAACAAACCATTAATCTACTTAGTGTTACCTGTGTCCATCGTCTGTTATTGACTTACTGTTTTCCTCCTTTCTTCATGTTAGAAATTGCCCTAGTAATTACAGTTGTTACTCGCATACTGGATCTAATCCTAATTACAACTACACGTCGTTTGATCACGTTGGTTGGGCGTTCCTCACTTCCTTTCAGCTTCTTACGCTGGACTTTTGGGAGAATGTTTACAACAATGTAAGAATTTCGTCAAAAATATTGAAGCTCAGACACTTATTTTGAAGAAGCCCATAACATACATAGACGAAATGGGGGGGGGGAATATTTACTGGAATTGAACTATAACGTATCGTCGCTACATGCAACGTTTCAGAGTGTTTAAATTATTACAAATATACATAGACTATACATACACAACATTACTAAGATATTAATAATACTTAGGGTTCTGAGAAATATTTCTGAATTCTAGACAGAGTTCGAACCTGCAACTTTCTAATGACCGGTTAGACGCTTTAATCATTGAGCCACTGAGGCTCAGATGGAGAGCTAAGATTGCAAATTTTAAGTGGTAGTGTTTGCTATATGAGATGTAGTTAAAGTGGTATGATGAGTTGTACGTATACGTGTAGTGCATGTGGTACGTCTGCGAGCTTGGTGTAATGCAACAGACGTTTGGTAGACGTTCATCAAACTCAGTTACTCAGAAAAGATTTCTGAGACGCCAGACAGGTTTCGAACCTGCAACCTTCTAATGACCGGTTGGACGCTCTAACCATTGAGCCACTGAGGCTCAGATGGAGAGCTAAGGTTGCAAATTCAGTCATATGTGCTCCTAAGTGGTAGTGTTAAAATGTGAGATGTTGTTGTTAAAGTGATATGATAAGTTGTATGTGCAGGTAGTGCATGTGGTACGTTTGCGAGCTTGGTGTAATGTAACAGACGTTTGGTGGACGTTCATCAAGCTCAATTACTCAAGAAAAGATTTCTGAGCCCCAGACAGGTTTGAAATAATTTCTAAGTTTTTGAGCTTGAAGAACGTCTACCAAACGTTTATTATAAATGTTGATTGCCAATTTTGGAATTAATTGGTTTAGGTTCTCTATGCTGTTGGATTGTGGTATTTCTTTTTCTTCGCCTTATTGGTGTTTCTGGGACCATTTTATTTGATTAACTTGATCTCTGCAGTCGTTGTTACTTCGTATGAGGTGGAGACATTGTCGACGGATGAAGAAGTAAGTTCTGTCGTAACAGACAGACAGACAGACAGACAGACAGACAGACAGACAGACAGACAGACAGACAGACAGACGGACGGACGGACGGACGGACAGACGGACAGACATACGGACGGACGGACGGACGGACGGACGGACGGACGGACGGACGGACAGGCAGACAGACAGATCTACAGACGGACGGACGGACGGAGAGGCAGACGGATTTACTGACAGACAGACAGACAGACAGACAGACAGACAGACAGACAGACAGACAAACAAACAAACAAACAAACAAACAAACAAACAAACAAACAAACAAACAAACAAACAAACAAACAAACAAACAAACAAACAAACAAACAAACAGACAGACAGACAGACAGACAGACAGACAGACAGACAGACAGACAGACAGACAGACAGTAGATAGACAGGCAAACAAACAAACAAACAAACAAACAAACAAACAAACAAACAAACAAACAAACAAACAAACAAACAAACAAACAAACAAACAAACAAACAAACAAACAAACAAACAAACAAACAAACAAACAAACAAACAAACAAACAGACAGACAGACAGACAGACAGACAGACAGACAGACAGACAGACAGACAGACAGACAGACAGACAGACAGACAGACAGACAGACAGACAGACAGACAGACAGACAGACAGACAGACAGACAGACAAACAAACAAACAAACAAACAAACAGACAGACAGACAGACAGACAGACAGACAGACAGACAGACAGACAGACAGACCGACCGACCAACGGTGGTATAACATTAGTCTTTCTTTTTTTCCGTTTAATATTTTTTTATGTTCTTATTTGAAGAGCGCGAAAAATGGAGGAATACTGGCTACGGCTGTTTCAGCTTTCGCCTTGCCTGGAAATCCCAACAAAATGGGGATGAAGAGAAGACACGAGTCGGACTTAGATGGCTGTAATAGTAGGTGCAGTGTAGGCGCCAATCTCGAAACAGAGACGAGGAGAAAATCGGATATTTATCAAATTCGAGAGCTTGAAGACAAGTGGTCCATTCACGCTGAATCCTCTTCGACAACATCGAGTAAAGGTAACTCGTTTCGTAGAAAATTCGCCTGGTTGCGCAAAGAATTACTATGGTTGGTGAACCGTAAAGAACTGGAAGGATTTATTACGTTTTGCATCGTGGCAAACACGGTCGTTATGGCGACGGAACATTACGGCATGTCTTCGACATTGGAAAGCGTCATTTCAGTCTCGAATTACGTAAGTTGTCGCTTGGCGACTATTTGTTTCTCTAAGGGGGGCATTACATGGACCGGGTTGGCCCGGTTAACCGGGATGAATTTACGAAACGATTACATGGAGCGGGCTAGCCCGGTAAGCCGGGATGATTGTTGAATTGACGTGGATGATTTCATGTCGAAATTCGCAATTATTAAGTAAATAAGAGCAAAGTTACGTTAGTTTTACTTCAGTTTTACACTAATTAGTCTATTATTTATTTTATAAGCCCATCGTTAATAAAAAGATTGTTATAGTCTTAGCTAACCCACGAAAGCGTCTTCACGAAGACTATAATTAATTCATTAAGTCTTCGCTATAATCACGAAACACACAAACAACGTTTTGATGTTCTATTTCAGTTCCTTTCAGCACTATTTATTCACACAGTCGAGTAAACGAACGCGTATCGAAGCGAGTTCAACAGTTTTTCAGCCCAGTTTGCCGGGATGAAAACGATTACATGGACATGGTCCATGTAATCGCCCCCTAAACAGGCATTTGAACTGTTCCGAGAAATTTTCGAAAATTCGGTAATTGGTTTTGTCACTTTGTTATTTTTAGGTTTTTACTGGAATTTTTTTCGCCGAAATGGTCGTAAAGTTAACAGCATTTGGTCCTGCTGTTTATTTTCAAAAGGCTTGGTGTGTTTTTGACTTTATCGTTCTTCTGATCAGTTTGGTTGACATCGGTCTGGAAGTGAGCAGAGCGACAGGAGTTGGCCTGCGAGTACTCAGAACGTTTAGATTGGTAAGTAGAGGTGGGTTTTTAGCTTTTGAAGGGATGCCTGGGACCGAATTAGCAAACTTAGATGTTTCATTAGTGGTTCCAAACACGAGAAAACAAATGAAAACCGAGGGCGTAGCTCCGAGGTTTTTATTGTTTTCGAGTGTTTGAAGTCCCCTAATGAAACACGATAAAAGAGTGTTTGATCTTGCTTCTCAAACGAATATTCGCATCGCGATTTGCGGTGTTTTCTTCATTGATTTCAGCCGACCAGACTTTCTTTTGATACGATTTCTTTCGGAAAATGTGTTGTTAATCATTCTGCAATTCCAAATTACCAACTGCATAGCCAAAGAAAGGCGCAAAGGTGAACTTCAAATCGAACATTCGAACTTCGTAATGAACTTCTAAGGGGCTGATTACATGGAGATTTTCAGCCCGGCTAACCGGGTTGAAATTGTTTCGCGATTACATGGGAAATTTCAGCCCGGGCTGAAATCATATTTTCGTTGGCCGAGCTAAAATATTCTCTTGACGTAATGAAGAATTTCAGCCCGGTCTGAAATGATAAAGACTCGTAAAATGGCTATTCCGATTCTTTAAACAATTTGAAACGCTGATCATCTCGACTTTTGACTTTTATGAGACTGTGGTTGCACATAAAGATGAAATAAACAAAAGCATTTTCAAGATTGTTTTTTCAGCCCAGGCTGAAATTTCTTGTCGATTACATGACAATTTTCAGCCCGGGTAGCTCAAACCGGGCTGAAATTGTTGTTATGTAATCGCAAACTCCGTTTTACAAGGATTTTATTGGAAGCCCGGGCTGAAAATCTCCATGTAACGGCCCCTAAATTTGGAAACGTAATATCTCAAACTCATTAATAATTCATGAGATAATCAGCCAATTACAATAGTTCATTCAATCACCTGATTGAGGTTGGATACTCCAGTAAAGCCCAAGATATTAGATGAAAACCGGTGTTCATCTAATTCTTGAGATCTTAATTATCGATGCAAAACAAACAAGTTGTTGTATGAATAAATTTTACACAAATTCATGAATAAAATCTCATGAGGGTTTATTTTAATTGTATTTTTCAATTGAAATCACTCGATTGAGATGCCTTATCAACAACTCGTTTATCGTGTTTCATCAGGGGAATCCAAACACTCGAAAACAATAACACCACTTGGCCTTCGGCCTCGTGCTTTCATCATGTTTTCTCGTGTTTGGATCCCCTGATGAAACACTCAAACTCGTTGTTGATATATAACTTGAAACTTGGCAACGAACTCCGAAGCTGAAATGGACAATAACCGTCACTTTAACTACATTTTTTAACGTATTCTTCGTAATTTCTTCTAGCTACGGGTCCTAAAATTGGCCAGATCATGGACCACGATGGCGAATCTTCTCTCGGCAACTGCCAGAAGCTTGGGTGCATTTTGTAACCTGGCCTTGGTCATGGCGATTGTTCTCTACATGTTTGCTGTGACTGGCATGCAACTCTTCGGAGACAGCTACACCACACAAATCTTTGGTTCTTCTATCCCTCGTTGGAATTTCACCGACTTCGGTCATTCGTTTATGCTCATATTTCGAGTGGTTTGTGGAGAATGGGTCGAGCCTTTGTGGGACTGCATGCGCGCATCGCATCCTGGGGCAATTTTACTGTTTATTCCAGCTTTTATAATGGGGAATTTTGTCGTGAGTATTGTAATGGGGCAACTGCCATTAGACAATAACGTGACTTACACGCGTAAAAATCTCGCAAGTTGTTACAGCATTGTTGCCTGAACATATGTGAACAACATTGATAAATGAACAACATTGTTCATCATTGTTTCAACAAGTTGTTACTGCTTGATGAAACAAAACCGTTGCTCACGCATGTTGTAACCGAAGAACGTGTTGATACATCAACCATGTTCACCATTGTTGTAACATTGTTGTTCATCGTTGTTATTTCGTCATGCTGTTACAACATGTTGTATCATGTGCGAACAACGTTGGCTATAAAAAATGTGCTGTTGGAGCAACTTGTTCATGACTGTTGATTTATCCGTGAACAAGTTGTTGACAACTTGTTCATGGCGAGCAGCACATTGTTCACAGCGAGCAGCACAACATTGTTCACGCCTGTTGACAACCATGAACAAGTTGTGCGTTTTTACGCATGTATGTGTGCATTTTCACTGGTTGTTGACCGTGATCCATTAAAGGACACACACAGATGGCGTCAGATCACGTCAGCAGACTTGTTTTTTTCATGCCCCCCAAACCCTTCAATAAACCACTTAAATTTTTATTGTATAAAACAAACAGATTACATTTTCCATGTGTGTGTGTGTACTGTAATAGATCACAGAAGACGTCACAGCGTGTAAAGAACAACAGTCACACCACTCGACTTCGTCTCGTGTCGTCCTTTTTGGTTCTTTATACGCTGTGACGTCTTGTGATCTATTACAGTAAGGCACACACGGAAAATGTAATGTAATTTTTAAATGAAAGTCGATTGCCCTTTACATGCAACAGGCAATGGTATACATTTTGCTAAATACTTTATATATTTTAGTTATTGTATTTTTATACAGTCCAACACCAGACGATTTTGTACTGTCTTACGCCAGATAATTTTAGCCCTGTGACAAACGGCGTATTTTTCATGCGCCGTATAAAATATGAGAATTAAGTTCATGAAAAATACGCCGTCTATAACCATTAAATACGGCAATCTCATTAAGTTCGACAGTGCCATTAAATACGACGAGCCCAGTCGTATAATACGACTCAAGTACGGCGTTGGTGCAGATGGCGTACTGTTCATGCGCCGAATAAAATACATACATTAATTTACAATATGATAATACATTTTCTGTCCACAACTCATGTTTGTAACATCGTTTCCAGACCTACGACTCGAGAACTGTAATTTATTCGACTTATTAAATACGACGAAAATACGCCGTATAACTCAACAGGAACAATTTCAGAATTTGGGTCGACCATAATAGGTATTTTATACGGCGCATGGAAAATACACTGTTTGTCACAGGCCTTACTTTGTCTAACTCCCAGACGATTTTAGTTTGGCTAACGCGAGATTATTTTACTTTAGCGACCGCCCAACAATCGTCAGGTGGCGATCTCCCATATTATCAGAAACAATTCAAATTAATATTGATGAAAATTTTGAAACGTTGATGGAATTTTTGTCCAAATTTTTTTTCTTATGTCTCTTCTCTTTTTTGTTAGGTATTAAATTTATTTCTGGCTTTGGTAGTCAACTCGTTCTCACATGAAGACATACCAATTGCTCGTGAAGGTGAAAAGGCCACGTGGAGGGTGCTTCGAGCTGCTCTGGCCGTTTCATCTTCTGTTTTCAATGCTTGGAAAAGAAAACAGGTTCATCCTAAGTTGTCCAAGAGCTCAGTTCAAGATGAGACGAACGAGAAGTCGAAATCAGGTGAGGAAAAACTAGCGTTAAATAAAACGTTTTACATGGACAGTACAGTTACAGTACAGTACATCACAGTACAGTACAGTACAGTACAGTACAGTACAGTACAGTACAGTACAGTACAGTACAGTACAGTACAGTACAGTACAGTACAGTACAGTACAGTACAGTACAGTACAGTACAGTACAGTACACAACAGTACAGTGTAGTACAGTACTGTACGTGCAGTTGCAGTACAATTACAGTACAGTTACAATACACTTGCATTACAGTTGCAGTACAGTACAGTACAGTACAGTACAGTACAGTACAGTACAGTACAGTACAGTACAATGCATGACAGACTGCGCTGTACTGCGCTGTACTGTACTGTACTGTACTGTACTGTACTGTACTGTACTGTACTGTACTGTACTGTACTGTACTGCGCTGTACTGCGCTGTACTATACTGTACTGTACTGTACAGTACAGTACAGTACAGTACAGTACAGTACAGCGCAGTACAGCGCAGTACAGCGCAGTACAGTACAGTACAGTACAGTACAGTACAGTACAGTACAGTACAGTACCATCTATTCATTCATTTATTCATTCTTCCGTCTATCCATCTATTCATCCATTCATCTATCTATCACTTATCCATTTATTCATTTTCTTTCTTACGCAAACAATGATTCCAGACAAAAGCGGTGCCGTGTCTCTGGAAAGTGAATCGGACAAGACTGATGTGTCTTCCACAAAATGGTCCGAGTTCCGAACTCAAATTGCCCAAATCGTCCAAAATAAGTTCTTTGAATGGTTCATTCTGTTCATTATCATCATCAGTAGCGTTTGTTTAGTAAGTAAAATACTTTATGTTACTTAAGGTGAAGTAATACGAGCAACAAATTGCTGCAACATTGTTGCGTTGCAAGTTGAATAGCGTTGTTGCACGTATTACCATCCACCTTAAACATTGTCACGCAACAATGATTTTGTTGCAAGTTGAATCAGCCTGTTGCAGCAAGTAGAACGGGAGTCTACTTTTTTCAACAAATGTTTTCAGCCTACAACAAAATTATTGTTGTGTGACAATGTTTAAGGTGGATGGTAATACGTGCAACAACGCTTTTGGACTTTCAACGCAACAAAATTGAAGAAAAATGTTGCCCGTTTTTGTGGGTTTTTTTGCATTAAGATAAGAGTTGAATTATTTATAGTTTATTGAGTTATTTCTACTTAACAGAATTTCTTTAATGTCATTTCTTAGGCGTTTGAAGATGTCCATCTGCGGGAAGCTAAGGATCTTCAAAACGTCTTACATTGTTTGGATGTTGCGTTTGTCATTATATTTTCCTTGGAGTTTCTCCTCAAGCTAATTGGTCTTGGTTTTGTACGTTATTTTACGAACGGTTGGAATTATTTGGATCTAATTATTGTCATCGTAAGTCAGTGTAAATCAAACCTGGATTTAGGTAATCATATTCTTAGGTTTTCATATTCTTTCATGTTATTTTTCCTTATAGATATCTATCTTGAGTCTCACTGTCAATTCAGATCTAGCCGCTTTCCGATCTTTAAGAACATTACGCGCTTTACGACCTTTGAGAGCAATTTCGCGATTTGAAGGCTTAAAGGTGAGGTGAAGCATCTTTAATTTTCTTTAAAAAAATTAGTGAGATTATTGATTGATTGATTGGTTGATTGATTGATTGATTGATTGATTGATTGATTGATTGATTGATTGATTGATTGATTGATTGATTGATTGATTGATGTATGATTAATTCATTATTTGTTTGATTAGTTGGTTGGTTGGTTGATTGATTGATGAATTGATTGATTGATCTATGATTAATTCATTATTTGTTTGATTGATTGATTGATTGATTGATTGATTGATTGGTTGATTGATTGATTGATGTATGATTGATTGATTGATTGATTGATTGATTGATTGAATTGATTGATCGATGAATTGATTGATTGATTGGTTGATTGATTGATCTATGGATTGAATGATTGGTTGATTGATTGATTGATTGATGAATTGATTGATCGATGAATTGATTGGTTGGTTGATTGATTGATCTATGGATTGAATGGTTGATTGATTGATTGATTGATTGATTGATTGATTGATTGATTGATTGATTGATTGATTGATTGATTGATGGAGTGATCGATAAATTGCTTGTCAACTACCTTATAATCTAATCTTTTCTCAAGATCGTCATTGGTTCTCTCTTCAACGCTATTCCTGGCATTAGCAATGTTCTTCTCGTTGGCTTTCTCTCATGGTTAATCTTCAGCATCATGGGAGTGCAATTATTTGGTGGGAAGTTCTACAAGTGTATTGATGCCCAGCACCAGATCCTTCCTGCTTTGCAAGTTCCCAACAAAACCACGTGTCTAGAGAAGGGATACCGGTGGCAAAACTCAAATGTTAATTACGATAACATTTTGGAAGGCCTGGTTGCACTTTGCCAAGTGGTACGTTGTGCATCGTATACTACTAATTATAAAATAAGGTGCGCTCTACGCACGCTCTGATTGGCTGGGCTCCGTGCATTTATAAGAGAACAGAGATCATGAATGACGTAAAATGGCGTCAGCTGGCCGGAAAAGGCCGCCAAATTCCAAAACTTCCTTTTTTTAGTTTGATTTTCCTCTACTTATTTTATAAAACAAATAAAACATACCGCTCCTGTGCATATGTACTCTTATAAAGGTATGTTTGACGTGATTTGAGCATGAAAGAAGTGTAAAGCTACTCAACTTCTTTCGTGTTCAAATGAGGTCAAACGTGCCTTTGTAAGAGTACATATGCACGGAGCTTTATGTTTTATTTAACAAATAAAACATAAAGCTCCGTGCATATGTACTCTTATAAAGGCACGTTTGACGTCATTTGAACACGAAAGAAGTTGAGTAGAGGCACGAGGTGATAGCCGGGTGCCTTTACACTTCTTTCGTGTTCAAATGACGTCAAACGTACTTTTATAAGAGTACATATGCACAGGAGCAGGAGCGGTATGTTTTATTTGTTTTATAAAATAATAATAAGAAAAATCAAGCTAAAAGTGAGGTAGTTTTTGGAATTTGGCGGGCTTTTCCGGCCACCACACCATTTTTACGTCATTCATGATCTCTGTTCTCTTATAAATGCACGGAGCCCAGCCAATCAGAGCGTGCGTAGAGGGCACCTTATTTTATAATTGTTAATTATGGTTAAAAGCTATGTTTCTAAAACTGTATGGAAAACATAGAAATATCACGCCATTACACGCCATCCAATATACACCATCCTTACAGGAGAATTTACGGTTTGAAAACATTAATAACTAGAGGGCAGTCAGAGACTGCATATACCTCCGCCAGCGGGTTATTAGAGATGTTTAAAAAGAAAATGAGTCATCCCACTAACCAGGCTAGCTCACGAGAGCAACACATGCATGTATGAATAAAATGCTTGATTGCACTTGTACCAAAATTATGCAAAAATATTTGCATAAAATAAAGATAATCAAGCATTTCTTATACACGGAGAATCTTGTGGTCAGATTTTTATTAATTTCTCATCCAAATTTTTACTAAATTCAACCAAAATTTAATGGATTGGTCGTTGTTCTATGGCGAACCCTTCTGCAAACTTTCATGATAGTTTTTGAGATATCCTGGCAACAGACAGACAAACCAACAGACGAACGAACAAACAAACAAACAAACAAACAAACAAACAAACAAACAAACAAACAAACAAACAAACAAACAAACAAACAAACAAACAAACAAACAAACGGACGGACGGACGGACGGACGGACGGACAGACGGACAGACAGACAGACAGACAGACAGACAGACAGACAGACAGACCGACGGACGGACAGACGGACGGACAGACGGACAGACGGACGGACAGACAGACAGACAGACAGACAGACAGACAGACAGACAGACAGACAGACAGACAGACAGACAGACAGACAGACAGACAGACAGACAGACCGACCGACCGAAAGGGGTAAAAACATGACCTCTTGGCGAAGGTAAAAACGCTGTTTCCAAGATTTCAGCGAGTTTAGAAAACATTGTTTCCGCGTTGTCGTACGTTGTTGAAACAATGGGAGATTGGGAAACAACAAATCATAACACGCGACCGTAGAACGTGTGTTCCGCTCAATTTCGAACCGCATTTATTAAACTCTACATTTAAAATAGCTTTGTTTTTGCTGGTAAAAATTTTGCTTTGGAAAACTTGTTTAGGTGTTTGGTGACATACTACCTTAGTAATTTTATATTCCTCCAGTTTGACACATTTTTTAATTGTTGCGTTAAAACATTTACAGGCAACGTTAGAAGGATGGATAGAGATAATGAGAGATGCAGTGGATGCCACTGGGGTAAGTAGTTATTACTTACGATTACCGTAAATGTTCGATTTAGCGCCGCTCTCGATTAAGCGCCGCTCCCGATTAAGCGCCGCATCCAGAAGCAAGATAATTTAATAAGCGCCGCTCTCGATTAAGCGCCGCACCTTCGAAAAAGATGAATCAGCAAACAAACACAAACCGAATCGCTAACATATTAACATATTTTTAATACATCACTGGAGTTTTTCGCCGGTCAAGGTTACGAGGTACTTCGATCGCAGCTGTCCATCCTAAAAGAGCCGGACACAAATCCCTCTGATGCCTCTGATCCACATCTATGGATAGACGACGATGAAGAAGGCGATGACCAGGACGTTGACGTCCTTTTTTGAATTTATTGTGCTATTGGGTATTATGAAAATTATTGGGTTAAATTTATTGGGTTTTTCTATGGATAATTAAAGTTGTGTTATGAGCATTTTGTTAACTTTTTTTAATAAGCGCCGCTCTCGATTAAGCGCCGCTCTCGATTAAGCGCCGCACCAAAAGCAAATTTTAATAAGCGCCGCGGCGCTAAATCGAACATTTACGGTAATCACTTATTTATGGATAGAATGATGCTGATGATGGTCATCATCATCATCATCATTATCATGAATATGACGATTACTTATTTATTTTTGGATAGATTGATGATGGTGATGATGATCATGAATATGATGATGATCATGAATATGATGATTACTTATTTATGGATAGATTGATGATGATGATGATGATGATGATGATGATGGTGATGGACTGGTGATGATGATGGTAATGGTGATTGTGATGATGATGATGATGATGATGATGATTATGATTATGATGATGATGGTAATGGTGATGATGGTGGTAATGGTGATTGTGATGGACTGATGATGATGGTGATGGTGATGATGGTGGTGATGATGGTGATGGACTGATTGATGGTGGTGGTGATGATGGTGATGGTGATGATGGTGGTGATGGACTGATAGTGGTGATGATGATGGTGATGGTGGTGATGGACTGATGATGGTGATGGTGGTGATGGACTGATGATGGTGATGGTGGTGATGGACTGATGATGGTGATGGTGGTGATGGACTGATGGTGGTGATGGACTGATGATGGTGATGGTGGTGATGATGATGGTGGTGGTGGTGGTGATGAACTGATGATGGTGATGGTGGTGATGGACTGATGATGGTGGTGGTGGTGGTGGTGATGATGAACTGATGATGGTGATGGACTGATGATGGTGATGGTGGTGATGGACTGATGATGGTGATGGTGGTGGTGGTGGTGATGAACTGATGATGGTGATGGTGGTGATGGACTGATGATGGTGGTGGTGGTGATGGACTGATGATGGTGATGGTGGTGGTGGTGGTGATGAACTGATGATGGCGGTGATGATGGTGGTAATGGTGATGATGATGATGATGTGTTGATGATAGTGACGATCATAACCATAATACTCAATAGTGATGATTATGATGTTGATGAGATGATGATAATACTGACAATATTTTATAATCTTATTCTAGATCGACCTTCAACCTAAACCAGAGAATAACTTTGCAGCTTATTTATATTTCGTCGTCTTCATTATCTTGGGGTCGTTCTTTGTACTCAACCTCATAGTTGGAGTAATAATTGACAAGTTCTCTCGCATGAAACAACTTTACGAGGACACCGGATCAACCGGCATTTTTCTTTCAACTCAGCAAATGGATTGGTTGAACACTTTAAAGAAAGCGGCCAGCAGAAAACCATGCCGCACAGCTGAGAGACCGAAGGTAATGTAAGCTCAACATGGCTTTTATAGCTTTTATACCGATGGTCGCCGATCGTCAGCGATTTGCGATTTAGATGCATGTTAAAACGGGAAGTGCAGCAGCATGTTAAGTAATAAAGAACAATGCAGAAAAGCAGTGCTTTTATTCTTTTACTTAACACGCATCTAAATCATAGGTCGGCGACGATCGGCGACATATGAGAACCAAGCTTAAGGCCACGTCCACACGTATACGTTTTCCTAGCGTTTTCATATTGTTTCAGGTAATGAGACCATTGTTTTCTGCTCCCCTGAGGACCGAGCACGCTTGGTCTAACTTAGCTTACCTGTTTTAATATTCTCAATTTGTGTTCTCTGGGGAATCACGGGTGGGTGGCGTATGCTGTTAGGGCGCTGCCTCTCACCACGGGGTTAGTACTTGGGATGACCGCTTGGGAATGACCCCATTCCCGAGCTTGAGACTCATGTGAGTAGAGTTTAGTTGGTCTCTCCTGTACTTCGAGGGTTTTTCGCCGGGTTCTCCGGTTTTCCTGCCTCCATAAAATCAACACTTACATCTTAACTATTTCTTGTATTGTAAATATAGCTATACGTGTTTATCTATTCTGTTGTACCGGCACTGTAGGATAAAGGATAAAGGACTGGGTGGCTAATCATCCTTACTTGCAGCCAGCGGCTGAATTGCGAAGGACGCAGATCAACGTGGCCGTGTCGAGGCATATCAAAGGCGCTCCAAGCAGCCGCCAACGACACAGTTCAGACCACGGATCACAGCTAAGATGTTAGGTGTTGATTTTATGGAGGGAGGAAGACTGGAGAACCCGGCGAAAAACCCTCGAAGCACAGGAGAGATCAACTACAACTCTACTCACATGAGTCCAAGCCCGTCAACGGGGTCATTCCCAAGCGGTCACCCATCCAAGTACTAACCCCGTCTAACCGGGCTTAACTTTTTGGTGAGAGGCAGCGCGCTAACAGCACACGCCACCCGTGCTCCCCAATGCGCATTCGATCATCACGTCATGAAGAATGCGCAATATAAATCACTAATTATTATTATTATTATGAATTCATTGATATAGAGTGCAAAAAATTTTTATTGTTACATAGCTGAAACTCTAGTGACTTATTAGAGCCATTGGCGTCTCACTTTGCAGCTAAACTCTCGTATGAAATCAGAAACAGTCTTACTTTGTTTTTGACAGCTTATTTGGATTATTATTCAGTGTGCTTAACTTGTGTTTTTTTTAGAACCAGTTTCGAGCCATTCTTTTCGACATCGTGACGAATAATTACTTTGAAATGTGTATAATGGTTATCATAGCTTTAAACATGGCGGCAATGATGTTAGAGTATTATGGACAAAGTCAGGAGATGGACAAAGCACTTGATATCCTTTTCAAAATTAGCGTTTTATGATAAGAAGATTTAGGAGTGAATGCTGTTAGGTAGAAGACAGACAGACAGACAGACAGACAGACAGACAGACAGACAGACAGACAGACAGACAGACAGACAGACAGACAGACAGACAGACAGACAGACAGACAGACAGACAGACAGAATCACAGGTGCCCCCAACAGACAAGCAGACAGACAGACAGACGGACGGACGGACGGACAGACCCACAGACAGACAGATCCACAGGTGCCCCCAACAGGCAGGCAGACAGAACCACAGACAGACAGACAGACAGACAGACAGACAGACAGACAGACAGACAGACAGACAGACAGACAGACAGACAGACAGACAGACAGACAGACAGAAATTAGACCTTAGTACTTTCCCAATCTCTTCACTATAATTCAATAGCTGAGTGATAATGGATATTGAGTTATGTTGTCTCAACTTTTATTCATTTTCTTTAACTAAAAGTCTTATTGGCAAACAAATTTTTTAAATTATTTATTTACTGGGATATTTATTGGAGAAGCAATAGCAAGGATTACAGCCCTTGGGACATTTTATTTTCGTGTGGGTTGGAACGTCTTTGATTTTGTTGTTGTTATTTTGTCTGTCGTAGGTAAGTCATGTTTTCATTATTTTGAATTTAATAGACTTAGTGTCCTGCACGTTTGTGGCTCGTCATTTCAACTTATCTTATCTCATCTCATCCCGTCCCTCCCCATCACATCATCTTATTTCATCTTATTCCATCTCTTGCCATTGCTTATCGTCTTATTTCATCTTATTTCGTCCCAACGCGTCACATCTCATTTCATCTCATCTCACTGCATCCCATTTCATCTCATCACACCTCATCTCATCTCATTTCATCCCGTCTCAGCTCATCCCATCTCATAATTTCATCTGATCACATCTTACTTCATCCCATCTCAACTCAACTCATCCCATCTCATTTCATTCCATCTTATCCCATCTCATCTCATTTCATTCCATCTTATCCCGTCTCATTTCATTCCACCTTATCCCATCTCATTTTATCTCATCTCATTTCGTCCCATCTCATTCCATTCCATTCCATCTCATCTCATCTCATTCCATCTCATCTCATTTCATCTCATCTCATCCCATTCCATCTCATCCCATCTCATCTCATTTCATCTCATCTCATTTCATCCCATCTCATCTCATCCCATTCCATCTCAACTCATCCCATCTCATCATATCTTATCCCATTCCATCTCATCCCCATGCATTCCATCTCATCTCGTCTCATTTTATTTTGTCTTTGAGTTGAATTGGCTACGATAATATTCATTTTGAGAAGAAAAAAAACACATTCTTTTTCTAGGAATCCTGCTGGAAGCCCTTAAAAATTTCGAGTTCGTAAAACTGAGTGTTCTCCGTGGAATCAGAGCATTCCGAATCACTCGTCTTCTGAGGTTTATCAAGGTGGCAAAAGGCATTCGAAAATTAACATTTGCATTCGTCATCTCTCTTCCCGCGCTTTTCAACATCTGTACCCTCCTCGTCCTCATCATTTCAATTTACGCTATTGTCGGAATGACTTCGTTCGGTTTCGTCAAAAAAACCGGCGCTCTGAACGATGTGGTCAACTTCGAGACATTTGTTCAGAGTTTTGCACTCTTGTTTCGCTTGATGACGTCAGCTGGCTGGAATGACGTCTTAGACGCACTTATGATCCAGGCCCCCGACTGCGACTCGGACTATCTCGGTTTGAAAAATGGCAACTGTGGTCAGCCGTTATTTGCACAGTTCTATTTTGTATCCTTCGTGATCATTACTTACATTATATTAGTCAACATGTATATTGCAATCATACTCGAGAACTTTAATCGGATCTACAAGAAGGCGAAAGTTGGCATCACTGACGATGATATCGATATGTATTATTCCAAATGGGCGCTTTACGATCCAAAGGCGACCGAGTACATTCATTTCGACCAACTCTCGGATTTTGTCGATGAACTGAAGCCCCCCTTGCGGGTGCCAAAATCAGATGGGGGAGGAGGGGTGGAAAATATGGATATTTCCCTAAGGGATGGCGATCGAGTACATTGCTTGGACTTGCTTCACGCTTTAGTGAAACATTTGGTCCTACAGGAGTTTCCAAAAGGTCGAGGAGATTACACGGTGGTGATGGAGAGATTAGAAGAACGTTTTATGAAAGCATTCCCCAGTAGAAACCTCTACGCTCCGTATTCTACCGTGAAGCAAAAAGCCTTGGAAATTAGAGCAGCCTTGATCATACAGAGGGCTGTAAAACGATTCAAAATTCGCAAAGAAAAATTACGAAACGAACAAAACAAGAGAGAAAGTCGAAATGGACTCAACTGTGCGAGTATACAGCAAGACAGTCGAACTTCAATTACAGCAGATACTAGTATATGTAGAGTAAACAGTCGTAACGCAACACTCCGACCACAAACTCAACTAACATCTCTCACTAGAGTAACTCCAGTACCTTCTACTTTATCTGTACGTAAACTTTCCGACGATCTTTCTCTGAAAAGCATCGATTCCCAGAGTTCGTCCTAATGTGGATTTCAGGAAAGAATGATTTTCTGTATCATATTAATTCCAACTCGTTCCCGGCCGCATTCGATATTTAAGCCTTGGTTCTCACTTGTCTTAAGAATCGTAAGAATCGGGGATTTTTCCTGTCCTTTTATCCTCTGGGATTGTTACGACAGGCGTGAACATGGTTGAAGTAACGTCCCAAGAATCGGAATCATTTCTATTTGGAAAATGCGGGATTCTCAGGACTAGTTACGTAATACATACAGCATGAGCAGCCGAGTACAAATGCATCTAAGTAATCAAGTTCACCAACTATTTGGGGGATACCGTCTGTTTTAGCCGAGAGAATCGAAGCTAAAGTTTATGTAAATCAGGACGATGCTGTATCCGATTTACAACCACTGCTACGGTATTGATTTCTTTTGTGTTTTCGTCATGAATTATTAATGAGTATTTTAAGACATGTGTGAACACTGAAGAACACTGAAACCACTCCTTTGAAACAACAATACATGCATGTAGGTAGCTACGAGAGAGAAGGAGAGCAACGATCGCCTGTCAACGTCTGGGACGATTGTGGACAGGAAAAATCCCCGATTCTTACGACTAGTTTCGACATTGTGAACGTGGCTGTCGTAAGGTCGCCGACAGTCGAGGACAGAACTGTTCCCGATTCTTACGATTCTTAATTAATGATTCTTAATTAATTCTTTAACTCGTGTATTTTACTCTAGCCAACGTCAGACTACAGTGTGTATCAAAAAAAACTGAACCCTTAGAAAACAACCTATTGTAGTAGTTTGAAAGCCCTAAAAGCGCTGCGTTATAAATTAATCAGCACATAAGTTAAACAGGAAGAGAAAAAGCTTTTAAATACTTTCACCATATATACACTTCAAGTTATCTTAATTTCCCAGGTGTATAAGACCGTGTGTATTTCCATCTGTGGGTTCAGCGAAGTGCTTAGGGTTTTCAAACTACTACAATAGGTTGTTTTCTAAGGGTTCAGGATTTTTTGATACACACTGTATATTACTTGTCATAAAGAGAATTCACCGATGGAAAAGAGTTGCGAATAATTCTAATAATTTATGAAGAAAACACAAAGGAAAAGTATCATGTACGTGGTTTTATATCTGATAAGATATCCTCTTGATTTACATAAACTTTAGCTTTGATTTTCTTGGCTTGGACAACGTTGTGTTTCAACCCCAATGAACTTTCAGATGTAAAACACTCGGTTATCACCTTGTGTTTTAGATCTGATAAAACACTGCTGCTCGTGTTTTAAATGTTACTTTTTATAATAAACTCCCATAAGCGTTATGTTTCGAGAATTTCCCCAGAGGTGAGTAAAATTGTGTGACGTTTGCCAGAATAAAATACTAAAGACCAATTAGGATATAGAAAAAAGTCGATGCTTGCTAAGAACCTTTTGAGTGTTCGTTATTTTTATGAAATGTATATACATCAATGTAAATTTGTAATAATTACTATACATTGCAAATTCGTTTACTTGTTTACCAAAAATTGGGCACTTCTGGTCGTTGACCGTTGTTGATTAATTAAAGGTGAGGTGATACGGGCAACACTTTCCTTCAGTTTGCAACGCAAGGTATCATTCAGTTCTCTTCATGATCTAAAAAGCCGTTTGTTTCAAAATTTTTTCATCGTTCCCTCTCGAGTTATGTAGAATACACCAGAGCAAAATTCTTTACCGGCTTTGAACAGTTTCAGGACACATCCTTCTTTCAGTTACATTTCGGTCGGCATCGTTTTCGGTCTTTATCGTATTAATTTTTAGGCTTTTTCCAGTGGTTTTAAGTCGTATTTATTGTTGTCTTTTTCTCGCTGCCACACCTCTTGTTAGCCTTCTTTCTTTGGTCTTTTTTCATAGTAATATTAATGTACGTTTTAGCTGAAACCATTTTTTCTGGCAAAGATTTCTTTCGTCATGACTCATGATCGTTGAAAAACTATTTCGTAATCCAACGACGTAAATTTAAATAATTTGAATAATTTAACAGGTTAGTTACCAGTACTCTGCTATTCGAACTGCACAAGTTGTGGATTTGATAACATAATATTTGATAACATAACTTGTAACGCAACTTTGTTGCCTTGCAAGTTGAAAAGCGTTGTTGCACGTATTACCACCCAATCATTGTTGCGTGACAATGTCTAAGGTGGGTGGTAATACGTGCAACAACGCTTTTCAACGCAACAAAATTGCGTTGCAAGTTGAAGAAAAATATCGCCCGTATTACTTCACCTTAAAGAAAGATCTTACAATGGACTGCGCAGTAAAGACGTTAGTTTTCTATACACGGCGCATCCCACAATTTCTTGATGATAGCATAATGTATAAAGGTCGGCGGTTATTTCCAAATGCAATAGCATTGCGGTGATTAGCATTAGTGATTATAGTGAGGACCAATCCCACTGTAATTAATGAACCTACAATGGCTACGGTACACGTCACCTTGAAATCGAGCTAATCCCGTATTGTCTATTTCACACTTAAGGACCCTCAACATGAGTGTTACCGCACATTACTGTAGCTTCGCTTGGAGTGGACGTCAAACTGTGGACTTTGAATTCTTTTCAATTTCTTTTGTTTTTTATTTAGGCTTCTAGTGTATATTTAAAATAGAATTCAAAAATCTGAGTTTGACGGCATGTGCGGAAAATGATGACGCATCGTGTATTCATTGAAAGGGTGTACGCCATTTTCATAATGGCGACTAATTTGAATATTCGTTTACGTGCATCTTAATAAGCCTTTCTCGCCTTGTTTGTGTGCCAGAAGGCTTCTCTTTTGATTGCTACTACCCTAAGGTAGGGGGTGGGCGCTATCTCTTAACCGTGTCATTATTAGGACCGTTTATTAATATACGAGAGCCGATAAACGCGACTTACATAAGACGCGAACTGACCCCATTTATACGAGTTTGACGGAAATGTTCAGAAGTTTGTTTGGATTTTTTGTGAACCTCCGAACGAACTTCTGAACATTTCCGTCAAAAGTTACGTCATTTTCCGCCATTGACGTTATTTTCAGCCTTTTGAATTCTATTGAAAATATATAAAAGCTAACACAATAAACGAAATCGAAAGAATTCAAAAGAAAAATTGAAAAGAAATTGACGTCAAAGGGTGAAAATACGTATTCTAATACTATAAATGCTTATGAAAATACCAAAAACGTTTTGACCTTCTGACCTTCATAGCCCATTCATGCTTGTATGTCGCGTGTAGGATTGGGAACTAGGTTTAGTTCGGGCAAGTGGCCATGTTGGTGCAAGGTGAAGATGGAGAAAATCGAGAAAATAAAGGATTTTTTCCATAATTTGGGCCCACATTTTTGCCTGTAATTACTTCATCTGACTTCATCATGTCCATGTAAGTATTCCTGAACTGTTTTTAAAGGGTGTAGTATCTTTTCTAGTCTTATTTTTTAACCTTGAAACTCGTATATATATTTTTTAAGCTCTACGAATTCAGCGCCAATAAAACCTATTGGTGTTACATCTTCAATAAGTCTTTCTGGCCCAAAACCCGAGGTGAATTGAATACTTTAATATGCTTTACTTTTCCCCATTTACACTATCACAGATACTTTCATTTGATTGTTATAATGAACAAATAATTAATAATATAGAACGAAAATATATTTAATTGTTTTTGTTTATAGGATATTGAGCAAACAACGAAGCTTGAAAACGTGTTAAAGGAATATGCTGTATTCGAGAGTGAAGAAGAGTTACAACACAGGTTTATTGGCTTATTAAGTTATTAAATAGTTTATATAACTTCACTAGCAGTGTTTGTTTCTGTGAGAATATTTATTGTGAACACATATTTACAATGTTTTCCATTAAAAAAAATACTTAAAATGGTAATTTATATATATATATATATATATATATATATATAGACCAGTTGTATTTATTCTCCTGGTGGAGGAAAACTGTTTATAAACTATAGTATTTTCATTGATTATTTGCTCTGTTGCGCATTGGAACTTTGAAGTTGTCCTCAGATGAACCAGTTTGACGTCATGTGCAAGTGGTCTATATACTGTAAATTTTACAATCATTCTTAAATTTTTATACAAGCAAGGTCAATAGGACAATAACTAGTTTATTAGCTAACCAAAAATTCTGAGAATGTTTTATAATGAACCATTCATAAAAGTTGTTTATAATTCTTGCTCTAGCGAGACCACTTATTAACCAATCAAATTGCTGGATTTCACATTTCTGATTACTTATGAAAATAGTGTAATAAAAGTAGCGTGCTGCGTAGGCAGTGTAGAAACAACAATCGAAATATAGTAAGGTTAGATCTACTGCCAAAACAGAGAACGTAGGAGTTTAATGTTTCGAGCGATTTCTCTCTGACGAAGAGCGATTTCTCTCTGACGAGAGTGATTTCTCTCTCTCTCACGTTTCTCTCTGATGAAGGGCCTTCGCTTGAAATGTTAAACTCCTACGTTCTCTGTTTCGGCAGTATATCTAACCTTACTATATTTCGACTTATGAAAATAGTCATGTGTTTTCATAAAATCCCCCCCCCCCTATGATGCTAAGAGACTGGTTGCAAGTTAGAGTAATACAGTACCAGAATTTCCAAGTGCCTTTTATATATGTGGAAGGGGGGGGGGGGGGGTATGAATATTTTTTGAAACAAAATACAGTGCTACTATTGGTTAATTCTAAGAGTAAGATATTGATGTTTACAGTATATTTTTAGGATGGTTGTGCTAGCCAAACTAAATGAAATTGTAAAGGACTGGATTAAGAACCTCAGCTTAGAAAAGGTAAACTATTAGTATAGGTAATCATATGATAGCGAGTACAATTAAGGATTTACACTACAAGCGATATTTGAAAATTTTGCCAAAATTGCACGAGCCGTTAGACGAGTGCAATTTGGTATAATTTTCAAATATCACGAGTAGTGTAAATCCTTAATTGTACGAGCAAAATCATATGATTACTCATTTATTATATGCATGACAAAATTACGACACGTACGCTTCATACTCACTCACCGTCATGCCTTTAAAAACATCTTGTTTCATTATTTGACAAGAAACATTTTCACTCTGGGTGTTCTCTGTACTCATTTCAAAATATTTACATGGAATTTTTAGTTCATAGTGTACCACAAGTCGTTGGAAATGTGAAAACTTTCCATTACAGAATTAGCCGCCATTTTGGATTTTATTGTCAACATCGTTCCCAGGGCCTTGGGAGCAGTCAAATCATTAATTGCACTCCCAGGAGTGCAATTAATGATTTATTGCACTCGTCTTAACCAATCAGATTGCAGTAATTTTGTCATGTATATAATAATAGGCTTTACTTTTCTGAAACTTGCTAAGCTTGTAATCATTGGTCAAATTATACCTTTTTTTTGTTTTCATCAACTTTAGAATATTCCAGAATCAATGGCTCAACAAGTTGGGGGAAAGATATTCACATTTGGTTCATTTAGATTAGGTGTCCACACACAAGGTAGATTGAAAATCTTAAAGTAGTAAAATGGTTGTATCGTTGGGACAAAGTTTGATGATAGAAAAGTTAAATTCTGTAGTGTTAAAATACTGTAGTACATAATTGACCTGACTTTATTACAAAAGTGCAATAAAATGCAACTTTAAAATACTGTACTATAAATAAGATGTATATTAAGTAATATAATGATAATTCCATTTCTTTCTTTTTTAGATTTAATTAATGATCAATTACTTATTTAAAATAGTAAAACAGTTTTAGAATAAAAGTATTGAATAGTAAGATGACTTGAGGACCCAATAATTAAAGATATTAAATATAAAAGATAGGAAGAATAATGGAAGGATGTGTTGGTGGATGGATGGGTGGATACTAAGTGGATGGATGGGTGAGTGGGTGGATGGGTAGGTGGTTGGATGAATGAGTGAGTGGATGGATGGATGGTTGGATGAATGGATGGATGGATGGATGGATGGATGGATGGATGGATGGATGGATGGATGGATGGATGGATGGATGGATGGATGGATGAGTAGGTGGTTTGATGAATGGATGGATGAGTGGGTGGTTGGATGAATGAATGGGTGAGTAGATGGATGGTTGGATGAATGGATGGATGGTTTGATGGATGGATGGATGGATGGATGGATGGATGGATGGATGGATGGATGGATGGATGGATGGATGGATGGATGGATGGATGGATGGATGGATGGATAAGTGGATGCATGGATGGGTGAGTGGATGGATGGGTGAGTGGATAGATAGATGGATGATTGGGTGAGTGGGTGGATGGATGAATGGGTGGGTGGATGGATGGGTGGGTGGTTGGTTGGATGGGTGGGTGGATGGAGGGGTGAGTGGATGGGTGAGTGGATGGGTGAATGGATGGGTGAGTGGATGAATAGATGGGTGAATGGATGGGTGAGTGGATGAATGGATGGATGGGTGGGTGAGTGAGTGGATGGATGGGTGAGTGGATGGATGGGTGAGTGGATGGAGGGATAGTTGGATGAATGGATGGGTGAGTGGGTGGATGGATGGAAGGGTGAGTGGGTGGGAATGGATGAATGAATGGGTGAGTGAATAGATGATGATTGAATGAATAATTGAATGAATAAAAGTTGTGTCTTGTGGCAAGGACAGTCACAATATTTTTCTAATATTGTTCTCAAAGAGGAGATTCCACCATACTGTAATAGCAGTTTACACTTTTTGTTTCTTTGCTAGGAGCTGATATTGACACTCTGTTAGTTGCACCACGTCATATTGATAGAGAGGATTTCTTTAATAGTTTTTATGAAATTCTGAAAGCAAATGAAGAGGTTAAAGAACTCAGGGTAAGATATTTATATTCTAA
Organism: Corallium rubrum; assembly: GCA_964035015.1. NCBI lineage: Eukaryota > Metazoa > Cnidaria > Anthozoa > Scleralcyonacea > Coralliidae > Corallium > Corallium rubrum. Next base: position 8,420,410 of record OZ036002.1, read on the forward strand.
ATAAAAATAATTTTAAAAAACCCCATAAAAAATATCACAAACAATCCATTTGGCCTTGCGGTACAAGTAGGTTGTTTTTGAGATTTGCAGAAAACATATTTTTGTATGGATCTCCAGAATATTTTACATTAAAAAATTCTGCTTTGTTTGTTGTTTAGGCAATCAAAGAAGCTTTTGTCCCAGTTATCAAAATGGAATATTGTAGAATTGAAGTATGTTTTTGAACATTTTTTTATTATTGTAATCTGTAGTTGGTTTTTCTGAAAGTTGCCATCAACTTTTATATATTATTTAGATTGTGTTTTACAATGTAAGTGTGTGAAGTTTCAGTTGAAAAGGAAAGATTTTTAAGTACAGTACTGTACTATAATTTTGTCTCTTTTAATTAGATGGATTTGTTGTTTGCTCGCCTAGCTTTGGCTCAAGTTCCAGACAATTTAGACTTACTTGATGAGACATTGCTGAAGAATTTAGATCCAAAATGTGTTAAAAGTTTAAATGGTAATGATGATGATCATGGTGGATGATCATAACTGATTGGTTGACAATTTATTTTCAAATACTTTACAGTTAATATAGATGTAGGAATATATTTATTATTAATATTGACTCCTTTTGAATACTTAATTTACAGGTTGTCGAGTAACAGATGAAATCCTAAGATTAGTCCCCAATCACGAGTCATTCAAATTAACCCTTCGTGTAATCAAGCTTTGGGCAAAAAGTAAGTGCTTGACTTGTATGTCTAAATACATGAAGCATATTACCAGTAACTTCTTACGTACGCATACTGACATTGTGGGAAACACTGGCTGTGGGACAAAACAACTTACTGTTTTTTGAAGTACCAGAAAAAAAGAGTACATGTACTGTATAGTACCAAGTGTCAAATACTTGGAGGGAGGAGGATTGCATGACAAAATGCAGACAAACAAACCAAAATTGACTTTCAGATGATTGCAAATGACCATTATCTATTGTTCAGACTGCAATAATTATGGGTAAAAGCAGACAAACATAAATATGGACATCATCACAATGGAGTGCTATTTATATGAGGAAAGCCAACACATACAGTACTGAACTTCACCTAAAATCATTTTTCCCATTGACATTGATTAAATGGAAAACAGTACATGAGGATCATTAATATAAAAGTAGTGTGCTGTGTAGGCAGTGTTGAAAAATATTGCCAAAAATATTGTCAGAATATAGTTTCTAATGTTTTGAGTGAAGGCCCTTCATGAGAGGCCCTTTCTCTCTGAAGAAGGGCCTTTGTTTGAAATGTTACAAGTTATATTATGTCATACACGAGGAGGACTGTGTTTCATCCGGATTTCCAAACACCGAGACTTTTGTTGAACAAATTTCGAGGTGTTTGGAATCCTGATGAAACACTCTTCCAAGTGTATGATATAACTTCTCAAACAAATCAGTATTTTAAGAGAAAATCCAGGTGAAAGTTGGCTTAATTTATGTAATTTCTTCCTCCGATATCAAAACCTCTGTCTTGGTATTGATTTCCTTTGTTTTTAGTTCATGAATTGTTAATGAGTTGGAGAAACTACGTTCAGTATTTTCAGCAGTACTCAAACCTTACTATATTCCAATTATGAGGACCACTAATTTGTTCATTCAAAAAATGAGAAAAATTATTTTTGACGTTTGGTACATCGACAATACTACAGTACATATGTACTAGTTAGTATCTTGTATTAGTATAAATACACAGGTGATTATAGAAAATCACATGCGCTGATTGGTCGAGCTACTTCGGATTGATTCTCGATAATCGCCTACAGCGTTTATTCAAAATGGCCGCGAATCAATTTGTCATTGTCACAGACGAGGAAATTAACAATTTCAAAGAGAATGCTCTTCCTAAAAGTACGAAAATGTGTATTTATACTAAAACAATTATTCACCTCAGGCTCTGTGAATATCAGTGAATAATAACCTCGACTTCATCTTGGTTATTATTCACCGATATTCACTTCGCCTTCGGCGAATAATTGTTAATTAATATAGTGCAGTACATACTGTACATTATAGTGGTGTGCGTCGGATCGGATTGACCCCTTATAATCCGAGGGTTTGCCAAAACTGTCAATCTGAATCCGATCCGATCCGAAACCAAAAAATCGTAGTCTGATCCGATGCGAAAACAGCTGCTCAAATCCAATCCGGTCCGAAAAAATTTAAACACCAGATATATGTTGCAATAGTTGTGCAAACTTTCCGAAAAGAAAACCAATGAACAAATAAATTTAAGAAAACTACTATACAATAATAATCTTATGTAATAATAACCTTTATATGTTGTGCAACGTACATACAACTAGTGAATTTGTTAATTTTGTGACAAAAACAATGACAAAAGTGAATCTGATGCGGGTAAAAAAGTGCAAAATCCGATTCGATCCGATCTCAGACAAAAAGAAACAAAATCCGATCCGATCCAAGAAAAAAAGAACAAAATCCGATCCGATCCGAACGATAAAAGTTTAGTCGGATCGGATTGGATTGGATTCAGATTCGGATCGGATTCGCACATCTCTACTGTACAATATACATGTAGTGGTAGTTAATTATTACTTTGTCTTTTTTTTCTAGAGCATGGTGTATATTCTAATGTTCTTGGATTTTTGGGAGGTGTTTCATGGGCAATGTTGGTTGCAAGAACGTGTCAACTCTACCCAAATGCTGCCCCTTCAACCTTAGTGGAAAAATTCTTTTTAGTATTTTCAAAATGGTAATGTTTATATACAATCAAATAAACTCATTGCTGCCTAGGATGTCTGGGGGTTCTCCCTTTGGCCAGTAAAATTGTCTTGTGTTAGACAGAGTAAGACAATAAAGGGGGTGTTTATGGCTGGCTCAGTTAATCACTTGTTAACCCATTCCTGCCCTAGGATGTCTGAGAATACGTTTGATGAATAAAATCATCTGGTGTTAGACAGAGTAAGACAATAAAGGGGGTGTTTATGGCTGGCTCAGGCAGAAATGGGTTAATCACTTGTTAACCCATTCCTGCCCTAGGATGTCTGAGAATACGTTTGATGAATAAAATCATCTGGTGTTAGACAGAGTAAAACAATAAAGGCACTGGTTTTGACTGGCTCAGGCAGAAATAGATTAAAGTGTTGTCAAAGCTGTATGTGTTACAATGATAAAACTTCACCTTATTTTTGGTTCAAAAACTCATTAATAATTCACGAGGAAAACACAAAGGAAATCAGTACCATGTCTGTGGTTTTATACCTGATAAAACTTCTTGATATCAGAAAGAATACTAATGAACATACAATTTTATATAAAGAATACTAATGAACATACAATTTTATATAAGGAATACTAATGAACATAACATTCAATAACAAATCGTTTTTGAAGCCATTCAAAACACATCACTTGTTTTATCAGATCTAAAACACTTGGGCTGCGCCCTCGTGGTTTTAAATCTGATAAAACACTCCTGCTCGTGTTTTAAATATTACTTATATTATTAAAAAGATCAATTTTCCCTTATTTCAGGAAATGGCCAAATCCAGTGTTGCTAAAAGAACTATCAAGTGAAAACAAACTAGGTTTTCCTGTGTGGGATCCGAGGGTAACAAAAAATATTATATAATTAAAATAAATATTGACAGTTTTTAGAGAAAAAAAAAATTTAGAAAAAAAAAATTATTTTATTACTGTATATTTTATTTCCATTGGCGATGTTTTGGTCAGATAAATAAAAACTTTAATTCAAGATTTTGTTTTGTATTTTGTTTGTTTTTTTATGTTCTTATTTCTAGATTACTCCCTCTGATGCTTATCATTTAATGCCAATTATCACTCCTGCGTATCCACAACAGAATTCAACATACAATGTATCACTCACCACGAAAAAAATCATGAATGATGAATTTGAAGAAGGTGCAATATTTGAGGACTATTGTGTATACAAATAAACAACGGGGCTAGCCATATGATTTCTTAGAGGTGCGCAGGACATCGCTCGCCATGTTAAAATTAGGGGCGCAATGACAAAATTATAGTGTTAAGACCAGACGTTCCGCTACGCTGTAAAATGTTTCGTCGCGTTGTAAGACGTTCCAGTTGCTTATAATATGTTCTCCTGCGTTGCAAGACGTTCTCCCGCGTTGTAAGATGTTCTGTTGCGTTGCAAGACGTTCTCCTGCGTTGTAAGATGTTCTGTTGCGTTGTAAGATGTTCTCCTGCGTTGTAAGACGTTCTCCTGCGTTGTAAGATGTTCTCCTGCGTTGTAAGACGTTCTGTTGCGTTGTAAGACGTTCTGTTGCGTTGTAAGACGTTCTGTTGCGTTGTAAGATATTCTCCTGCGTTGTGAGACGTTCTGTTGCGTTGTAAGATGTTCTCCTGCGTTGTAAGACGTTCTGTTGCGTTGTAAGACGTTCTCCTGCGTTGTAAGACGTTCTGTTGCGTTGTAAGACGTTCTGTTGCGTTGCAAGACGTTCTCCTGCGTTGTAAAACGTTCTGTTGCGTTGGAAGATGTTCTCCTGCGTTGTAAGACGTTCTGTTGCGTTGCAAGATGTTCTCCTACGTTGTAAGATGTTCTGTTGCGTTGCAAGATGTTCCGCTACGCTATAAAACGTTCCGTTGCGTTCTAAGATGTTCCGCTACAGTACGTTGTTAGACATTTTCATTTCTTTTTTTCTTGCGATCATTTTTTGTATATTTTTTTCGCATTAGGTTTGAAAACTGTCCAAAACATTTATTTGGGTAAAGCTGATTGGCGTGCCTTATTTACACCTCCTAATTTCTTCCAAAAATACAGGTGAGATGAAGTTCAGCTTTGGTCATTGAACAAGTAGCTTGTTTGTCATTTTTTAACATCTACTGTAATAAATTCTCAACATTTATAAACAAGGTGCAAATATTATTTTGGTAATAGTCCACTGTCACCACTACTTTAGTCTTTAATGTGATTTGGTTGCTTTTCTTTTTAAGGCATTATATTGTTTTAAGTGCTATATCAGCAACGGAAGACGACCACATTCAGTGGTAAGGTTTTTGGTTGCTGTATTTACTTGATTTTAAAAGTCCACAGCACCCTTTAAATTGTAGGGTAGGTTAAGTTACAATTATTTATAATATTAATTTGAAACATGGCTTTGTTTTTAGGGTTGGTTTGGTGGAGTCAAAGATAAGGTTGCTAGTCAGTACACTAGAACAAAGACCATACATTGCATTGGCTCACGTTAATCCAAATCACTATCCTCCTTTAGTTAAAGACAAGTATGCACTGCATCATCGTATTGTCGTCTTTATCATCATCGTTTCCATCATTCTCATAATCTCGTTGTCTTCAGCAGCATCATTGGTCATTATCATTGATCATTATCGTCATTGCCATCATCATTATTATCTTCATCATCACCATTTTCATCATCACCACCATCTCCATTTTCATCATCATCACCATTTTCATCATCATCACCATTTTCATCATCATCACCATTTTCGTCATCATCACCATTTTCATCATCATCATTTTCATCACCATTTTCATCATCACCATTATCATCATCACCATTTTAATCATCATCACCATTTTCATCATCACCATCACCATTTTCATCATCATCATTCATCATCATTATCATCACCATTTTCATCATCATTATCATCACCATTTTCATCATCATTATCATCACCATTTTCATCATCACCATTTTAATCATCATCACCATTTTCATCATCATCATTTTCATCATCATCACCATCGCCATTTTCATCATCATCACCATTTTCATCATCATTATCATCACCATTTTCATCATCATCATCATCATCATCATCATCACCATTTTCATCATCATCATCACCATTTTCATCATTATCATCACCATTTTCATCATTATCACCACCATTATCATTATCATCACCATTTTCATCATCATCATCATCATCACCATTCTCATCATCATCATCATCACCATTTTCATCATCATCATCACCATTTTCATCATTATCATCACCATTTTCATCATCACCATCACCATTTTCATCATCATCATCATCACCATTTTCATTATCATCACCATTTTCATCATCACCATCACCATTTTCATCATCATCATCATCATCATCACCATTTTCATCATCATCACCATTTTCATCATCATCACCATTTTAATCATCACCATCATCACCATTTTCATCATCATCATCATCACCATTTGCATTAATTGCTGCTTTTCTTGTAGAGATGTATGTATTTCTCGATGGTTTGTCGGATTATCATTTGAAAAAACAGGTATATTATATCACAAAGAACTTGTAATGTCTTGTATGATTATAATGTGATTGTCAAATTATATCTTTATGCTCATAAGTTGCTTTTGGAGTCATGTAGTGCATGTTAGGTTTTTGTTTGTTTGTCTTTTTTCCAGAAAATGCAACGCTAGATTTAACATCCGACATTCAGTACTTCACAAGCACAGGTAGGCTAGTGGGCTATTTATAATGTGGTAAATTTGTACTGTGTTTATTTGTTCTTTTATGTTAGCTTAAAAACTAATAATAATGGTCTTTAATTAGAATACATCAAACGTGTATCTTTACAATCTAATTACCTAAGGATTTTTCAATGTAAAGGCGCTTTAAGCAGCCGCCATACGACACAGTTCAGACCTCGGATCCCAGCTAAGCCCTAGGGGGAGGGAGGAAAACGGGAGAACCCGGAGAAAAACCCTCGGAGCACAGGAGAGACCAACTAAACTCTACTCACATGAGTCCCAAGCTCGAGAACGGGGCTATTCCCAGACAGTCACCCATCCAAGTATTAACCCCGTCTAACCGGGCTTAACTATTGGTGAGAGGCAGCGCCCTAACAACACACGCCATCCGTGCAGCAGATTTACTTGAAATTCATTTGCCTTTAGTTCATAAGCGGGCTGTTTCAACCAATGTTTTCCAAGAAGGAATGAAAACTGAAGTAAAGTATGTTAAAAGGTACAATAGGTGTGAAGTAAACACAGATATAAAATGAAACTCTCTTATTTGAAAGTAGTGTTACGGTTAATAAAGTTTGGCATTTGTAACTCTTCATTATCTCACTAATAGGAAACAGTTGACGGAGTACCTTGCTAGCAGTGTTTTAAAATTGAAGAAGAGAAGTTCTTTAATCCCTAATGTAAGTTCTCTCTCTCTCTAGTCACTCTGTTCTACTCCACGCCACTCCATTCTACTCTACTCTACTCTGCTCTGCTCTGCTCTGCTCTGCTCTGCTCTGCTCTGCTCTGCTCTGCTCTGCTCTGCTCTGCTCTGCTCTGCTCTGCTCTGCTCTGCTCTGCTCTGCTCTGCTCTGCTCTGCTCTGCTCTGCTCTGCTCTGCTCTGCTCTGCTCTGCTCTGCTCTGCTCTGCTCTGCTCTGCTCTGCTTCTTCCAAATAAGACAATAAAAACTGTTGGGGTCAGGGGCACTTTAGTGTCTGTACGGAAAAGTATTTGACTGAGGTTTTTCTTATCGTTATTATAAATTCTTGTATATATCATGATGAGTGCATTGGTTGTACTGCTACAGTAGCCGAGAGAACACTGTGGCTAGAATATAATTACCTGTAATTGAGAATATGACAATGGTGAAATCAAAGAGGTTCCATCCTGACTTGAAATAGTCGCTTCTTAATGCCAGCAAACGAAGGATGGCTTCAATAATAAAGAGTATGGTGAAAATCCAGTTGAGGATATGTGTTAGCCAAGGAGAAAACCAAGACTTTAGTCAAGGAATGCAACTCTTAAAAATACTCAATGATTGACGAAGAAAGGGAATGGCAGCTTAATTCTATTCCGTTCTGTTCTGTTCTGTTCTGTTCTGTTCTGTTCTACTCTATTCTTGTTCTATTCTATTCTTCTGTTCCGTTCCGCTCCACTCCACTCCACTCCACTCCGCTCCGCCCCGCCCCGCCCCGCCCCGCCCTGCCCTGCCCTACCCTACCCTACTCTACTCTACTCTACTCTACTCTACTCTACTCTACTCTACTCTACCCCATTGTATTGTATCGTACATTGTATTTCAATTTAGCATACTGATGATACGTCCGAGAATGCCAAAGAATCGAACAAAACAAAAGATGAAAATTCAAAAAATGTACAAAAATCTTCTGAAGAAACCCCAGTGATAGAAGATGGAGAGAAAAGCAACTGTATTAAAGAAGGCAAGTAGTATTTGTCCTTCCACCACGGCTGTACTAACTTGTGGTAACAAAGGCATATATATCGGCTATATTTCGACTTCCGTAGTCCACTTTTAAGCCACTTAAACTATACTCCATACGCTACCGTTTTTGAAGCACAAATGACTATGAATTAGCAACCTTAGCTATCCATCCGAGCTTCAGTAGCTTAATAGTTAGAGCGCCTAACTGGTCATTAGAAGGTTGCAGGTTTGAACCCTGTCTGGGGCTCAGAAATCTTTTCTAAGTAATATACGACTTTCAGGCTCATGCGCAGTAGCAACTGTACTTCAAATTTTCATCGGAGGTAAAAACAACTGTTTTAGCTGGAAAGATCACGTTAAAAATAGTAAAAGTGCAAAGTTTAAAATAAATCGGACAAATAGTGCGAAAGCTACGCTCTTCGGAAGTTTTGCTCTCCACTAGGGATTTAATAGGGATTTTGGCTTGGCGTGCAACTCCTGCCCGCCAAGCCAAAATCCCTATTAAATCACTAATAAATCCCTGTTGGAATGGTCAACTTTCCGCTTGTGAAACTTTTTCCATTTGTTAAGCAATTCGTTTCAAACTTTGCACGTCTACTATTTTCAATATGCTCGTTCCAGCTAAAACAGTTGTTTTTATCTCCGACGAAAATTTGAATATTTGTTGCTACTGCGTATGATCGTGAAAGTCGTCTATTGAGCTTGACAAACATCTACCAAACGTCTATCAAACATGCAACTTGATCGGAAATTGTTCGATATTTGTCCGTTATTTCTGGCTCTGACCTTTTTTATTATTTGGTAGAAAATAAATTACATGAGCAACAACAAGAGGAAATTGCAAAACAAGTCGTCGATTCAGATGAAAAAATAGAAGATAACAAGGTAAATAGTTCTCTACCAAAGCGTACCTATTTTTATTAATTTTAAACGATTAATACAGCTGTTGGGAAATGTGGATGAATTTTGGTATTACACCTCTGCTATTTGAGAAATGTATTTACCGTAGCGGGTAACAGTACTGGAGAATTCAGAATCCACTGGATGTCAGAGGTTCTCAAGAATTTTTTTATAAAATATTTCTTGTATTTTCACAGGCAAAAGAAAACACGTCAGATTCTCGTAACGGTTCATCAACGAAAGCAACAGAGGTGAAAGTAAGTCGTAATATACAGTAAGCCTATTCGTGGTAAGTTTATCAAGGAACCTAGCTATCTATTTTAGAAGGAACTTTGTTTTCTATTTTGAACCTTGTTTTACCATAGTATAATAACTGTTATAAAGTATTTTATTTATCTAATCTATTTTTTTATAAAATATTTTTAATATTTTTATACACAATTGGATACGGAATGGCTCTGTATAACTTTTTTTTTAATAGAATTCATGTCCAAAAGAAGAAAAGCGAGAAGATCCCAATGAGGCGATGAACCGTGCTCTTGTGTGTACAAAGGAGTCGATTGGGATGAAAAGACCCAGGGAATCTGAAACAGATGTATGTATATGTAAGCTTAAAGAAGGTGATCTGCTCAACAATATTTGATATATTTTTGTTTGTTGGGAACCTTTGTGTAGGATTCGGGTCCTAGAGAAGAATTCAACAAGAAAGCCAAACCATTCAAGTCTAATGAGAAGGTCGTATTTTACATATCTTGTCTCAGTTAACATGGGGTATATATAGGATAGGGCAAGATATGGTGAGATAAGATAGGATAACATGGGATAAGGGTAAGGTAGGTAGGATGAGATAAGGTAGAATAGGGTAGGATAATATAGGATAAAATAGGATAAGATACGGTAAGGTAGGATAAGATAGGATGAGGTAGGATAAATAGGATTAGGTAGGATAAGATAAGATAGGATGAGGTAGGATAAGGTAGGATAAGATAGGGTGAGGTAGGATAAGGTAGAATCAGATAGAATAAGATAGGGTAAGGTAGAATTAGATAGGATAAGGTAGGGTAGGGTAAGGTAGGATGAGATAGGATAAGGTGGGATAAGATAGTGAGGTAGGATAAGGTAGGAGAAGATAGGATAAGGTGGGATTAAGTAGGACACGATAGGATAAGGTAAGGTAAAGTAGGATACGATAGTATAATATACGTTAGAATAAGATAGGATGTAGGACACGAATGGCTTGGTATATTAATAGCGTACTGTCAGGATTGCGTTATGTATGGTGAAAATATTGATTACCTTTCTCTCAAGAGACATATCGACCATTCAACTTCTTTTTTCTATTATAGGTCGACCCTGAGATCACCGATGTTGAGCTTCATGAACCAATAGAGAGCCGTGGACAGCAACGCATGGTGGTTGGGAAAAATCCAATAAAACTACGACTGAAATAGGTTCCTCCTGCTGGATATCTACTCGTGGACCCACAAACCAACTGAGGTTTTATTCCCGGAAGCGGAAGAGAAAGTGAAGATTAAGGGAACTGCGAGTGAGCGGTAACGTTTTATCTAAAACATATTTGTTTATCTTGTCGCTTGCTTCTTTTTTTTTAGCCGGACCGAAACTAGCGAGACCATGTTCACTGGCTGACGCAATTTCACTTTTCGATCTTTTCGTTTTGTACAAAATCGAAGGGAAAAAATCCCAAGCAAAAACAAAAAAGGATATAAAAAATGGATTACGAAGGGAAGCTTTTTCAAGTTTTTTTGAATTGTTTGTGGCTCCTTGGGTAGTGTGTGAGAATATAGTTCTATATATATTTTAGTACTTTCGCTCCAACGACATTTTAGCTGTGACGTGACGTACAGTACTTTACTTCGCCTCAAGCGGTCGGTCGTTGGCCGAGAAACACAATACAAAATAGGTGTTTATTTTTTACGATATATAGTACACGTAACCTTGTTTTATTGTGTTAATTATTTTTCGGCTTTTTTTGACTTACCAATTTAATTTAGTTATATATTTGTTGCTAAGTCAGCCATTTGTCGTATCGTTTGAATCGAGGGAGAAAAGCCATTGCATAGTTGAGTTCGGCAAGGCAGGCAAGCTTGCATATAGTTAAGCGATATGGCGAAGTAGAGTAGCCATTGCATATTTGCATATAGTTAAAGCCTGGTTTCCATATAATCGCTACGATGGCCGCGATCGCTCAAAAATTAGGGAGCTAAAGCAAATACAACGCGAACGTCAAGGACAACGTCCTTAATACAATAGATTTTTCCTCACACAACAAAGAAAATGAATAATTTTTAGTCCCAAGAGTAATCCTTACGCCGTCCCCGTTCTACATATAACGTTATTCAGATCATTTTCACGTCTTCAGAACGACGGTAACTCTTGAAACGGCGAAACCTGTTAGTTGAGTTTGACTTCAAACTGTGCGACAAAAATCCTTTTAGAACTCTGAAGCTTTTGAATGTCGGAAAACATAGTTTATGTATTCAATACTACGCAAATGATTCGTGGTTTCTGCTAGATACTGAACTTTAGATTGCTGTTGCCGTCCTATAGCTTGCTTAAGCTCCCTATAAACTCGCCGATCGCAACGATCAACAATCATGTTGCTGTTTCCATATGATCGCTAAGGTGGCCACAGTTGACCGCGGTCATTGTTTTAATGGTCCGCTGGGATGCATACTGATCGCTGAGGTTGCAAAATCTCCGTTTCCATATAAAACGCAACGATCGCCACGATCCCTGAGATAGAACATTTTCTACCTCGACGATCTCGTAGCGATCGTTGCGTCAGTGGCTTCCATATGATCGCGGCGATCGCCAAGTTCATTTTTGAGCGGTCATAGCGATTATATGGAAACCAGGATTAAGCGGTATGGCGAAGGAGGGTAGCCATTGCATATAGTTGAGTGGTATATGGCGACTGAGGAGAAAAGTCGTTACATATTTGGGCGGTATGGCGAAGGAGATATAAAGCTTTCATAGTTGAGTGGTTGCGTGCATAGATTTAAGTTTACATATGCCAATGTTGTGGTATCGTCGTGTTTTATTGTATTTAAACTAGCCACCATACGAAACTTCAACACTTATATTCCACTTCAGTTTCTAATTTTGTTTATATACATCACTACTCAGCGCTTCTTGTATATATCATATACCCATTGACAATTAGTTATTGACCTAGATTTTATATGCTGTGCAGAGAGTATCGGGGAGTTTGTTTTTTCTAGATTTCTAAAAAAGAAATCACACTGCTAAATTTTGGGTTACATGTCATTTTGATTAAACCTAGTGCTGCCCAGGCTGGCGCAGGGTTTTTCCTTTAACGAGTAAACTTGTCTGGCGTTAGACAGAGCAAAATGTGGTGTACAGAAATGGGCTAATATGAATTATAGTAAGGTTATATATACTGTCAAAACAGAGAACGTAGGAGTCTAACGTTTCGAGCGAAGGCCCTTCGTCAGAGAGAAACCCTAGGAGTCTAACGGTTCGAGCGAAGGCCCTTCGTCAGAGAGAAACGTTTCTCTCTGACGAAGGGCCTTCGCTCGAAACGTTAGACAGGAGTCTCTGTTTCGGCAGTATATCTAACCTTACTATATTTCGATTGTTGTTTCTACACTGCCTACGCAGCACGCTACTTTAATATGAATTATATGTAAACTTTGCAAGTAAAATGTATGATTTTCAAGGGATTAAAAGTTCTTGTAAATAAATGTAAATTATACATGTGAATTTTTAAGCCTTATTGGCATTTTGTATAATAGTACCTTAATGCCAGACGATTTTACTTGTTAAAGGGAAAAATTTGTAAAATTAGCGTTAAGGTGAAGTAATACGAGCAACAAATTGCTGAAACATTGTTGCGTTGCAAGTTGAATAGCGTTGTTGCACGTATTACCACTCACCTTAAACATTGTCACGCAACAATGATTTTGTTGCAAGTTGAAACAATATGTTGTAGAACTGGAGTCTACTTTTTTCAACAAATTTTTTCAACTTGCAACAAAATCATTGTTGTGTGACAATGTTTAAGGTGGGTGGTAATACGTGCAACAACGCTTTTCAACTTGCAACGCAACAATGTTGCCTTGCAAGTTAGTTGAAGAAAAATGTTGCCCGAAAAATCACCTGACCTTCAGGGTTTGGTTTTGGGCTCAGATTAGTGACAATTTCCTATAATGGGAATAAAGAAATAGCTTTCGAAATAATTCGTTGATATGAAGAATTGACATTACATACACACCTTTCAAGGTTTAAAGTATACATGAAACGAAAATTATGTTTGTCTTATTTCAAAGAACACTTAAAATGATAGAGTAACATCTTTTGTAGTTTTTCGTTTCCTTGCTTCGTTCTTGAGATATTTCAGTTTGTTTGATATGCAAATTAAACATTTTAACGTCACATGTGCATAATGAGTTATTGAAAAAAGTTATATATCTTTGCTATTATCAAACCAAAATAATTCGAGGGAGGCATGTGCGTTGTGGTTCGCCCAGAACACTAAACATGCAGATTTTCAAGTGATTGTATTTGACAATATCAAAGATAAATAACGTTTTTCGATAACTCATTATGCACGTGTGACGTCGCAACATGCGACATTTACATCAAACAAACTGAAATATCTCAAGAACGAAGCAAGGAAACGAAAAACTTCAAAAGATGTTACTCTATCATTTTAAGTGTTCTTTCAAATAAGACAAACTTAATTTTCTTTTCATAGGCACTTTAAAATTATTTTTCGATAAAAAAATTTTTGGTAATGTTTTAGATAATCCTAAAGATAATATAACTTTAAAAATTATGTAAAAGCATTACCAACATTCGTCTCAAAGGAGAGTCGCTTCAAAAATTTCTGCCGTTCGCTAAACTCGAAAAACAACCTGGCATCTTATTTCGCCTTTCGACTTTTCATTACATATAAAATGTCTGGTAATATTAAATGAATCTGGTTATACCAAGAGTGCTTGCTTTTTTACGTTTTGTTTTTTTTGTTTTCTTTCATTTGAAAAAAATAATGTACACAGTGGTTTGTAAATAGTCGCGTAGATTATAAGTGGATTATAAATTGGTTATGAGAACTGTAAGGGTAGTACTTCATGTATTTTCACCTAACTGGTATTTCTTTTGGTTTATACTGTTTAGTTAATTCTGTGTAAATGTATTCGTTGGAAATGTTTTGAAATAAAAATAAAGATTGTTTCGACTTTAGGAATTCGTCTGATATTTGCTCGGAATCCTAGACCTTGGGGGAGGGGGGGGGGGGGGGACGTGCTTTTCACCAAGCAGTTATCTGATTGAAAATTTCACCTTGGCCTCATGAGAGAAGAGTGTTTCCAGTTCGACTTTTACCAAAACCGTGCAAGTGGCGTAGCCAAGGGCGGGCCAATCCGCGTCAATGACGTCATTCATTATTCCACTAATCTCCAACGCTAGTCCGTGGCCTGGCCACGCGTTTTCCATACTAAAGAATCTATACCGCACGCTATTTTCACTGACATACTTGTATGCACAATAAATACATAATCAAACTGACTGAAATGTTTGCCACAATTCTCCAAAAAAATAATGTAAATATTTAATTTTCGTATTTTGTAATATTCAGAATTCTACAAATTCTTTTCGTAAAATGCAGGAAATGGCATTTCAAAACCCCTAAATTTCAAAAAATGTCCGGGGCATGCTACCCCCTTCTTAAGAAATGTCACTTCGCCACTGACACCGTGACGGGTTTCCTCCGAGTACTCTCAATTTGTATTTTCGAACTAAATCTACGTGTCTTTGTTTCAGTCAAAATCCTCAGACATATCCCTGACCTTTTTGTGAACGCTTCTTAAAATAAAACTATTAAAATAATCGTTGCTCAACTATCTGTAAAAAAAACCGCGGAATGTTGGCGTGGGTACCTATTCTTTAAAGGCTGATTTCCAGTCAGTGGAATTTTGCGAGCGGGCGGAATTTTTCTTTGTCTTGTGAGCACAAAAGACAAAGAAAAATTCCGTCCGCTCGCAAAATTCCACTGACTGGAAATCAGTCTTAACTGATTTTCTGTGCCAGGTTGCTAAGCAGCTTTTAAAATGGCGGCGTTTACTTCAAGAGTTGAACATCTTGGCTTTCTCGAAGACGAGTTACATTCGGATGGGATGTACTTTCAAAGTTCCAAAAACTGTCAGTATTTCAACATTATGTTTACTTCTGTAAAGTTTTTATGTTGTGTGAAGATTTTATATATTTTCCTATAAATCTTTTGATTGTCATTCGAAATGTCAATATTTTGTTTTAAAATCATTACACAGCAATTATATATCATTAACACTATCATCACTAATCAAAATACTGTCGTCATTCTTCATTATTAACCCTGTTCTTATACACAACTTTCATATCATAATAGCGATTAATTTGAATATTCTTTTATGTACATCGTAATATCGTAATTAACCTTTCTCGCCTCGTTTGTGTGTCTGCAATACAAAAGAATCCTTGCTTCGTAACGAGGCCATATGTAGGGCCTGTTTACATGGACAGGTGTCACCCTAAGACCAACTGCGTAGTTATCCCCTGCTTTTCTGCATTGATATTGTCGTTGTTCTAACTCGAAAAATACGTATAATGATGAAAACCATACTTTTATCACGTTCTTTTAAACATTTGGTCGCAAGTTAATCAATATCATAAGTATAAAAATAAAACGTCTATGATTATTACGAATGGCAATACCATGTAACTCATGTAAATAATAGTTCGCTAAGCTTTCGTCTCGCTAAACTCGATACTTCATCAGAGCATCGAAGACTACTTATGTCTTATTAAATTAACATATTCTTAGAATCTTAGATGCTCTGATGAAGTATTGAGTTTAGTTTAAGTATCGGTATTGCCATTCGTAATATTAAATCACAGACGTTTTATATTTATACTTATGATTTTGATTACCTTGCGATCAAATGTTTAAAAGAACGTGATAAAAGTATGGTTTCCATGATTATACGTATTTTTTGAGTTAGAACAACGACAATATCAATGCAGAAAAGCAGGAGATAACTGCGCAGTTGGTCTTAGGGGATAACTCAGACTGGCGGATCGCTGAGACCGTGACACCTGTAACTGGGCTCACGCGATTGATTAACGATTACGATTTCACTGTGGTTTAGCTAAATATAGGAAGGAGAATTGGCTTAGTTTCGATGTAAACGAATCCTAACGTTGTTAAACTCCCCTAGCTTTTGTGGCCGATGAAAAAATTTCGTGACACGAGTCTAACCGGCCCCTTAAAAGGCCTTTATGAAATGGTTTGTCGTCAACAACAATGCTTATGTTATCGATCATGTTTGTTCTGATGTTCAAAAGCCAAAGCCCTTCCGTCAATCAACTCTTTCATTTATTCATGATTTCCTTTGATGAAGAGGCTTCATATTTGGTTCCAACTATAAGCTATACTTCGCTCTCTAAAATATATGTTGGCAATCCAACAAGTCAAACGCTGATGGTCGGTGTTATGTCATATCACCCCATAAGTTGTTTGTTTTTAAATTTTGCGGTAATTGAACCGTTCAATAAAGATAGCTTATTATTAGACCCCCACGTTCTTCAAAATACGTCTTCAGGACTTCAGTAAAAATAGCGTCGATGAAATGTCAGAATCCGAAGAAAACTTCTTAGAAAACACACCTTGGATCTTTGAATCGTCTAGTTGTGCTTAATAAACAAACATATTGACATTGTTAAACCACTTACACTGGTTAAACAAACCCGAACTGGCGGACTATAAAGAGCTCTTGTTACATGACATCACAACAGTGAATCTGGAGGACAACTTCAAAGTTACGACGTTCAACAAAGCAAATATCTATATAAATAAGTTTTGTGGAAACACCACGTAAACTATTTCTTTGCTATTTCTTCAGCAAAGAAATAGTTTACGTGGTGTTTCCACAAAACTTATTTATATTACTTTATCGCCATGAAAACGTTCAAAGAATTAAAGCAAATATCAATGAAAAGTTTAGTGTTTATAACATTTGTCCTCTATCTATGTAATTACCAATTGTGGTGGCCTGATATCGTGTGATACGTTTAAAATTCCTGCCACGCATTGACCTCCTACATCAAAAACACAGCACGAGAGCAGTATTAACTAGTAATGCAATATTATCGTTCAAGTTGAGGCCTGTATGTACAGAAACGTCGAAACGATACGAAACAAGGAAGTTCGAAGTCTAATACACCTTGTATACATATAATATATACGTCAAAGGCGATAACAAAGCTCGCTTAAATTTGCATATATTATTGTACCAGTGTGTGTACTCCGACTCAGACTCGCAGAATCATGGTTATCAACGTTAATACTACAACAACAACAGCGGCTGAGGCAGCCATGTCGGACAGACTGCCTTACTGGACTCACGTTTTTGGTTTAATTATATACATTCTGCTCTTTCTACTCGCTGTACTCGGCAATTCCATCGCGTTATGGATTCTACGAGCAAAACCGGAACTTCGTACGCTCACGCATGCTTTCCTAACCAACCTCGTCGTTGCTGACTTGCTTTTGGCCTTACTAACTCCACTTGAAGCAGTCTCGATATTTTCTCGTTCCTACATGCTTGGTGATGCCGGTTGTAAATTACAAAGAACACTCCTTTATTTCTTCTACGCTGCTTCAATTATGACGCTGTCAGCGATTAGTGTTGAACGGTTCGTCGCTATTTGTTTGCCATTGAGTTATGATGTATTTAAAGAGCGAAAAAGGAAGATCCTTGGTTGTATTTGGCTCGTATCAGTGCTCATTGTCGTTCCTCATTTGTATTTGGGCGAAGAACGAACTCTGAATGACGACACCGTGTGTTTCCAGTTCCACACGGCTGACGACACCCGTGTAGCATTCTTCTGGGGTTACACAGTTCCTTGTTTCGTCTTATTATATCTAGCTCCGTTGACTATCATCAGTATTACTTACTGGAGAGCGGCCCAAAAATTATCTGAAATGGAACAACGGTTGGAAATCAACTCCCAATGTGATCTCTCGATAGCCGTTCGAATGCGCAAGGACGTTTTGAGAATGCTTTTGGTTGTCCTGGCGCTGTTTGTTGTGCAGTGGACACCGTTCGAGATTGTCGAGATGCTGGTTACAGCTCCTAATGCTACGGACACGACGCCGCTCAGCTCTCGTCGCGTTGCCGTCAATATGTTGGCTTTCTCGAACGCCGTTTTGAATCCTGTAGCATACGGGTTTATGTCGAAACCGTTTCGAGAAGGTTTCAAAGAAGCTTGGCTCTATCTTATCAAGCTAGCATGTTGTTCCGGCGCTGGAGGAAGCTCTCTTTGTAAATGTACCTGCTGGAATAACTGCTGCCTGGGTCTGCCGTTTATATTTAAAGCGAAGAACAACAGTAATGCTATTAGCTCTACGGACTTAACTGAGTGTAGGTCAACTTCATGCGACATTGACTGGGATTCTAGTTTTAGTAAACTCGGCAATCCAGTATCGATCATTGAAAATGAACTACACTTTGGTTTTGGTACTGACTTGGACAAACCAGACTGCCCTGCGGATGGGTGGGTGTAATACCCGCGGCATCAGTGGATGGATGGCATTAACTGTGATGGCATAGCCGAGCCCACGACGTGCGGTTTCCTGGGTTATAAATCCATGTCCTACTATATTCACGAATTTATTGGTTAGGATTAGGGTGTGTGTTGGGGTCAGGCTTTCATGAAGTACCTGGGTTATTTAGGACATGGAATTATTACCGTTTCCTGGGTTACTGAATAACCCCCCAAAAAAACTCGTATAACCCTAGTCAGAAATTTGGTGTACTGCCTAGCATATAGTAATTAAAATGAAATATTAAATAGATACCAAGCAAGAAATTGCCGCAACAGTCTCATATCAAGAATGTTGCGTGGCGAGTTGAGACGTGATGTTATAGGCAGCCATCTTGATTGAGAAGTAATATTGGGCATTTCACTCGATTACATAGCATGTTCTAGGGATTTTTGGTGAAGGAAAATTCGAGTGTGGAATATATACATTTTAAGACCAAACCGGGACCAGCTGCGAAAAATGCAACTGCACAGGCCTTCCAGCAGGAATTGAACCCACGACCTTGCGATTCTAGTGGCAATGCTCTGACCATGGAGGCCGTTGCCGAGAGCTTGATCGCGAGTTCTGTATACATTAAGGTGGTATTGATTGAGGCCTGGTTGTTTAGGCAACACTTCACTTCCGGCAAAAACAAAATGGTGGCCAGTATTGCATTGTCATCAGTTTTAATAATGAAGGCGGATATTTTGTCGATGAGCAAGGTTGAGGCATGGTATATGTACGTTTTCCATTTCTTATCTACAAACAAGTTTAGTCTAATAATGAAGGACGTTAGCTCGAAAACTGGTCTTATATAGACCTTATTCAAAAATGGCCTCCAAATTAGAATTCTTTTATATACATATAAATTAGCCCTTATGAACTCGTTTTCATGTGTGAAATTCAAAATAATTTTTACTTTAAAACGAAGTCATAAGGGCTAATTTATATGCATATAAAAGAATTCTAATTCGGCGGCCATTTTTGAATAAGGTCTATGAGCCAGCGTGTCTTCTTTCACTGTACAGCCAGTGTGAGCTCTTTAAATTAGAAATGCAGAGCCCCTCTCTACATGGGGGATGACTCCCGAGATTTGCAGTAACTAATATTAGCGCTCTGTCAAGATGGTAACATATTTATGTTTGTTCGCCTCTACCCATAATAGGCGAGTTTCAGGGTGTTGCGCGCGCATCGTTTTGGAAAGAAATTGGCGGGCTCTTGGTGGGCTCCCCACAAAGTAGCAATGGCAAACAGACTTGCTAACGAGCCAACAACAGCAGAATAACAGTGTTAAACATCCAGAAACTGTATCTACACTTTGTTGATTTTAAATAGTACGTTTACTTTGAGGGGAGCATGCCAGTTTTTTTGAAAAATGATGCGCGCGCAACACCCTGAAACTCGCCTATTCTTGCAACAATAAATAATTGCTCGTGCGCATTCTGTATTGTAAATAGCAACTCGGCGGTACGCTATTAATATAAAATGAAGCGTAACTTACTTCAACCCTAAACTAAAATTCTAATCCTAAAAGGTCACTGACAACCAGAGTTGAATGACATGGGGTCACCAACTAACTGTGGTCAGTCCTTCCTATACTACGACATCGGCAAATCAGAGTCAATCAGGATATGGTCTGGAAACTGGGCAAACTTCAAAGTACCTATAGACCACTTTCATAATGGTCACCATTTTAAATTTTCTTTTATGTGCATCTAAATGAGCCTTTCTGGCCTCGTTATGAAGCAAAGATTCTTTTGAATTACAAACACACAAACGAGGGCAGAAAGACTTATTAGGATGCACATAAAAAAATATTCAAATTAGTCACTATTATGAAATTGGTCTATAATGAGCTGTAATTTTATGTTGGAACGGTCTTCACCATGTACTAGGCCATGTCCACACTAATCACTGACCTGTATATAACTGGACCGCTTGCTCCTATTATCTTTGAGTTATGAAAAGTGTGGCCATTTGAACGTGGCGTCAAATGGCGAATTTGAGTCCTTCTGCTCATGGTAGACAGCACTGACCGCGATTTTGACTGGATTACAGACGCAGGCTTTATAAAATATCCCGTGAAAATGAAGAAAAAAAATCTCGACTCGCTGATATTTTCAAAGATAAACACAACAAACCTTTTTTGAAAGGTTAAAAAAAGGTACAGAAATAAATACACAAAGCAGTTATATTGTTAATTCCTGTCGGTTACTCGGTTTTGTTGTTGCATATATTTAATTGTTTTTGTTGCCGAAACGAAGAAGGGACAACTGAACTGACAAGTGAATACCAGGCCAGCAATTCAACGGCTTGTATTTGAATACTTTTCGTAGGCTTTCGGCACATTTTAGTACTTTTCGAAAAGGATTTCAATTTGTAAAATATCAGTATTTCTCGTTGTAAAACATATACCAAATCTTGCGAAAAATTCTGTCCTTATGTTGAAATGTTCCAGTGAGTTTGAAATCTGAACCAGAAGGGCCAGTGAAGGCAAGCAAATACGAAGTAAACATAACTGTTAAGCTTATTAAAACTTAAACCCGAAACATCAATCATATACTGAAAAACGTACGATGTAAAACATTTACTTGGTATTTCGACAGACTACATTGAAAGTTTTAACTGCACTTACTATAAGCTGGTGTTCTCCAGGTGTCACTATAGTTGCCAACAACGGAGCGTAAAAATATATTAAACTGAAAAAAACATGGCCAGTTTAGATCAATTTTCAAACAGAGAAATTTTTTTTTTACGAAAAGAACAGCATGAAACGCCTACAGACCAGTGTCAAGCACTGGTCAGTGGCTGCTCTCATGAGCAGAAGGACTCAAATTCGCCATTTGACGCCATGTTCAAATGGCCACACTTTTTTGGCAAGAGCAAGCGGTCCAGTTATATACAGGTCAGTGACACTAATCCGTTTTCAAACGAAAACGGACACCTCGTATCGCAAACATATCAAACGTTTTCCGTGCACACTATCGTTTTCGAATCGTTTTCGCCATTTAATAAAACGCTAAAAAGATCCATATATAGGGGTATCATCGTTTTCCAAAAGCTTCGTTTTTGCCGTCCACACTGGTGCAGAAAAACGGCGTCTTCGAATGCGTTTTCGAAACTCTCCGTTTTCACCCGATCCGCACGTTGTATCTAATAAACTACTAGACATTATATACACATTGTATCCAGTAAGTTACTGGAAATTGTTTAATTCTAAGATGCGCCAATTAACGGATTAAAACTCACTGCGCATCCCACAATCTTTGTCAAGAACTGTTGACCATAAATTACGGACACTACTAGGGGGGTCGGACGGGGAGGAAGGTGGTTTAAAAAAAACGCCCGACACTTTTGAAGTTAGGGTTAGGGTTACCCCCGGGAAATTCACATTTTTGAGATTAGGGTTAGGGGGTTCGGGGGGGGGGGGGGAAGGGTTTCATTAAAATCCTCTTTATTAAACAATTTCCAGTAACTTACTGGATACAATGTGTATATAATGTCTAGTAGTTTATTAGATACAACGTGCGGATCGGCTGCCGTTTTCGGTCACGGAAGACGCCGGATTAGTGTGGACGAAAGGCCTAACCGTATCAAAAAGTCTCCATTTTCGTTTGAAAACGGGAAAACGGATTAGTGTCGACATGGCCCTGGTTTGTATAAACGTACACAAAAAGATAGAACAAGACTTTTTGCCGAGTTTCCCGCCCGCTCTCAATAAACTATGAGCAAACGAGTGTATCTGTTGTTGTCTAAATGTCATGATGTTCCAGGATGTTCCACTTTACACATTTCAGCAACGCATTTGTCGCACACCCTGACGGGATAATCCCACCCCCTGGCGGGCACCGTTCGTCTTTCGCGGGAACACTTCCCGCACACACCTTGCCCACACGCGCGACAATGATGCTTCGAGTCGACCACGCGGAACTTGTAGTCGCAACAATCGCATGCCACAATGTCCGCATCCGCTGTCCAGTATGACGGACGTGCGGCGTCATTGATCAGCTCTCTTGGGAAATCAATGACAACAGCTAGTTTACTCATCGAGTTTTGTAGAACTTCTCCGACCTTTCGAGCCGTTGGCATCTCCTGTTGCTCTACCGCATTCTGCTCAACTTCGTCAAGAGCATCGCTTAAAGCACTGTAAAGAAATGATTAGCAAGAGTGAATGTCAGAGAACGTCCACACCAGTGACCCATTTTTAGCTGGAAGTGACCGAACAAATATAGCGGAAATATGTCTTTTCTCTCATGGTAGCGACCGCTGACCTTACTCTGTCCGATATGTTTACTTGACTGTGGGCTCAGCCGCGCCTGCAGGCCGATCAATTCCGTTATAAATTCATTTACATGAAAAAAGTCAGCGGTTACTACTAAGAGGGAAAGGACCTATAAACCACCAGCTTGGATTGGTCCCCCATTGTCAGTCATTGATACAGGGCACCCACAGTCGAGTTACACAAAAATAAAACACGTTAATTCCCACCTTGCGTTCTTCATCTCGCCTTCGACTGCGTCATTTTCAGGCTTTTTCGGCTCCTGCAGGTAACACTCTCGACAGACCTTCACAGGGTCAGTTCCCCAACCCTTGTCAGGCACAGGCATTTCGTACTCCAAGCACTCGGCACAAAATCCCCGACCGCAGGCACGGCAATGGTGCTTCGTTTCATGAGCTTCAAATATATGACTACAACCTTGACACTCCTTGGAAATGTAAAAAGAATGGCTATCAATGTTTGTTAAGCGAAAAGAAGCGAAAATTAAGTTTGTCTTACACGAAAGAACACTTAAAATGATAAAGTAACATCTTTTGCTGTTTTTCCTTTCCTAGCTCCGTTTTTGAGATCTTTCAGTTTGTTTGATATGTAAATGTCGCATGTTGGATAACTGACTTATAATAACTTGAAATTCTACAGCTTCCTTCGAATTAAGACCCCGTTTACACGATGCCGGTACAATTTGAAAACAGAACAAAATCAGGTCGTTTAGGCCTTGCGTTTACACGATACCAGCACAAAAATGACATGAAAACGGCACAAAAGAAGATGGGTTCCTTGACGGCATGAAATGAAAACGGAACACTAACCGGTATCGTGTAAACGCCTGTGCCGTAACAGTTTGATGATGATAATCACGATATTCACAAAGTCTTCTCAATTCTCATTGGAAGAGAATAGTCACATCCTAATCCGTCATCATATTATACCGGCACCGTGTAAACGCAAGAGTTTTTGGCCTGTATTTACACAACGGCATGATTTTGTTCCGTTATCAAATTGTACCGGCATCGTGTAAATGGGGTCTAAGTTTGGTTTGATCATAATAGCAAAGAGATCTAACCTTGTCATATATTAAAGTCATTATATGCACGTGTACGTCACAACATGCGACATTTCATATCAAACAAACTGAAATATCTCAACAACAGAGCAAGGAAACGAAAAACTGCAAAAGCTTGGTTACCATATATATACATCTACCCATGAACATACCTTAATTTCAGAGTTTGGAACCCAGTAAGACGGTGCGATAGCTTCTGATAACCAGTCTTTCACATACCTTGACGGTAGCTCACTAACTGTTCCCACGGTGTTTTTTAAACTATTGATGCCGTCTAAAACGCGTCGACCAGTATGACTACCGTCTACAAAGCCACAGTTCTCCTAAAGAGAAACCAGAGCGGGTTTTCCGGATGTGCACAGGCTAGCTACCAGAGGTCTGATATTAGCCATTTCGATCGAGCAACGATATGCGAGCAATCCAAGCGGGCACATGTTTACATGGAGAATCCGATCTGCTTGGAACATTGTTTTCGGTTTTGGAACACTATTTTCTGTGCTTCCCTCAATGTCTGCCATTTAGCATGACAGACACGCACCAACTTCACTCATGCATATCAGGTCATTTTCAAGTCAAACTGTGTTTACATGAATCAGATTGGAAACATGATTCAAGTTGATCCTTTCTTGAATCTCAAGTCAATCCACTCCACTGCGTGGATTGACTTCAGCCATTCGTTTCGATCAGATCGAAAACTTTCAATCTTCTTCATGTAAACACAAGGAGAAACAACATGCGAGATTTGACTTGAACACTCACTCCGCTTCATGTAACAGGGCCTTAAAACTGGGTTACTGGGGTCTCAACTCGCTCAGGCTGACGTATGCAGTCTCTGCAACCTCAGTGTCCTCTTGTTATAATGGACCTTTTCACCAATAGCGGCGCCATCTTGAATTCGCAATGCATTGTGGTCTATCCAGGGTAATAAGCTCAATAAAAAGGGTGATTGCTTAGTGTTGAGACACAATGTGGTAATTTTTTCTTTATAAACACTTTCATGGCAACAATGTCTAGATATGATCGTTGTCATATTGGTAAAAGCAATAATTCTCGTACGTATAAGGATACATTTGTACCAATATGACAATTATTATATTTAGATATTGTTGCCACGAAAGTATTTACAAAGAAAAAATACCGCATTGTGTCTCAACACTACGCAATCGCCCTTTTAATGGAGCTTGTTACTCTGGATAGACCATATTGCATTCCGAATTCAATATGGCACCGCTATTGGTGAAAAGGTCTATTACAGTTCTTTAGCGAGACTTACCCCTGGCCACACATGGTTTAGTTCTGTTCGGACGATTGTTTTGACTGGGTCTGTGTTTCCATACCAATACTGACGACTGCGGTAAATAACGCCACATTCAGAACATTCAAGGACGTACCTATACACAGAGAGAAATCAATCATTTAATGCTTTGCCTTCATCGCTTTCTTCCTCTGGAATTCCTATTACGGTAAACTATATAGTTTCGAAGTCTTTTTCGTAGTTGTCGAGCACAGTGTTGATGCACATTTTTTTCTTATATGTTATTAAAGTTTCCTGAAAACGTACCCTGACCATGCATACTTAGCCAAGCCAAGCCATGAACTATCACCCGAGGAGTGTGCCTTAGGTATGACACAATTCGTTTTACCACGCTCATAACACGCCTGAAAATAAAACATAAATTAATATAATTTGTTTAACAAGCTCAGATCTCTAATTTACTTTAATTATTTTAACCTGCTTTAGACCTACTCAAAGCCACTTAGACCTACTTGGACTCTCTTAGACCTACTTGGACTCACTTAGACCTACTTAGACTTACTTAGACTTACTTAGACTCAGTTAGACGTACGTTACTCAGATCTACTTAGACTAAGTTAGACCAACGTAAACTTACTTGGACTCATTTAGACCTCATTTAGACCTACGTAGACCTACTTCGACTTACTTAGATCTACTTTAGATCTACTTTATAGACCTACTTATAGATCTACTTTAGACCTACTTAGACCTACTTAGACCTACTTAGATCTACTTAGACCTACTTAGACCTACTTAGACCTACTTAGACTCAGTTAGACCTACGTAGACCTACGTAGACCTACGTTACTTAGACCTATACTTAGACCTACTGACCTACGTAGACCTACGTAGACCTACTTAGACCTACTTAGATCTACTTTCTAGAACTACTTAGGTCTACTTTACACTTAGACCTAGTTAGATCTACTTTAGACCTACTTAGATCTACTTTAGACCTACGTAGACCTACTTAGACCTACTTAGATCTACTTTAGACCTACTTAGATCTACTTAGATCTACTTTAGACCTACTTATAGACCTACGTAGACCTACTTAGACCTACGTAGACCTACGTAGACCTACTTAGATCTACTTTAGACCAACATATACCTACTTAGATCTACTTTAGACCTATACTTATAGACCTACGTAGACCTACTTAGACCTACTTAGATCTACTTAGATCTACTTTAGACCTACTTAGACCTACTTAGACCTACTTAGACCTACGTAGATCTACTTTAGACCTACGTAGACCTACTTAGACCAACTTAGACCTACGTAGACCTACGTAGACCTACTTAGACCTACTTAGACCTACGTAGACCTACTTAGATCTACTTTAGACCTATACTTATAGACCTACGTAGACCTACTTAGACCTACGTAGACCTACTTAGACCTACTTAGATCTACTTAGATCTACTTTAGACCTATACTTATAGACCTACGTAGACCTACTTAGACCTACTTAGATCTACTTTACACCTACGTAGACCTACTTAGACCTACTTAGATCTACTTTACACCTATACTTATAGACCTACGTAGACCTACTTAGACCTACCTAGATCTACTTTATATCTACGTAGACCCACTTGTATGTACTTAGACCAAAATTAGACCTGCTTTAACTTAATAACGGACCTTAAATAGGGATAGTGTTCAATCTGAAAAATATTTAATCGAGGCATACTTTGCATGTAAAATATCTGTTGTCGAACTGTGCTTGATACACACAAGCGTTGCTAGACTTGTGGCTGATACCTTCACGAACGTGATTCATAGTCCCCTGGCATCTTGCACTAAACAATGAAACAATAAAAAAAATCTCTTCATTGGACCTCACCAAAGACAGATATCTCTGCACTCCCACTGGTATGTAAGGCCTGCGCCAAACGTCGCACAATCGACGAATTTAATTGTTTAAATTTTATTCGACGAAACTGCGACGTATAACTCTATTAAATTCGACTCACGAATTAAATTCGTCTCGGCAATTAAATTCGTCTGAGTCAGACGGTAATGCGACGATAATGCGTGTTCCAGTTACACGACGAATAATCGTCGCGTCGAATTAAATGTTTCTCTTCTATCTGTGACAATTCGCCACCATGTTTTCAATTGTTTTCAGGCTCCATGGGTCCAAGTAAAAACCGTTAAATTCGACTGAAATTCGACCTTCAACTCGACGTCGCATTTACGTCGCATTCAGGGTTTTTTTAAAGAAAAATTTAGAACTGCACATTTTGTCATACTGACACAACATGTCATAGCATGAAATTCAACTCGCGCAAATGGCACAATTTTTTTCTTATTAATAAACTTTCATTAACTCATTCTCATCCGTACAAATATGAACCCTGGTCGCATTACCGACGAAGTTAATTCGAATTAAATTCGTCTATTGTACGACGTTTAGCGCAGGCCTAAGTTCGTAGCATTTTATAATATTTTAAAAAGATTTCAAAACAAAATTCTGACTTTTTCAGAACTTGTACCCATACTAGATTTTTCCGACATCAACTTACTTGCAAGACTGACATTCTGTTGAGCAGGTAAAATAAGAGTCTGGAAAAGTACTGGGTACCACTTGGTTGATATCTCCGCTGAATTTCTCATTAAGAACCTGAACGTTGACATAAAACATAGTAAAACTCTTCATTTTTATAGAAGACTTGTAATTTAATTATACTGATTTAAAGCGTATATACAGAAAACATTTCACTTTCTTTAGCCCTTGTCAATTTTCGTTTGAAAACGCAATTATTTTTCTCCCACTCCGTTTTCAAAAAGACGTTTGTTTTCGAAAAGTTCCACTTTGGTAATGGAGACCGTCTTCGAAAAGTGACGTTTTTGATGACCGTTTCATCGTTTAATGTGGACGGAAAGCCAATCCTGAAAAAATAGGCACGCAGCGTGCCTGTATCTGACGCACGCTCGGGATGTGATCGAAAAAACCTTCTGAAATTTGATTGGTTCCGAAGAATGTTCTATTGTTACTTAACTAACATCGGAAAACCTTGCATGCCAACATAGTGTCTACTCGTATGCGCAGTAGATAAAAAAAGGTTGCGTTTTCTGGATATGTGTGAACAGGGTCTGAGAGGATTCAAATATAAAGGCCTGTAAAATGTAATGTGCTCAGTTTCCCTATTCTCCGTCATTCTATCTAGCCAACACATTGTTCGCGCCAACACATTGTATCTAGCCAACACATTGTTCGTGATCTGAGAGTAAGTTCCATCTAGCCAACACATTGTTCGTGATCTGAGAGTAAGTTCCAAAGTAGCGTTAGGTCGATTTTTAACATCAATAGAGTGGTCAGTGCTTGACAATCTGGTTTCTTGCCAGTCGAAACTTGATTTCTTTACAAACATTCTGAAGGTAGGCATTGACACTATAATGCCATCAAAAACTGTCCAATTTCACATCAACGACGCACCATGGATGACTGCACAACTGAAAGATCTCATTAACTGTCGCCAGAAAGCCCTAGCCCAAGGTAATCAAGCCCTTTTCAAGTTCTATAGAAATCGCGTGAATAAAGAGAGGAAATTTTGCCGGGCCAATTACTATCAGAGTAAAGTAAAGGAATATGAGGGCACTAATCCAAGATTATGGTGGTCTAAATGCAAACGATTATGTGGTATGACACGTAAACCATCCGACATTGCAGCGCAACTTCTGCCAAACGAAAACATCACACCATCCGACAGATTACAGTTAGCAAATGACATTAATAACGCCTTCCTTGAACCTCTCCGCCCTTTCCAGCAAATAGAGAATAACTTTCGTCTAAACACCGAAAACAGTGAACTTCCAATGGTCACACCTATTGAGGTAGCGCATAAATTGAAAGCGATTAGTACAGTAAAAAGCAACGGTTCAGACAATATCCCGAACTGGATACTAAAAGAGTTTGCTATTGAATTAAGTAGTCCTGTGGCCAAAATAATTAACTCTTCCTTTGAAGAAGAATCGCTGCCCACTATATGGAAGGAAGCGAATATAACTCCTCTACCTAAGCAACCAATAATTGAAGACATGTCAAAACATTTAAGGCCGATATCTTTAACCCCTACACTGTCCAAAGTTGCCGAAGATTTCGTGGTACGATCATTTGTCAAGCCAGCCATTCTGAAATGTATCAAACCAGATCAATTTGGATGTGTCCCAAATTCATCCACTACTTATGCCCTAATTAGCATGGTGCATAGCTGGTCTAAAGCGACTGACGGAAGTGGTGCAGATGTCAGAGTATTTGCTCTGGACTATAAGAAAGCTTTTGATTTCATAGACCACAATTTGTTAATTTCCAAACTTCGTGGTTATGAAATCAACCCTCGCATCATAAATTGGATATTAGATTTCCTAAAAAATAGGAAACAAAGAGTGAAGTTGGGTCGAGACTGTTACTCCGAATGGGGTACAGTACCAGCAGGAGTTCCCCAAGGAACAAAACTTGGACCCTGGCTTTTCGTAGTCATGATCAACGATCTTGAAGCGCCTTCAGCAAATGATCTGCTAAAATACGTCGACGACTCCACATTTTATGAAGTCATCAAAAAGGGTGAATCAAGCACGGCACAGATACCAATGAATGAGATCCAACAATGGTCAAACACAAACAAGTTCCAGCTACATCCAACAAAATCCAAAGAACTGTGTATCTCCTTCACCCGTATAAAACGGCATCACATCCCAGTCACTATTGGAAATAATTCAGTCAAACTTGTTAAATCAATAAAGATTCTAGGAGTAACGGTTCAAGACGATCTTAAGTGGAACTTACACGTTGATACTTCGATAAAAAAAGCAGCAAAGAGATTATATTTTTTGGTTAAACTGAAACGCGCAAATGTTCCAGTTAAGCAACTAACAAACTTTTATGTTGCATGCATAAGAACTGTTCTATTATACGCTTGTCAAGTGTTTCACCACAGCCTACCTGAATATCTTAGTATAAATATGGAACGAATCCAAAAGAGAGCCATGCGGATCATACATGGTTATGACACACCTTACGAACAAGCCTTAGCGACCTCTAGAATTCCCAGTCTATCTCAACGTAGGGATGAACTTTGCTCCACCCTTTTCGACAAAATTGTCGTGCAACAAGAAGAACAACTATATAAGTATCTACAGCCAAATACTAGAGAAGATAAAGTGAACCTCCGAAGAAAGCGTCCCTTCGTGATCCCACGTTGCAAAACGAATAGATTTAAAAATACATTTTTGAACGCAAGTGCTATAAACTACAACAAGATTCATTCCTTGTAAATAACTGTATATAACTACGAATTTTTAGATGTAAATTTGTACTACAAACTAATTATTTTGTAAACCTTTGTAATTCAGCTTTTGCTGCAAATAAGGCTTTAAATAAACCAATCTATCTATCTATCTATCTATGCTGTTTTGTGTATAAACACAGTGACGGTTATCAAAATACGGCGTGTGCACGCTTTGCGGACCTATTTTTAATGTAGGATGGTGGTATCCGCAGAATAGATCAATTTCACTATGGATAGAAACTTACATTTAGTACTTCATATATAACAGAAATTCCGCGCCGTGAGCGTACAGATGTGTCGTTGGCAAGGTCCAGTACAGTCTGAAACAATGCTGTGAAATCTGTAGTTTTGTTCATCGTCTTTGTTCCTACATATTTTATTGAACTAAACGCTTGTGGAAGTCGACCTGAAGCTGAAAATCTTTCCTTTAGTAGTTCATCAGCTGACTTGGACTGTAGAGTATCACCTGTTAAACAATTTTGCATATGTTAGAACCAGTGCTACAGAAATATCATATCTTTCAGGCATACGTCAACCAAGCTCTATCCAGTGCAAGGGGAAACCAGAGTAAACCAAATGTACCTTTAACTCTATCAGTCATATCTAAACTGTTCTCCCTCCAGACTACCAGAGTATACTACAGAGGGAAACCAGAGTAAACTAAACTAATTTTATTTGCACTGGATTAAAGAAATACCAAATGTTTTTCCGTGTTTGGATACTCTGATCCAAACACGCGGGAAATTGCGAGACTGGAGAAAAGCGTAACAAAACACGAGCCGTAGGCGAGTGTTTTTAGCTTTTCGAAAGTCAAGCAATTTCCTAAGTGTTTGGATAAGAGTCTCCAAACATGGAAAAAACCATTTTGGTATAAAATAATCACAAGTGAATATGATATACTGTCCGACATTTTCGAAAAAACGTTTTGGCGGGAATTTTCCATGTTTGGATACTCTGATCTAAACACGGCAATAGACGAGTTTCAGGGTGTTGCGTGCGCATCGTTTTGGAAAGGAATTGGCGGGCTCTTGGTGGGCTCCCCACAAAGTAAGCAATATATGACAAACAGACGTGCTAGTGAGCCAACAACAGCAGAATAACAATGTTTTATACCCAGAAACTGTATCTACACTTTGTTTATTTTAAACAGTATGTTTACTTTGAGTGGAGCTTGCCAGTTATTTTGAAAAATGATGCGCGCGCAACACCCTGAAACTCGCCTATTGACCAATCAGGGCTCGCGTTGTTTACATGTTATTTTATAAAACTCTATCAATCATATCTAAAATGTTCTCCCTAGAGGTCAAGTAAGGGCCATCCCTCATTTGTCCAGTGTTACAGGGGTGGATACAGGGGGGGTGACTGGGTGACTAGTCACCCCCCTTCCCTGCCCCAACCAATACAGGATTATACAGCGATACACTAGCAGCTGTTTATACAAATCACAACAGTTACTCATGTGTAAAACGTGCATAAATTATATTGTATAACAATGCTTATTGATACAGGCCGTAGCTATGGCCTCTCCTTTGCAATAAGATTGGACATCATGATACACTAATATCTTGTAAATTTGAAACCCCAATTTTAAAACAGTAAGAATCACGATTATATAGACGTATTGTATACAATCTCAATCTGAATATACATAGCAATTTTGGAACATAAACGTATAAAACATATCCCCATGAGTTCACGACAATGATGACATATGGTGTATTCATATATTTAGGTATTTTGTTTGGTAATTTATATCCTTCAAAAATCTTTCAAATCCCCCTCAAAATGCAGGAAATGCTATTTCAGAGACTCTAAAATTCAAAATGTTTCCGCGGCACCATGCCCCCGGACCCCCCTGGAAGTTTGTCGCATCTTCAGCACCACCCTGCCCCCACGTAGTAAGTATTGCCTGTTTTGCCCCCCACCCACACCCTTGTTAAATATTCTGAAAGAAACAACTGAGCACCTTATATTCACCCCCCTTGCAAAAATCCTGTATCCGCCACTGTGTTACTTAGAGGAAACCAGACTATAACTATTGCATCACCTGAGTTGCTCACAGTAGTTCCAAGAATATCTGTGTGTTGGGTTTCATGAAACACAACCACAGCAGGACCAAGTGAGCACAATGACAAATCAAGTTGTCCTCGTTTTAACGCAGCCTTCAACTCTGGTGAAAAATGCTTCAGGTAAGCTTCAGATGCATCCCCGAGAAAGCTGAACATATCCAAATGCAATCTCTCAGCTCTTGTACGATAGATTATCACATCAGAAATGGCAAAAATTTTCATGAGTAACCTCTTTCGGTGGTGTGCATTATTAGCGGTACTTAATAGTCCTTCGGTATCGAGAATAAGTAAATGATTTGTATCATTATATGCAGCCCATATACCAGCAGTACAGGACACTTGTGATTGAGAAGTACAAAACACTTCTTCACCATCAAAGAATGTATGGTTCAGTGTATATGACTTGCCATCACCCGTATTGCCAAATATGGAGATTACTTTCAATGTCTCATCCTCTTGACAGTTGAGCTTTTCAGCAAAATCTTGTTGATTTTTAACCTGGAATTATAAAAAGACATCTATAGGTGTTGAGTACGAGGGAAGCCCAGTCTGAGAAATTCTTGTGTGTGTATGTGT
The DNA here is from genome assembly GCA_964035015.1 of Corallium rubrum. NCBI lineage: Eukaryota > Metazoa > Cnidaria > Anthozoa > Scleralcyonacea > Coralliidae > Corallium > Corallium rubrum. The sequence continues at coordinate 8,453,682 of OZ036002.1, forward strand.
CAGGGGGATGTTTGAGCAACTGACTCTTCACTTATTCACAAATAACAGGTTACTTGTTCAGACCTGCCAACTTTACCAAAACACTAAGTCTGGAGATTTTAAAATATAATGATAAAAAACCTGGAGATTGACAGCCAAACCTGGAGATTGGTGCATGTGATCTTCATCGCCACTTAATTGCGCCATTTTGATTTTGACTGACCAAACAGTGTCAAGCATTGCAGGCATTACTGATAACGATTAAGACTGTATTCAGGTGCTCTGTGCCTCAGCCGAAGTGCTATTGATGCTTTTCTTTAGTTTATATTTTATTCAGTAATTTTTCAGAGTATTTCTATTGGCATTTTTGAGAATTCACGCTTGCTGTGAGAAGTGGCAGTTATACTAGGTGACTGGGAGAAGTTGTCTGATACCGGGAGTCTCACGGTCAAACCGGGAGAGTTGGCAGGTCTGCTTGTTATATAACCATCATAGCCTCATTCTTTCTAGCCAAAAGGTACAGAATGGTGTCGAAATGCAGGAAATGCCATTTCAGAGATCCCAATTTCAAAAAATTTCCAAGGGACATACCCCCAGTTTCCCCTAGAAATATTGACCACAATGAATTTTATCAGTTGCCCCCTTCACCCCCACTTCCCACCCACTTCACCACCCTTACCCTCACCTCGTCTCTTCATCCCCCCCCCCCATCACCACCCTCACCCTCACCTTCACTTCCCCACCCTCACCCCCACTTCCCACCCTCATTCCCACCTTCACTCACCTCCTCACCCCCACTTCACCACCCTTACCCTCACCTCATCTCCTCATCCTTTTTTTTTTTTTTTTTTTTTTTTTAACGACTTTATTGGATATTTACATAAAATTACTTAAAAATACCCAACGGAAAAAAAGTGTGAATGGGACTCGAGCACCCATGCGAGGCACTTTCCCGTTGTAATTAAAAATAGATATTAAAACAATCAAAAATCAGTCAATACAGTAAGTTGATCATAGACCAATTGCTTGAAATCCACGATGCACCAACACACACGCACAGCGGCCCCAAGCCCATTCCTATGAAGTCTATGAACTCATCTCCCCCCCCCCCATCACCACCCTCACCCTCACCTTCACTTCCCCACCCTCACCCCCACTTCATACACCCTCACCCCCTATGACATCATAGGGGGAGACGGAAAGTGCCCAAATTAAAATTTGCACTATGACGCACTTCCTGTTTTGAAATATACACAAAAAAAAACCATACAAAAGAAAATTACAACGACATATAAAATAGACATAAACTTCGTACAGAATATTAAGCTGCCAGGATTAATAACATTACAACAAAAATCTATAAAATTATTAACCTGTAGTTTTTCGCGGTGATCGAGCAACAAAAAGCCTCGTCTTTGCCTTGTCACTTCAAGGCTTTCAAGCATTGGGGCTGATTCGATAATCTTGTTATCGCAACTTTCTTTTTCAAAAGGAACACTTCTTAGTACGTCGCCTCCTTCGCTGTGAACTGTACCTGCCATGCTATGAAGCTACTTAGAACATTTTCAGAATAAAAATGTATTTACAATTCAACATAACTTAATTAATACGTTTATGTTGTCTTGCACTCTTGCTGAAGTAAGCAACAACGTCTGGGGGATTTCCCCTCGAGTTTCGTGTGTTATCACGCGCGCAGTCTCGCGAGAGCTCACGCAAACCGAATTTCCAAAATGAAATGGAAAAAATTGAAAAAAGTGGGTCTTGCATCTTATGTTTCTGTTTATACAACTTACAAACTCAAATTAATAGCATAAAATGTTTTACAAGTGACGGACACGGTGCATACGTGACTTTGCCACAGAATAAAGATAAAAAAAGATAAAATAAAGATTATCTTCTGTTCTGTGACTTTGCATATTATTATAATAAAATTAATAAATTATAAATAGACCAATCAGAATACAGAACGAACAAAGTCGACCATATTGAAAATTGTAGACAAGCCTTTTCAAGACTTTTTACAGTAATTTAATGATCTTTATTATGCAATTATTTTTCTTTTTATTTGGAATACCAGTAAAATAAAATTAAAAAAAATAAAAAATAAATAATTTTTCAAGTTTTTACATAATTTGGATCAAACCTCTCACGGCGCCTAAGTTACAGATTTCGTTTGTTTTTCCTTTCACTGGTGATCACGGCTTACAAATCCGCACACAACTTCGAAGATTAATTTCATCAGCCTATCCGCACATTAACCTTCGAATTCTATTTCGACCTGTATGCCGTCTCTCAAACTTTTTTCGATTTAAGGACCGGATTCCTATGCAATTAAGATCTCATGTGGTTTACAAATTTACGTGCCAAGGATGTAACTCCTTGTATATTGGCGAAACATGCCGAAATTTACACATTAGGGCTTCTGAGCATATGGGCATTTCACCTTACACCGGAAACAAAGTTTCTCAATCAACCTTATCTAGTATTTCCACACACGTGAGTCAAAGTCATCCTATCTCGTTTGATGACTTTTCTATTTTATCATCTGGTAATTCAGAATTTAATGTCCTTCTCCGAGAAAGTTTACTCATATCAAAAATAAATCCATCACTTAATGCTAATATTAGATCCTTTCCTTTAATGTTATTCTGACTTCTCACCTTCGCGGGTGACTCTTCACTTCTGAGGTCTCCCTCATCTATTCACATCTATTTTTGTAATTGCGTAGGTATAAAGCTGAGACATTTTTGTAAATATTTATCACTCTGATGATGTCGCTGGTTAGTGACAAAACGTTAGTTCTTTATTAAAAAATTTTTTATCATGCTTACTTACGACTTTTGATTTTATTATGGCTTTGTTACGAATTATTTGCTACAAGACCAGAATCCATTGCGGGAGTAGTTTAGTACGTGCTTGGCCAAGTCGCCAAGAACACTAGTGAGAGAGGTTGTCTTCACTTTATCCTCCAATATGAGCAAGAAAAAGGAGTTAGATTTGAAAAAGAAACGAAAGAGGGTTGTAGTTGAGTCCGAGAGTGATGACGACGACAGCGAAGATGACTTAGAAGAGGTAAATAGCGTCTGAATTCTAAGATTTGTTTTGAATTTACCGTGGAAGATAAATGCAGCTTAAGTGTTGTGCCAAAGTTGGTCGTCGAATTTTGCGAAATGTAGCTTGTAGTTTTATTTTCTGTGCTATTCCAGTGTTTTAATACTAAGTCTGGTTCTTGCTTATGTCTTTTAGGAACTGCTTTCGTTGGCAAAACGAGCAAGAACCCAGCAGCAAGAAGCGGTAGTTCGGCCAAAACAAAAAGAGTCCGACAGTGACAGTGAATCTTCAGAAGGAAGCGACGATGAGGTTTGAATTGGATTATTAATTATAATTATTTTGATCTGTAGAGATCTGATAAATTTCTAAAGTTAAGAAGGGAACTTATTATTAATACAAATCAGAGAAACACTAGTATATGTAACTGATAATCTTAAACATATATATTTCCAATCAACATATGGGAACATATTGGAGAATGGCTTATTTTGTGCTATACAGTATACCCATTTTATATTAGTGGCTTTGCACAGAATTCTTAAAGATTAAGCTTGGATGGGAAGCCGGTCAACTCGGCCCACTTACCAACTTGGCCCAACTAACTCGACCCAGTAACAAACCAAGGCCAACTCAGCTCTGACCAACTCTTTTCATTTTTTCTTTCAAGCCTCTTATTTCTGCATGATGTGTCTTGTCCCTTTATAGTTCTGCAGCATTGATACAATAGCCTCAATAGCCTTAGTGAAATCTGTTTTCAGCAGTGAAATATATGTTTTCAGCAGTGAAATATGTTTTCAGCAGTGAAATACAGTCACCAATGGCAATGCTTATATGCAAATCGCTTATATGCAAAGATTTTGGAAATCCCAAACCAAACCTTATGAAAATCTGGGTTTTTTTTAATCCACTTATATGCCAAAGTCGGTTATATATACACAAAAAAAGTTTGGAAAATTTCATACCGAAGTGTTTCACATTCTTTCATGTTGCAAACCACTGTTGCTTACGAGATGAGTCATCACAATGCTTGACAACTCTTTTTCCTTTTTGTTCTTCTATAATCTTGTGTCTTTGTTTTCGCAAAACAATACCACATTGTTGGTCTCATAAGCGGTGGCAACTGTGTATTTTACTACTGGGCCAAGTTGGTTGGGCTGAGTTGGTGCCGAGTTGACCGTAAATCATTGGATGTGCCTAAGGCCCAGAGGTTTCATAATTGTTTGTCATAGCAGGCTACATTTCAAAAATAGACATCTGTGTCCACTATATAAATATATTTCTCACACACTGCCAGTGACCTTTAATCAACTATAACAGTTTTACACCATTAGATAACCTTTTGTGAGTTTTGTCCTGCCCTAAATATAACAACTTTATATAAGAATTAAAGTGCCTATCTCATGGTTGGGGACTTTGAATATTTGTAATCTTTAGATTGTTCTGAGAATAATTGTAATATATCTTGTCAGATGAAAATTTCATCTTCATGGGCTTTTTTGCTGTTAAAGGTTCCGGAAGTGATGTCATTTTGACGTCAAAGCAGGAATATGTGTATATTAAACCCTATTTCTAAATCCCTGCTTTGACATCACTTCCGGAACCTTTAACAGCGAAAAAGCCCATGAAGATGAAATTTTTGTCTGACAAGATATATTACAATTATTCTCAGAACAATCTAAAGATTACAAATATTCAAAGTCCCCAACCATGAGATAGGCACTTTAACACTTTGAAGCCTGAAGACGAATCTTTAGTATTTTATTCTGGATAACGCCAGATGATTTTATTCAGCACAGGGAGAGGTCCAGGCCTCAAAGTGTTAAAACCTATCTCTTTAAAGTGCCTATCTCATGGTTGGGGACTTTGAATATTTGTAATCTTTAGATTGTTCTGAGAAAAAGCCCATGAAGATGAAATTTTTGTCTGACAAGATATATTACAATTATTCTCAGAACAATCTAAAGATTACAAATATTCAAAGTCCCCAACCATGAGATAGGCACTTTAAGTTCGCATAGAACATACTATAAGTCATTCTCTGCTGGTCCAGCTTAACAACCCCTGTTACCAATATCCTTAACAACTTAACATGGGTGGGTGGGTGGGAAAACAGGTCAGGCCTTTGCATGGCAACAAACAAAAGTGAACTCTTACATCTGGGCTTCGACCTGTCTCCCAGTCCCTCGGCAGTGTGTGAGAAATACGTTTTCTGCCTCTTTCATTCCTCAGCCGGTAGAAAACGTCAAATAAGTGTCACCAGAATAGCTGGTGGTAAAGAGGCAAAATGTCTCTGCTAAGGTCGTCCACACAAATGGAGACCCCGTATTGAAAACATATCAAAAGTTTTCTATCATTTTTGAATCGTTTTTTGCCATCCACATTAAAACACCAAAACAACCCTTTGTGAGGCCATGGGTGACTGGAACCCAGATCATATAATCATTGTGACATCAGCGTTTTCAAAAAGCTTCATTTTTGCCATCCATACTGGTGCAGAAAAACGCATCTTCAAATGTCTCTACTCTGGAGAGTGTTTTTGAAAAGCCCTGTTTTCAGTCACCAAAGACACTGGATTAGTGTGGACGAAGGGCCTAACCATATCAAAAAGTCTCCGTTTTCATTTGAAAATGGATTAGAATGGACATGGCCTAAAATTCTATTTAATTGTAGTGTAAAGTATTGTAAATAAAGTGCAAGGTTGTAGTTAAAAAATTAAAAATACGTAATTATTATGGTAAGTCAATGATATCATTTACAAACCTGCCTGAATGACCACCTGTCATTAACAACCACTTTATATGGCACCAGGGGTGGTTGTAAAAATGTAAAACTCAGGGCTTTGTTGGGTTTGTGATTTGGATATACAATTATTTCATATTATAGTGGACCATGGATGACAAACCAAACAAAATCAAATTGAAAAAGAATGGAACTAAGAAAGTTCCAAAGAAAACAGCATCCTCGTCATCTGCTGGAACCTCATCTGGTGAATCTGATGGTGGTGATTCTTCAGCTGGTATGTTCATTCTTTTTATGGTGAAATTTACTTAACCCTTTCATGGTGTCACCATTAACTCATTCCTGTCTGAGGGCTTCCCCAAAAGTGAATAAAATTGTCTGGCATTAGCCAGAATAAAATACCAAAGACCGATTTGGACAGGAAAAAGTTAATTGAAATGTTGAATTTTATTATTTGATTTTGGCTAACACCAGATGGTTTTACTGATCAAAGAGAATTAAATTCCCTGGTCGTTCTTTGCTATTTTCAAGATCAGAAGTAATGTATAGTGCCCTGTTTTTTGTATTGTAGAATCAGATTCTAGTTCATCATCATCATTTGAAGAGGATGAGAAGTTTGACGATGGTTTGGATGAGGACTGTATTGGTGATCAGGCTGATAGAGAAAGATTAGAAAAAATGACTGAAAAAGAAAGAGAACAAGAAATCTACAATCGTGTTGAAAAACGGGAAGCCTTGACGACACGTCGTGAGATTAAAAGAAAACTGAAACTTGCTAAAAGGAAAGAGAAGAGAAAGAGAAAAGTGAAAGAAAAAGCAGTAAATAACAAAGAGGGTTCAGGAATTGCATTTAGTAGAAGTGGGAGAAAGAGAGCAATGGAAGAAAAGAAGGTGAAAGCTTTTAATGAACTTAAACAACGGAGATCGGAAAAGAAAGAGAAGGCTTTACTTGAAAAGAAAGAACCATGGACAACAAATGAGGTTTATAGCTCTGACGATGATCAAGATGATGAGAAAGAAGAACAAGGTGATCATGAGGGATCTTCTTATGAAGATTCAGACGATGAGTAAGTATTTAAGAAAAAGTTAGAAATTTTATTTATGTTTATACACCATGCAGTGCATTTTTATTGATTAATGACCGTAGGACACACACATTGAATTTTTATTATATAAAACAAATAGATTACATTTATGGGTATCTGTGTACTTAACATACACTGGTGTACACTCTCTATTTGACTCTCACAATAATCCACACATGCATCTCCTAATAGATCACAGATGATGTCAAAATGTGTAATGAACAACAGTTGGTCATGCCACTCAAATTTGTCTCGTGTTGTACAGTACTTATTATTATTACTATTATTATAATTATTACAGAATATTTATACAGGTTAAAGAACGCTTCAGTGAATATACACTGCTGTCAATGCGTGTCCTGTGGATACCTAACACTAGAACAAAACAAAAGTGTGTACAATACAAAATGAAATACTTTTTGGTTCTTTGCATACTGTGATATCTTCTGTGGTCTATTACAGTACACATATAGGGGGAAATGTAATGATTGTAATCTATTTGTTAATGCAATTTTATTTTTAACAGAGTTATGGAAGAATCAGATGAAAAAGTTGGTTGCGTTGATGATGTTGAGAAGGTCAGATTGTCTCGGCACAAAATGGAAAAGTAAGCAAAAAATACTGTATGCCTATTACCAAAACCGATGATGTGCGGCATGGCCCAAAAAAAACATGTCATGATTTCTGTTCAAAACACTGACGAATCCATCTGCATTCCTAAACATTTTTGGCTAGAGAATCCAAAAGTGGCAAATGGACCAATCATATTGCAGTGATCTCACGGTGTCAATTTCAAAGGCTAAGGAATGCAGTCAGATTTGTCAATGTTTTAGTGGAAAACATGACATGTTTATTTTGGGCCATGCCGCGCATCATCGGTTTTGGTAATATTATGTCTCAAAATATACACCTGTTGTGTGTATATAATTATATATATATATATATATATATATATATATATATATATATATATATATATATTCGCTTACCTCAAAAGTCTGCAACAGGCTGTTTCATCTAAAAAAGAATCTTCAGGAAGATCTGCCTGAAGATTCTTTTTTAGATGAAACAGCCTGTTGCGGACTTTTGAGGAAAGCGAAAATCTATATTTGCTCTAACTATATGTTATCGAGCACTCTTTGTGTTTCGTAGACCAAAACCCACAGTCATGTATATATATATATATATTCTTTCACCAACAGTTTCTTCTAGAACATATATAATTTTTTGTTTTTGTAGATGGGTTCATATGCCATTCTTTGAAAATTTAGTGAAAGGTAGTTTTGTTCGCATTGGGATTGGGCAGAATGAAGGTCGATCAATTTATAGGGTATGAGTAGCTTCATTGTAAATTTAAATAATTGAGTACTGTGTGAGTTAAAATTTACATAACACTATCTTTGCAAGTCTGTTGCTAAGATAGTGTTATGTAAATTTTAACTCATTGGTATTATATTACCAGTATGTATTTGTATACACCATACAGTGTATCTATATTGTCCAAAATAAATCCAAGTTACCATATGGGACATCAATGTGATTGGGTAACAATCAGGTTACTGTACATTAACAGAAATGAAAATGACTGTGCTGTACATGTTAAAATCTTTTTAGTGCGACATCAACAGGGTATCGTTAACTTAAAATTATGTTTGGTAACTCCTCGTAGGTGAGCTATAGTTTTTGCCCTCATGTTACAATCTGTCAGTTTAGGTTGCTCAAGTACTGGGTGTGGTTGAGACAGCCAAAGTTTATAACTTGGGAAGTACAAGAACAAACAAAGGCCTCAGATTAAGGTATGAATTATACTGTAAACCCACATTTTTTAATTAAAGGTGATCACATGTTAATACTAATAGTTTATTGCTATAAAAAATCTTCTTTTTCTGGTTTATATCAGAATTAGATTTAAACAAGTATTTGCTAATTCAGTCTGGTATACAGACTATAGTGTGTGTTATATTATTTTAATCTTCTTTTCTTTGCAACAGACATGGTAAACAAGAGAGGGTGTTCCGACTGGAGTTTGTTTCAAACCAACAATTCACGGACACAGAGTTTGCTCGTTGGATGTCTGAGGTACAATACATGTATACATGTATACATACAGTTTCAAAGTCTGTCCTGTTGGCCAATTCGTTTTGGGGACTGCATGTCAGATGTGATGTCTTGTTATGGGATATTATATATTTTTCCCCCTCATGTGAACACTGCCTATTATTGAGCTTTCAACTTGTTCGCTCACTAGGCTTGTTTGCATGGTGACAAATTGTAGATCTTCATCTACAATTTGTCACCATGCAAACATTGAAAGAATTAAACACTGCCTCAGTCTTCATTTTGGTCAGCTAACTCTGCTGCATTTTAGATGCAATCAAACGACATTCCTTTACCAACCATGGAAGAACTGGACAACAAGTTACATGAGTTACAGAACAGTAAGAACTACAGTTATCTGGACGATGATGTTGACCAGGTAGGGCCAAGAGTCAGTCCATCCATCAGTCTGTCTGTTGGTCCATTGGTCTGTCAGTCTGTCTGTCTGTCAATCAGTCAGTCAATCAGTCTCAGTCAGTCAGTCGGTTGGTCAGTCGGTTGGTCGGTCGGTCAGTCAGTCGGTCAATGTCAGTCGGTCAATATCAGTCGGTCAATATCAGTCAGTCAGTCAGTCAGTCAGACAGTCCGGTCAGTCAGTCAGTCGGTCAATGTCAGTCAGTCAGTCAGTCGGTCAATGTCAGTCAGTCAGTCGGTCAATATCAGTCAGTCAGTCAGTCAGTTAGTCAGTCAGTCAGTCAGTCAGTCAGACAGTCCGGTCAGTCAGTCAGTCGGTCGGTCGGTCATTATCAGTCAGTCAAGCAGTCTGTCTGTCTGTCTGTCTGTCTGTCTGTCTGTCTGTCTGTCTGTCTGTCTGTCTGTCTGTCTGTCTGTCTGTCTGTCTGTCTGTCTGTCTGTCTGTCTGTCTGTCCATCGGTGTTGTTATTTAACTTTGTTTTTGTACACACTGTATCTATCAGATTGTTGCAGAGAAGCAGAAATTTAGAAAAACTCCGTTCAATTACGCGATGAAAAAGAACCAGCTTCTTAGATCTAAGGTAATACCAATTATTTTTTAGGTGCTCCAAGAATGTTCTAATAAATGTTTTGCAATGGTATTTATAATTAATTAGACTTTGCTCTGTTGTTATTAACGTAACAGGAAGTTGCTGAGGAACAAGGCAATTTGGACGAATCTCAAACATTGCAGACAGAGTTGGAGGAACTTGAAGAAAGAGCAGAAGAGCTTGATAAGCAAAGAAGTGGAGGACTTAGTGCGATCAGGTATGAAACAACCCTGTGGGTGGGTGGGTGTTTGAGTGGATGGATGGGTGGATGAGTGGATGAATGAGTGGGTGGATGAGTGGTTGGATGAGTGGGTGGATGAGTGGATGAATGAGTGGGTGGATGAGTGGTTGGATGAGTGGATGAATGAGTGGGTGGATGAGTGGTTGGATGAGTGGATGAATGAGTGGGTGGATGAGTGGATGAATGAGTGGATGGGTGGGTGAGTGGATGGATGGATAGGTGGGTGGATGGATGAGTGGATGGATGGATGAGTGGGTGGGTGGATGGATGGATGAGTACGTGGATGGATGGATGGATGAGTGGATGGATGAGTGAGTGGATGGATGGATGAGCGAGTGGATGGATGGGGTGGGTGGATGGATGAGTGGATGGATGGATTGATGAGTGGGTGGAGGGATGGATGAGTGGGTTGATGGATGGATGAGTGGATGGATGGATTGATGAGTGGGTGGAGGGATGGATGAGTGGGTTGATGGATGGATGAGTGGATGGATGGATGAGTGGGTTGATGGATGGATGAGTGGATGGATCGATGGATGAGTGGATGGATGGATTGATGAGTGGGTTGAGGGATGGATGAGTGGGTTGATGGATGGATGAGCGAGTGGATGGATGGATAAGTGAGTGGATGGATGGATTGGGGGGGGGGGGGGGGATGGATAAGTGGATGGATGGATTGATGAGTGGGTGGAGGGATGGATGAGTGGGTGGAGGGATGGATGAGTGGGTTGATGGATGGATGAGTGGATGGATCGATGGATGAGTGGATGGATGGATTGATGAGTGGGTGGAGGGATGGATGAGTGGATGGATGGATGAGTGGGTCTGTGGACAAACAGACAGACAGACAGACAGAGTTGGAGGAACTTGAAGAAAGAGCATAGGAGCTTGATAAGCAAAGAAGTGGAGGACTTAGTGCGATCAGGTATGAAACAACCCTGTGGATGGATGGATGAGTGGTTGGATGGATGGGTGTGTGGGTGGGTGGTTGGATGGATGAGTAGATGGATGAATGGTTGGATGCAGGGGTGTCGCAGTGACACTAAAAGTGGGGGGCCAAAATTTTTAGGGGGGTTTGGAGGCATGCTCCCCCGGGAAATTTTGAAATCTAGAGTCTCTGTAATGCCATTTCCTGCATTTTAGGACAAGGATCTACAGAATTCTAAAGGTCCAAAAACATCATAAAATACTCAAAAGACAACACTTTTCCAGACATTGAATATCTGCATTCAAATTTCTTTATTATATCTTTATTCAAAGTTGTGGGTTAGCTAGGGTTAGTGATTTTGTTAATCAGAACTTTATTACTGGCCTTGTTTATTACTGGCCTTGTTAAAAAGTGGGGGGGGCAGGCCCCCCAGCCCCCCGCTTCCGACACCCCTGGTTGGATGAGTGGTTGGGTGGATAAGTGGATGGATGGATTGGTGGGTGGATGGATGAGTGGATCTGTGGATGGGTGGGTGGGTGGTTGGGTGGGTGGGTGTATATGTGGATGGATTCAAGTGTGCATGCTTGGTAGAACTATATATTTTTTAAATTTAGTTACATCAACGAAAGAAACCGTAAAAAGAACATTATTGAAGCGGAGAAAGCCATCGTAGTAAGTACTGAAGTTGGAAGTTGAGGCACGTGAGTTCTGCAATCTGCAGTATTAAAACGTTGCTTTCGTTTTCTTGTTCAGGAAGAATCAAAGACAGAAGAAAAGAAAGATGATCCGTTTACAAGACGCAAAACTTTACCCCAACTCGTTGCCAAAGTAAGTTTGTTTTTTTTACATGTTAAGTTCGAAAAACACGGACAATTTATATGCCATTGTTTATCACAATAACAATTTTCGTTTATGAATTGCAATATGTGAAGTGAAGCAATAATGACATCATTTTGCATTGACGTAACACATGACGTAGCTTTTAGCTAGTCCAGACAGGAATAGGTTAATTGTACTGATTCTTTCTTGACAGATCAACAGAGCCACGCCAGGTTTTACACCAGAACAGTTGAAACGACTTCAAGAAGAAGCTGCTGCAGACAACGTACAAGTCACAATACCAGACGTACGTTCATATTTCATTTCTAGCCCTTCGCGTGAATTTCAGACATTAGAGAGTGTAAGCTTCATGTTAGTAGGCCAAACGGCAAGCAAAGGCAATGTTCTTGTTTACAACAATCACTCACACAGGGCTCAGAATAACGGCCGGTCAATGACGGCTAAATTTTAATGTGACCAGTCAAATTTGGTCATTTTGACTGGTCATATTAACTTGCAATTAATTTTATTACTTCCCTTTGAAGGAACTTAAAATAATTGTTGTTGTGCTGTTGTAGACCCGTTTCATAATGTCTGATATATATTGAAGTGAACTATGCATGCATTTCCTTTTTATGACAAACGTTCATATCAGTATTAGCTTATATATATAGCGTAGAATATACTTTACATGTTTTTTGTTGTGTTGTGTTGTGTTGTGTTGTGTTGTGTTGTGTTGTGTTGTGTTGTGTTGTGTTGTGTTGTGTTGTGTTGTGTTGTCTTTGTTGTTTGTTTTTGTTGGGGGGGGGGGGGGGTGGGTGGCGGGGGGGGCGTCGTGAAATTTGACTGGTCAAAAATCGCCTTTGACCGGTCACAATTGGAACTGACCCAATCACCATGACCGGCGTAACATGAAACGTTATTTTGAGAAAAAAATCTTTTCACGTTAAACTATAACGTAAAATCATAATCATAACGAAGAAATACAAAGCATAACGAAGAAATACAAAGCATAATGTGGCGAGGGCCAGCAGAAACTATACTAACAAAATCAATTCCGCCGTTTGCCAGAACTCTCAAACGCGAAGCTTGAACTCTCTATTAAATTAACCCTTTTCTTGACCCTAACCAGGGAGAAGTCTCGGATATCCTAGGCATGGGTTAAAATTGTCCTATAATTAAAAAGTACTTCTTGTAGTTTTTCAATGTCGTCAGAATACTTCTTATACTGCGATAATTATTCGTATTTTTCTTTCACAAAGGACTTACAAAGACCATCAGCTGAAATTGAGGTGACATTAATTTTTTATAAATGCATGTGTATTATGTATATAAAAAGACAATTTAAGTTACCTACGTGTACCTTAGGTAAACACAGCTGTCAAACGTTTTGCGCCTGCGCGAGCTTCCGACCAAAAAAGAGCGGGAACTATTTTTATTCTGTAATTCAACGAGATTGTAAATTTTAAGAAAACCACTAAAATTTTTAGGTTCGTACTTAGCTGCATTAATATAATTATTTACATTTTCTAAGATGCCCCTTCTTAATTTTCATGGCCTTTTTAAAAAAAACACACAAATGAATATAGTCGAGTCTCACTTAGTCTTCATTGTCTGGTTGTTGTTGCCACGGCTATTTCCCACATTTCTTGTAGTGTTTACTCTTGCAAGCTCATGCATGCTCAAACGTTTGGCAGCGGTGTTCTTTAAGTATACGGTCAATTTGTGACTGCACTACAAGCAGCCTACCGTAGAATCCCAAAAGTAGCGTTCTCCCCCCCCCCGAAAGTAGCGGCAGATTTCAGATGTCTTAAAAATTTCCGAAAGTAGCGACCCCCCGAAAGTAGCGGCCCCTCGTAAGTAGCGACCCCCCGTAAGCAGCGGCTCTTTTGAAGAGCGCGCTTCCGCGTTATGCAGTGAATACGATTGATGAAAAAAAATTGATAAAATGGCTTGAAGGAAAGAAAGAGGAAAAATAAGAGGATATCTTGCATTCGTTTTATGTAATACAGCAAATTTAGTTCGTATTTACTTTACTTACTTATTCACAGTATGTTAGCGTATTTTGCCACCCGAAAGTAGCGCCCCCCCCCCCCCCCAAAAAAAAAGTAGCGGCCCCCAACAGTGGATAAAACCGAAAGTAAGGGGGGCCGCTATTTTCGGGATTCTACGGTATTATATTTTTCTGGCGACTCGACAATCAGCAGTATGTCCGTAGCAATCAACGATCTGGATATTCTTACATTATCTGTATGATTTCTAGAGCCTGGGTAACGACTCATTGGACGCCCCCAAAGATCATCAGAGGAAACCATCGATAACAAGCGAAAACGAAGACATGTTTAACGCTCACAATTTTGATATCAAAATTGAACTCGATTTCCCATTACCTGGTAAGCCAACGTCGTTAATTAAGAGTTTAGAGTTTATTACATATTGCCGTTACATTACGTTACGTTACGTTACATTACTGTACACTACACTACACTACACTACACTACACTGCACTGCACTGCACTGCACTGCACTGCACTGCACTGCACTGCACTGCACTGCACAACACTACACTACACTACACTACACTACACTACACTACACTACACTAGACTAGAAATGCAGTATGTAATGTAATGTGCTGTAATAAAACGTAATGTAGTGACATTACGTTTCATTACAGTACATTACACATTACATTACACATTACACATTACACATTACATTACATTACATTACATTACATTACATTACATTACATTACATTACATTACATTACATTACATTACACATTACAGTACACATTACATTACACATTACATTACACATTACATTACACATTACATTACAGTACACATTACATTACATTACACATTACATTACATTACATTACATTACATTACACGTTACATTACATTACACATTACAGTACACATTACATTACATTACATTACATTACATTACATTACATTACATTACATTACATTACATTACATTACACATTACATTACATTACATTACATTACATTACATTACACATTACATTACATTACATTACAGATTACATTACATTACATTACATTACATTACATTACACATTACATTACATTACATTACATTACATTACATTACATTACATTACATTACATTACACATTACATTACATTACATTACACATTACATTACACATTACAGTACACATTAAATTACATTACATTACACGTTACATTACACATTACATTACATTACATTACACATTACATTACATTACATTTTACACATATTACACATTCCATTACACATTACATTACACATCACATTACATTACACATTCCATTCCATTACACATTACATTACATTGCATTACATATTACAGTACATTACATTACATTACATTGCGTTTGTTCATTTATTACGTATTTTAACATTTCTTTCTCAATTTTGTTGTTTTCCTTTCTATTTCAAGATAACCGGCCTGTGTCATTGACTCCAAAAAACACGAACCACGGCAAGAACAACGCCCCACGAAGGTCACTAAACCTCGAAGATTACAAGAAACGACGAGGATTAATTTAACACAAAATATTTATACACGTTCGAAAACCTTTTCATCTTGTACCACAGCCTTTCATGTGTAACACACAGGTCGTAACTTTTCCAGAAACATTTTTTAAATTGCGTTCGACGGCACATGGTTTCGGATGTTACAAACTGAACGAAGCCATGTAGTGTTTTTTTTATTACGACAGAATGGATGCGAAAGAATAGCGTTGAAACATGGTAAACAAAAATCCAACACTACATTGACATTTGAACAAGGCACACTGCTTGCAAGGTTTATACCACCAACCTCGTACCCAGGGTTTTTCACTCTAGCGAGAAAGAGCCTGGGTACGAGGTTGGGTTTATACAGCATTGGGGAAAACGTCAAAACATAGTCAATCGAGATATATGGTCTGGAAACTCGGCAAACTTCAAAGCGCCTATAATGAGCTGTGATTTTATGTTGAACCGTACCTTACACCGTGCACATCCTTTGTTTTAGGTTTATTAATATTTAAATAACACGGTTGAGTGATTGAACTGAAACGTTGCTATTGGACAATTCGTTCATCATACTAAAATACAATGTGTTCAGTGACCGTGCACCGTGCACAAAAATGCATAAAGGCGAACAAAAAGATAGACCAAAGACTTTAGCTGAGTTTCCAGACCATATCTCGATTGACTATGGTCAAAAGCAATAGCGAAAGATGGCAGCTAGTTTAAAATTCGGTTTTCATTAACCCTTTCCCATCTGAAGCGGTTTTCGTCTTGGCTTGCGTTAGACAATTTTACTCAACTAACTGTCAGTAGATTCTTTGCGGGCGGTCGTGCGTTAAGCCGGTTTTTCACTAAGCGGAACTTTGCGCGCGGAGCGGAATTTTTCTTTGTCTTTTCTAATTAGTTCCACCCGAGAAATCGCAAGACAAAGAAAAGTTCGCTCCGTGCGCAAAATTACGCCTCGTGAAAAACAGGCTTAAGGCTCTTTTCCAGTCCTCGCAAAAACCAGCTCGCTGCGACTGTTTGCCTCTAATTAAAAACAACTCGCAATGCTTGTTTTCTCGTTGTTGGTTCTTTTTAATGAGATACAAGTACTACTTGCAGCAAGCTGCGAACTACCGCCATTTGCAGTTGAGCTTGCAGCTTGCGTTAATTAAGACGTTTCGTCGTTTGAAACTCTGCGTTCATTGGACCGCAACGTAGTGTTTCCAAAGGCACAATGTGACGTTGCTACGGAGCTTTGACAGGGTTTCAATTAGTGATTAATTTGTTATTCGCGATCGTGACGATTTAGATTCTAGTAAACGATTTAGCAAGGCCAGACGGACATATAATGTTGGGAAAGCTCTATCATGACCTAAGGAGAAGCATTATTGATAAGATATCGGAAAACGGTAGAGAAAGAGCAACGGCGACCGTTATAACAAATTAATCACTAATTGAAACCCTGTCAAAGCTCCGTAGCAACGTCACGTTGTGCCCTTGGAAACACTACGTTGCGGTCCAATGAACGCAGAGTTTCAAACGATGAGACAACGTCTTGATTAACGCAAGCTGCAAGCTCAACTGCAAATGGCGGTAGTTTCTGCGATAAGTGGAAAAGAGCCTTTAGCATTAGAAAGAACAGAACAAATCAAATTACCGCGCTGTAAAATTCCATTGACTGGAAATTCAATTTCGTTCCCGAATCAGGTTCAAAAGCTGTGTTTTTCTACGTACGGAAAAGTCGAAACCTGTCTAACTTTTGCTTACGCAATACGTACTGTACATGCACTATGATAAACACTTTTTATTAGTTTTGTTTTTGTTTTTTTTTGTATTTAATAAAATAGATACGTTTTACTAAATGCTGTCTATCTCAGCTTTCAACTTTTCCGCACTTGGCAAAACGCTGCAGCAGCCAGGGGAACCGGGGGTTCTGGGCGTCTCAACTATTTTTCAGCAAAATTAGCATATGACTAACGCCAGACGATTTATTTACTTTGTTGGGATAAAATATGACATTTCAGTCGCGCGGAAGAAAAATCTGTTAGTTCCAGTTTTCATTACGATCTGAGAATAGGCATTAATTAGACATATTATGTCGTGTTGTATCTGTAACCAGATGATATCTACATGTTGGGGGTGTGCTGCCTTGATACAGAGAATGACGACAAGATAATGGTTTTCAGAGTGAGCCTGCGGTTTAGTTCCACTTAGGCGCGCGGTGGCGTCCGGGGCTTGGTGCGGGGAAGTGAGACCAGGCCAAGGCGTTTTTACGAATTCTGGAAATTGCGATCACATCTCACTAAAATCGTATATTGTTCAGAAAAGTCAGTCTGTATGACCACTAGGCGTTTTATGTATATAGAAACGGTGTTTGTATATTTCAATTGTGTAGTTTTAATAGAGCCTTCATTTAATCACATTTGTAGGGGGAAAACAATTTATCTATTTCGCGTTTATGTTTTGGTATCAACAAGATGCGCTAGAGACTGTATTGGCACGAAACATAACTGGATGTTTGGATACATTGGGTTCCGGTAAGGACAGGAGCGCAGCACAGTTGCGCAAGCCACCCCAAAATCTTTCGAGATTACACTAGCCTGCGTGTAGACAATCGGTTGTCTGTATGCAGGCAGGCTGGATTTCACTGAGCTTGACAAAAACTTGAAAAATAATTTTTCTACATGAATTATGAAAGTTCTTGAAGTGCCTATCTCACATTTGGGGATTTTACATATTCGTAATATTTGGGTCTTCCTGAGCAAAATCATAATATATCTTGTCAGCCGAAAATTTCATCTTCATGGAGTTTTTCGCTGTCAAAGTTACCGGATGTAATGTCACAAGAGGCAAGTAACAAAAGAAAACTGGTTTGGAATGCCTCTTGCGACATCACATCCCCAAACGTGAGATAGGCTCTTTAAAATGTTTCTTTGGAGTAACAGATGTAATACTCGGTTGTAAGGTGCTTCGTTCTTTAGTTTGACTGGCTGATTCGTGCACGTGTAAATGTAGGAGGGGAGAGTTAAAAAACGCCAATTAAATTGTAGGAATCAATGGATAGGTATAAGATTTTCTTATTTGGTTGGGGTATATACTTACCGTCATTCCACGATCAGCTCCCAACTTGACCTGTAGCTCAGTTGGTAAAGCATCGGACTAGTAAACCGAAGGTCGCGGGTTCGAATCCCAGCCGGGCTAAGTAGAGTTTTCTCTACTTGTCTAGTATGGTTCGTCACTCAGAGTAACACCTTATTATTATTCTCCACCTGAGTTAACTCCCACAATAATAAATTATTCGTTCTATGTAATTGCTACAGGGAAAACCCGCTTGAACGTCAATGTGATTTAATTGTGATTATAAGAAAACTTTAATCCAATTTGAACTTACGGTATCAGCCAACTAGTGGCATAGACCGTATACAGGCAAAAATTACAGAAGGGCTACGTTGCTCTCAGATATTATATGTATGATTGATACGTGCAGCCTTATGGATTCCTCTTCCTCAAATCAGTTTCGTTGACCTGGGGTACCTCTTCTAACATATAGCAGAATTATCTGTGCAAATACGATTTGTCCAGGGCTATGTCAAGAAAATGTTTTGAGGTTACATTCTTTACAACACCATTTTTTAGTATTTTTTAAAATTAAAATTCGGATAGACGTAGGCAATCGTTTGTGAAGTTAATTGCTTTGATTTTCGTGTTGGCAGCACTCTGCGCATGCGTATTTTGCTTATTAGCGAGAACCTATCATTAGGTGACGTATAAAGTAGACAGACGTGATGCCAAAAAAGCATTTCTCTGATGTGTTATCGTAATCGATATTAATCCTTTTATTACAGGTTAATTTTCAGAAAAGGAAACTTTTTCATAATATATAAAAATCGTGTTATTAGTTCATCTCGCTTCGTCCCTGAATGAGCAATCATTCGTTTAATCGAAGATCAAACAGCTGTCCAGATCCTTGGCGGAGTGAAGCTGAGTTACACAATGACCGACCAAGAAGTGTTCTGACACAAGAGGAAGAGATTAACAAAAGGTAAAAATAGGTACACATTGCGTGCATGTGTCACCGAAGCATTTATGTCTAAGATAACACTGGTATACTTTGTATAGGCCTAACACAAACCCTAACTTAAGAATCCAGTGAAGGTGATCAGTTCACGCCTAATATGCACCAAAGTTTTCTCGCTTTACAAAAAACATTTTACTAACTCCAAACTGGAAAAACTAAACTAACTACTCCGAACTTTTTGATATGAGCTCATTTCTCATGCAGTATCTTATTTAAAGTTACGCCCAAAATCCATTCTCTTCTAGTTTCTCTATGATTTTTAATGTTTGATGGCTACTGTTCCAAAATGTATTGTTTGATAATTCATACCAAAGTTGTGCGAGTTTGTTTTTTTGTTTATTCGTTTAGTGAAAACAGCGAGTTTAATAAAGCAAGAGTTAACCAATGGATAGTTCCGGAGGTAAGTGAAAACTTTACAGCATTGTTGCCTGAACAATGCTGTGACAACTTGTTGACATATGTAAACAACATTGGTAAATGAACAACATTGTTCATCATTGTTTCAACAAGTTGTTACTGGTTGATGAAACAACAACCGTTGTTCACGCATGTTGTAACAACCGAAGAACGTGTTGATACATCAACCATGTTCACCATTGCTGTAACATTGTTGTTCATCGTTGTTATTTCGTCATGCTGTTACATCATGTGCGAACAACGTTGTTGGCTATAAAAAATTTGCTGTTGGAACAACTTGTTCATGACTGTTGATTTATCCATGAACAAGTTGTTCGAACAATAAGTGAACAACTTGTTGACAACTTGTTCACGGCGAGCAACACAACATTGTTCACGGCGAGCAGCACAACATTGTTGTCGGCGAGCAGCACAACATTGTTCACGGCGAGCAGCACAACATTGTTCACGGCCAGCAGCACAACATTGTTCACGGCGAGCAGCACAACATTGTTCACGGCGAGCAGCACAACATTGTTCACGCCGAGCAGCACAACATTGTTCACGCCGAGCAGCACGACATTGTTCACGCGCCTGTTGACAACCGTGAACAAGTTGTGAAGGAGTAGCACCTAATACCATTATTCTCCACCTGAGGCTACGTTTACACGGTACCGGGCGAATTCGAGACCGGTCTCCTATTCGAGAATGGTTCCAAATTTGTCTTCCGTGTAAACAGGCGGAACCGTACTAATTCGAGACCGGTTCCAAATTCGTCCAGTACCATGTAAACGAGGTCTTCGCTGTCCCTCAATAATTATTCCATCAAGTTCCATTTACTCCATTTTTGCAATCGTGCACTTTGTTATAGGTTGAAGATGGCGCTAAATCTGACGACGCTAATCCAAAGAAGTTCTACCACTATCCTCAACGTCGCAACGCTCCAGGAGTTGTTTCAGAATATGCTGGTACCAGGCCACAGACGGAACCTGGGCGCTGTAGGATTGGAAGCAGTTCAACTGAGGGAGAAACACTGGAAGACTGGGTTATTGTAAAAAAGTAAGCAGACAGAAACCGGACAGAATTTAATATTTATTTAACTTAATCTTTTATTATGAAATGTCATGACCGGCGTAGGGAGCAGGGGGGTGAGGGACTGCAGCCCCCTGAAATTATAAAGTGGGGGGCTTCGCCCCTCTAATTAATATACACGTGTGATGGCTCATTGGCCCAAAGAAACATCCAGTCTCTCTTTTTTCGGACTCCAAGGCGTGCGTTTTGGAAGCCTTGTAGTTTTTGGTTTGTTATTGGCGATCGAGATCTAGAGCCCTTTTTAGAGAAAAGATGTATAATTAATTGGTATTTTATAATCTTCAGATAACTCTTAAATCTCCTCTCAAAATGCAGGAGACTCTAAAATTTGGACCTCCCTAGCGGTTCGTCGTACCTTGGACGTGACGACTTTTAGCTCCCCCCCCCCCAACCCAAAACATCTTCCTTCGCCTCCATTTATTGTTTCAATTAATAGACCTTATTCAAAAATGGCCACCGAATTATAATTCTTTTATGGTGCATATAAATTAGCCCTTATGACCTCGTTTTAAAGTAAAAATTATTTTGAATTTCACACGTGAAAACGAGTTCATAAGGGCTAATTCCAACCTCGTCCCCAGGGCATTTTGCCTCCACGTTGGGAGTCGGCGAAAATGGCCCTGGCATCGGCTGGTTTGAATAAGGTGTATTGTAGCTTTCTATGAATTATAAATAATGCGCTTGTGTTATGTGCAGTGTTGAAATTTCAGAAATATTTTGTATTTTTTTGAAGGACATCTTCTGACACCATGCCTTGTGATCCAGATGACGAATCGAATATCCTAGTTCCCAGTCCGAACAAGACTAGCACGGCGACATGTGAACAGGATAGCGGGAGCTCGGAACGAACGCGAATGGTTTTAGTCAATAAGTTTGGGTCAGCATTTGAAGTTTTACCCCGAATATCTGACCGCACCACAGGACCAGAAA
>OZ036002.1:8485642-8588142 GCA_964035015.1 Corallium rubrum
GGTCGTATTTATCGTCATTACCCTCATCAAACTGTTACGGCACGGGCGTTTACACGATACCGGTTAGTGTTCCGTTTTCATTTCATGCCGTCAAGGAACCCGTCTTCATTTTGTGCCATTTTCATGTCATTTTTGTGCCGTTTTCATGTCATTTTTGTGCCGGTATCGTGTAAACGCAAGGCCTAAACGGCATGATTTTGTTCCGTTTTCAAATTGTACTGGCATCGTGTAAACGAGGTCTAAATACATTTTCTCAACTATCAACGATATTTGTACTCAACTACCTTAGATAATAATTCTGTAGTCTACTGATTTGGAGTGAATATAACCAAGATTAGATCCAGTATGTTAGCCATCTTAATTGTTTCACTATTCTTGCTGGGTTTTCCCGCCTCTTTTTAGCTGACGTCAGCGTAAACCGAATTTGGAATGCTTTTCTCGGAACATACGTGAAATCCGTTAATACAGTTAATGATTGTTTATTTTATAGCTATGAACGAGCGTCGTGACCACTGTTCCGCCGCGTGTTTTAAGGAAAAGATTTACGTGTTTGGTGGTTCATACGGTCGTGTTCTACACAACTCAGTGGAATGCTATACTACTGAGACGAACAGATGGAAGGTAGTAAGTCATTTACCAGCGTCGAAATATGGCTTCAAGTGTGCCACTTCGCTTATTAATCGTTCTCTTGTGCAGCAAATTGGCTTTGAACAGGTGTAAAGAAACCGCTTTATGCCGGAAATGTATGCATTTTAGGGTATTTTATTTCTACGAACATGTCAAGATTTGGGAAACGTATATCAAATACAACATAAGTATATTAATGCTGTTACATTCTTCTACACAAAAGTGCAAGTAAAAGCTATTACACAGATTGTTCTCAGTCTATATAAGAAACGTTTGTATGGCTGATGTTCAGGAAAGCCAAAGACTAGTACTAACATGTAAAACCATAGCTAAAAGAGGAAATAATGTGGTATAAACTACAAAGACTGAATCTAGAAAGTTTGTTAATCACTCGTTCCGAGTTATTCATTTTAGTTAATTGTTTGCAAAAACGGTTTTAAAAAAATTCTGTAGAAGAAATAAATTTTTTTCTCGGAAAAATCATTTTTGTTAATTTTTAAAAAAATTCGTTCTACAGAATTTTTTTTAAATCGGCCTATTGATTACTCATACTTCCAGGAAAGTTTTAATGAAAAAAAAATTGGGGGTCACCAAAGTTTTTCTCGAATTAAATTAGTTTGAAGGGTAATTGGCAGCCATTTTGAAATGTCATTGTTACCATAGCAACAACGGTTGCTATTTATTTGGTAACAGTTTTTGATTGTCAGACTGTTTAACTATGCATAACATTTAGTTTTATTCTCTTTCCGAATTGTTTAATCATGTGTTTTGGACTCTCAAACTTGTATTTTCCGTTTTTCAAGAAACTGTCTGGAGCTAATGAACGGGGCTAGCTAATATGAATTTCCAAAACTCCCTCAAAACTAGACTTGCTCCAAGTCTGCCTCTTGTTGTTTCGGGACGGG
Source organism: Corallium rubrum (assembly GCA_964035015.1). NCBI lineage: Eukaryota > Metazoa > Cnidaria > Anthozoa > Scleralcyonacea > Coralliidae > Corallium > Corallium rubrum. The sequence goes on from OZ036002.1 coordinate 8,487,175, forward strand.
TTAATAAGAAGATAAGAGGATATAAAGTCATCGAAATATAGTAAAAAGCTTGAGTACAACCGAAACTCGTTTCTTTCTGATGAAGGGCCTTCGCTCGAAACGTTGGAAACTACGATCAATAATTTCGGCAGACGGCAGTACCCAAAGAAACAGTGTATGCATTTTAGGGTATTTTATTTCTACGAACATGTCAAGATTTGAAAAACGTATATTAAATACAGAGATTGTTCTCAGTCTATATAAGAAACGTTTGTATGGCTGATGTTCAGGAAAGCCAAAAACTAGTACTAACATATAAAACCATAGCTAAAAGAGGAAATAATGTGGTATAAACTACAAAGACTGAATCTAGAAAGTTTGTTAATCACTCGTTCCGAGTTATCCATTTTACTTAGTTGTTTGCAAACCACTTGAGACCCATAGTGATGGTATTGTGGCCCCTTGCCACGTGTGCGCCTACCGACCATCGAATCATTTCCATTCTTCCTTGAGTGGTAAAGATGACAAACCACCAGTAAGCATTCGCCTGTATTTCCAATTCATACTGGCTGGAAGGTGACGAAGTCATGCTCACGCTGTTGAGATGCTGTCCTGCTACGTGCTGACCTTCGATCCGTAAATTCTGAAAAGCGAACGCGTAAAGTTGGTTCGGGCTGCTCTCGTAGTAACCACGCATTGAAGCCCCAGAACGCACTGCGGCGACGACATGCCCTTCACTTCCGTGCAGAGCTTTGCCTTGTGCGTCGTGTTCATAGACAAGTTTCCACGGCTGAGTGTCAACATACCAATGAACCTCAAGGTTTTCTGTCGTTGTTGACAAGTGCTGGTGTTTGCCGATGTAATAACGAGTGGACCGTACTGTCCCTGTTGTGGAAACCATCTGCCAGTACCAGTATGCGTTGTCTTGCATTTTAACCAAATCTTGCTTGCTCACGTGCTTTAAGACTTGAGCTGTCACGTGACCATTGCGGATGGAGAGGTTGTCAGCTTCGACCGTGTAAAATGAAGAGAACTGGACACGAACACGTGAGCCTTTCTTGATTGCTGCCACGAGATCAGCAAGCGAGCCGAACGTCCCTGTACCCGTTTTCCCGTTCGAATACACGCGTTTCCAACACGGGTCTGCAAACCAGTCAATGTCAACGCGATTTTGCGTGTGCCCACGCGAGATGTGTTCCCCCACAGTCCATTTCGACATATCAAGTGTCCCTCTGGTCGTATACATTGTGAACCACCAGTAAGCGTTATTTTTAAATCGTGCAGCCTGTTGATTCTGCAATATCGACATGCTGATATGATTCAATATCTGTCCCGAAACAAGTGTTTTTGACAAGGCGACGTTCTGGACATGAAATGCACTGGCCCCTTGGAAAGAAACCCCGCGAAGGTCCGCCCCCTCTTTTACTGACATCATCAAATCAGACAGAGAACCTGAAAGCGCCTTTCCTGTTTTATCATGGGAATAAACAGGTTTGTTGCTACACGAGGTTTTCTTTGTAAACCATTTCACGGCAGCTTTGACAAGTGTTTCTCCCTTAAAGGCGCTGGAACCAACGTTGTATCTCACTTGCTGGGTATCGGCGTTAGTTGTGACCATGGTCCACACCCATTGGGAGTCAGTCTGGAAACTTTGCCAGTTCACTCTATTCACGGCTTGTAGAAGCTGCACCGATACTTGATTGTGATGGATGTGAATGTAATCTGCTTCCATGGCGGAATTCCACAGAAGAACACGAACGGAAGCACCTTGACGTACATCGTTGATGAGTTGTTGACGAGATCCGCTCACTTGTTGACCCTTGACGTCGTTTTCGAAGACAAGAACCCAAGATGAATTGCATGCTGAACCTGATAACACCGGACAAAAAGATAAATGTAAAAATCAGCGACTAACGCGGTAAACGGAGATAAGGACAAAATGAAACAAAGATTGAGAAAGGTCGTAATCATCATGATCATGGTGTTTGTTGTGGTGGTGGTCACTATTGTTGTGGTGGTGGTGGTCATGGTTGTAGTGGTGGTGGTTGTGATGGTCGTTCTGGTTGTTGTGGTGGTGATGGCGGCGGCAGTGGTGGTAACAGTCGTAGTGCTCGTTGTGGTGGTCATGATGGTGGTGGTGATGGTGGTCTGCTCGTAGTGGTCGTGATGGTGATGGTGATGGTGATGGTGGTGATGGTAGTTGTAGTGGTATGCTCATAGGGGTAGTTGTGGTGGTCTTGGTCATGATGGTTATAGTGGTGATCATGATGATGCTGATTGAGCTAGACCTATAGGGTGCATGCCTCATGCTGTGGTATCAGGATCAAGGTTTAGTCCAGATCCACAAGTTGTGTGACATACATATATGAAACGAATTAAATGCGTCTGATTTTGAAGATCCATCTAGGCGATACGACCTATATATATATATATATATATATATATATATATATATATATATATATATATGTATGTATGTATATATATATATGTATGTATATATATATATTTGTGAAATTCATTAATAATTCATGAGTTTTGCAGCCAATCCAATTTCAGTAATTACGTCACATGTATACCCCTGTAAACCCCATACAAACCACTAGTGCTTGTAACTAATTAGCATCTCAATATGATTATCCCAAAGGGATTTTTACTATTTATTCATTTCACAAGTTGTTTACAACACTCGCGCCCTTGTTGTATTGAATATACAATCACTCGCCTTCGGCTCGTAATTGTATAATTCAATACAACACGGCCGCTCGTGTTGTAAACATTACATATATATATATATATATATATATGTATATATATTTGTGAAATCATTACTAATTCATGAGTTTTGCAGCCAATCCAATTTCAGAAATTACGTCACATGTTACCCCTGTAAACCCATACAAACTAAAATCAATGATGCTAATTAGTTACAACCACTAGTGGATGTATACTCTTCTGATACAACCACTAGCGCTTGTAACTAATTAGCATCTCAATATCCCAAAGGGATTTTTACTATTCATTCATTTCACAAGTTGTTTACAACACTCGCGTCCTTGTTGTATTGAATATACAATCACTCGCCTTCGGCTCGTGATTGTATATTCAATACAACACGGCCGCTCGTGTTGTAAACATTACATATATATATATATATATATATATATATATATATATATATATATATATATATATATATATATATATAATACGATTGTCATTCAGGCGTATATTCAATATTCAATACTGAAATTCACTCATCAACCACGCGCGAATTTTAAGTAAAGTCATAGTCAATCGAGATATGGTCTGGAAACTCGGCAAACTTCAAAGCGCCTATAATGAGCTGTGATTTTATGTTGAACCGTACCTTACACCGTGCACATTCTTTGTTTTAGGTTTATTAATATTTAAATAGCACGGCTGAGTGATTGAACTGAAACGTTGCTATTGGACAATTCGTTCATTATACTAAAATACATTGTGTTCAGTGACCGTACACCGTGCACAAAAATGCATAAAGGCGAACAAAAAGATAGACCGAAGACTTTAGCTGAGTTTCCAGACCATATCTCGATTTACTATGGTAAAGTCAATTTATAGATTAGGAGTTGAGTTCGCTGTCTTACAATAATTATTCCAACATTAACTTATTTTACTTAATGAATAATTCGAATTGTTTATAAAAAGTGTACTAATACCTTTACTGTTTTTGGTGAGTTCTTTGACTTCGTTTGTGAGATGCTCGAGTTGTTTTTGTAATTCTTCTAACTTGCTCGTTGCTAAGCATGTTTGGCAAGACCCTGCAGCAGTCACTGGTTTGGCAGCACCAGACGAGAAAGTCGTGAATGCAAAAACGATGAAGACGATTAGGTTCCTCAAAGCTAGAGACATGGCGAGGACTATAAGAGCTTAGTTTGAAGCCAATTATCTTAACAATAATAAGTTTACACTCGTGGGCACATTTATATATAGGTGCTGACACGAATGCTCGCGCTGAAACGGAAGCTTAGTGTCACGAAACATCTGTTTTGTTTAATGAATGGGTTGCTTGTCTAATTATTTTTTAGTAAATATCATTAAGTTGAAAGTTTAAATTATATGTTGGATATATCAGCCTTGTGTAAACTTAATCTGCATGCATGTATATCTTTTCAGCTTTTCGTAGTAATCTTTGTTTAAAAACAGTTTCGTAAAATAGGTTACCGTGTTTGGTTGCGAGGGAAAAAAAATAAAACTGACTTGAAGTTCCTTCTTGTCAGTCTGACAATCGCACTGGCGTCATGTTGACGTTGGTTGATTATCTTATTACGACTATTTGAGAAATGCAAAATCACATAACGAAGCAAAATTGGGTTTGTTTTTCTGTAGGTATAACACGGAGTATTATAATTCCTTTTTGTAGTCAAAGAAAGATTTTCGGACCAGCCTCACATTACCCTGGGTGCCAGAGGCTCTGAGTTTGCTACCCTGGGTGCCAGAGGCTCTGAGTTTGTGTTTGGGCAGAGCCTCTGGCACCCAGGGTAGCCTCACATGAACAGCCCCTTAAAATTAGTCAGGGTCTATAGGCACAGAATCAATAAGAATATATTTTTTATTCACTGTGGTCTTATAAAGCCGGTTTTCCACTAGGTGATTTTTTTCTCGCGAAGCGACTTTCTTTTGTTCGAATTCAATAGATTTCTGATTAATTCCAGCTCAGAGCTCATGAGACAAAAGAAAAAGTCGCTTCGCGCGAAAAAAGTCGCCTAGTGGAAAACCGGCTTAACTCTTATAGCGGCCACAAGGCTGATGAATGGGGACTAATATGAATTTCCAAAACTCCCTCAAAACATGCATGCATGTACAGCATTTTATACCCTGAATGTCTGGTATAAACCAGAGGATCTCTCTTAGGCCCCGTTTACACCAGAGCAAAAGTATCCGGATTCACATTGTTTTTCATCCTCATGGGAATAAAAAACAATGTGAATCCGGATACTTTTGCTCTAGTGTAAACGTGGTCTTATTCTCTTATTGTTGGTCACATAATAAGAGAATTTGTTTTGTCACTTTGGTGCACTTGACCCCAAACGTGTAGGCGTTTGACGTCAAATCCAAATGACGCCATTCCGCACTTTATTGGATTTGGAAGGCGCTGGCAGGTCCGGAAAAAGCCGTAATGCCCTCGGCAGTGGCTGGTTAATTCATGCGTTCTTCTGCATTGTCTCGATGTTTAGATGTTTACAAGTTAACTACGTCAAGTGTTCCTATTTAATTAAAGTTTTTTTGATTGATTTCTGAACATGCATGCACAGAAGACGTCACAACGTGGTAAGAACATCAGTGACCCACTCGACTGCGTCTTGTGGGCCACGTTTTTGTTCTTACCACGTTGTGACGTCATCTGTGCATCTATAACTGAACAGACAACGGCAAAATTTTTAATTTTTTAAATTTTAATCAGTTTCAAAATTAGCATATTACATCTTCTTTTCAACCATGCATCCTTGCATGGTTGTAAAGTTAATAAATAAAAAAATAAAAAAGCTGAGTTCATGATTGGAACATAGATAATGGAAGGGGAACTGAATAGGAAACTTACCAAACCGGAAATGATATTTGCAAAACTTGCTATGGTAATTATACACTTATAAGCAGCTAATGCACCTAATGGGTGATCCCACATGCCAGGATCAACCATTGCTGAAATTAAACAATAGTGTAATATCACTTAAGTCAGTAGTGTCTGATTTTAGCCATATGGGACCAGCCATTAGGTGCATTAGCCCTTATAAGTATATAATTACCATAGCAAGTTGTGCAAATATCGTTTCCGGTTTCGTAAGTTTGCTATCCAGTTCCCTCTTCATTATTTAACAAATAGATTCCATTTATGGAAACATGATTTCTGTTTTAAACTGACCATAAATTGCATTATTATTGTAAATAATTATTAAATAATTGTTTCTGTAATATGCTAATTTTGAAACTGATTAAAATTTTAAAAATTAAAAATTTTGCCGTTGTCTGTTTAGTTATAGATGCACAGATGACATCACAACGTGGTAAGAACAAAAAAGTGGCCCACGAGACGCAGTCGTCAGTGATGTTCTTACCACGTTGTGACGTCTTCTGTGCATCTATAACTGAACAGGCAACAAAAAATGGAATCTATTTGTTTTATACAATATAAAAATTACACAATACTTCTTGCCGGATTTTGGGGCATGAAGAAAGAAAAAAGCAAGTCAGCTGACGTAATCTGACGTGATCCATGTGTCTGTCCTCTAATAGATCATGGGCATATTGTATAATCATATATACGAGAGCCTGCTCGCAGGCTAACTCACAACGGGCATGCGCCCGATCAATTTATTCCGCAGCCATACTGCAAATTTATATAGTAAGATGGTTTTTTGCTTCACTCTTTAATAATCCCAAAAAATTAATGAAACGCTCGTAATATGTGATCCTGTTATTGACAGACTACAATATGAAAGCCCAAAGACAGAAGGTTCCCAAAAATAATGGCAACAAAACCAGTCTTCATGATTTGTCAAGCTATGTATCTGAAGACGTTCAAGTTGATGTGAGCATGGTAGAAAATGTCGTTGAACTTTTAGAAAACGACAATACTGTGCCTTTTATAGCTCGATACAGGAGACAAGAAACTGGTAATTTGGAAGTCGAGAAGATTCGAATGATACAAGAATCATTACAGAACGTCAAGTAAGTTGAGCTGCACTTTGTGTCTTTGAATGTGAATTGTCCGCGGGAAATTTAAATTTTATTTGTGTAAATTTAAGAATTAATTAAACATAAATGCTTATAGAGAATTTGTCTATCTTTCAATATGCCTTTACTTGCTCAAATATGCCTTCAAATACTGGATTACCAGCAAAATAGCTTTTTTAATTAAATACCAAATAAAATTATTTTATATACATACTTTTAATTAGCCCTCATGAACTCGTTTTCATGTGGGAAATTCAAAATAATTTTTACTTTAAAACGATAGAAATAAAGAAGACTGTCAATACACGTACATGGTCATGGCAATCTACAAACATTTTGTTTTGTGAAGTTGCCAGCTCTATAAAGAATCACTGAAGATCATGAGAAAATTGTAAAGAAGCGAGGTGTGGCCAAGTTCTGCTTAGAGTGCCTAGTAGGTCATAAGCAGGGTTGTTAGATCCCAGCACATGCTCAAAGCCAAAACTGATTTCAAAAAAAGCCAAAATAAGCCAAATCATTGCTATGAAATAAAAGCCAAAAAAAGCCAAATTAGTCCAATGATTCCGACTTTAAGCCAAGTAAAAGCTAACATGTTGTTAACCTTGAATAGTTGTGTGTCAAAATTCTGTCCTTTGCATTGTAAAATGTAAATGTCAAGTGCATGTTCACGTTAAACAAGTAGTGCAGGCACGTAAAGATTCAGTACATTTACCGACATTAACCGAGTGTTGCTTTGAGATTTTTTGCTTCCCAGCTTGAGAATATGTACTATTGCTACCTTATAAAAATGAATGCACAACACAGCTTTATTTTTCTTTTACAATACAGAATTTCACTCTTTCAGTAAAGTTATACAGGTACAATGTATTATTAAAAATTTAATATTTATTAAAATTTTGTTCGAATGATCACTATAAAGCAAAAAAAAAGCCATTACACCAAACAATTTTTTCTACACCAACCAGGCTAGGAATTAACCAAAATTGTAAAATTTGGCTTAAAAAAAGCCAATCTAACAACCCTGGTCATAAGGACTAATTTACATGTATATACACTGATACACATAAAAGAATTCTAATTCAGTGGCCATTTTTGAATAAGGTCAATTTTACTTGTCAGGGGGGGTGTATGTGTCTGGGGAGGAGGGGGGGAGGGGGATAATGGGTGAAATATTTTAAGTTTAATGAGTTGTAGTTCTAACATGTCCACTATTTTGTAACTTTTGTAACTGGTTTTTAATTGTGTGTAGGGCTGTAGAAGATCGAAAGGAGTCTATTGTAAAATCAATTGGTGATAAAGCTACACCAGAAATTCAATGTTCTTTAAAATTGGCAAGAACCTTGCAAGATGTTGAGGAAATTGTAAGTTGCTGTAGTTGCTATTAATAATACAATGTCATTATGTGTGTTGCTATGTGTAAACTGTAAAAATGGATTCATTATTGGTGATATATGACTTAACAACTTTTTACAGTATACCAGTAAATGTGTTTTTATCTAATTTAAGCTTTTTCTTCTTCTGATAGTATGCACCATTCAAGACAGGGTCAAAAGGAACATTAGCCAACCGTGCAAGAAAGCTTGGTTTGGATAAGGCTGTAGAAATGATTAAAACTAACCCTAGAATGACCAATCTTAGTATGTTTGTTCAGCCTAATCAACAAGGTACAGCTACATGTATTCACCACTGACTGCCGAGCATACAAAATTTTCAGAATTTTTGTACGCTTAGCACCACTGCAGAGCCTACAAAATTTTCAGAATTTTTGTACCCTCGGCACCTGACTGCCAAGTGTACAAAATTTTCAGAATTTTTGCATGCTTGTCACCATTGCGGAGTTTACACAATTTTCAGAATTTTTGTATGCTTGGCTGTATGTGTTAAATTAATCATGAGACAAGATGGTAAACAGGTGGAAATTTATTTATTTAATATCTAGTTTTTATTCAATGTTTAGGTTTGTCACATATAAAGGAAGTGACTAAAGGTGTTCAACACATCTTAGCTGATGTGACATACAAAGACAGAGAAATATTTGACACTACAAAAAACCTGTATGTGATGATGGTAATCTCCTGGTGGTAGTGGTGGTTATTGTTGTGGTGGTCTGACTGTAGTATTGGTTGTAGTTGTTGTGGTAATGTTGTGGTGGTGGTGGTCATGGTTTTAGTGGTTATGGTGGTTATGGTGCTTATAATGGTAGTCAGATATTGGTGCTGGTTGCCTGGTTAGAGTGGTGGTTGTTATAGTGGCTACTACTATTGTTGTTGTTGTGGTGGTGGTGGTGGTCATGGTTATATTGGTGGTTGTGGTGGTGGCATGGTTCAATCATAGTTGTAGTGGTGATTGTTGTGATTGTGGTGATGGTGGTCTGGTAATAGTGGTGGTTGTCATGGTGGTGGTGATGATCTGGTCATAGAGGTGGTTGTGACCAGTGGTGTGATGTCATGGTTATGATGGTGGTCTGGTCATAGTGGTGGTTGTGGTAATGGTCATTGTGGTGGTGATGGTGGTCTGGTCATAGTGGTTTTTCATTGTTGTGGTAGTCGTGGTGGTGGTGGTGGTGGTGGTGGTGATGGTGGTGATGGTCTGGTCATAGAGGTGGTTGTGACCAGTGGTGTGATGTCATGATTATGATGGTGGTCTGGTCATAGTGGTGGTTGTGGTAATGGTCATTGTGGTGGTGATGGTGGTATGGTCATAGTGGTTTTTCATTGTTGTTGTGGTGGTGGTGGTGATGGTCTGGCCATAGAGGAGGTTGTGACCAGTGGTGTGATGTCATGATTATGATGGTGGTCTGGTCATAGTGGTGGTTGTGGTAATGGTCATTGTGGTGGTGATGGTGGTCTGGTCATAGTGGTTTTTCATTGTTGTGGTAGTCATGGTGGTAGTGGTGGTGATGGTCTGGTCATAGAGGTGGTTGTGACCAGTGGTGTGGTGATGATTATGATGGTGGTTGTGGTCATGGTCATGGTCATGGTCATTGTGGTGGTTATGGTGGTCTGGTCATAGTGGTGGTTGTGGTAATGGTCATTGTGGTGGTGATGGTGGTCTGGTAATAGTGGTTGTGGTTTTAGGCATGGTATTGTGGTGGTAATGGCGGTCTGGTCATAGTGGTTTTTTATTGTTGTGGTAGTCATGGTGGTGGTGGTGGTGGTGGTGGTGGTGGTGGTGGTGGTGGTGGTCTGGTCATAGAGGTGGTTGTGACCAGTGGTGTGGTGATGATTATGGTGGTGGTTGTGGTCATGGTCATGGTCATGGTCATTGTGGTGGTGATGGTGGTCTGGTCATAGTGGTGGTTGTAGTAATGGTCATTGTGGTGGTGATGGTGGTCTGGTCATAGTGTTGGTTATAGTTGTAATGATGGTTATGATCAGATGGTGGTGGTAGTGGTCATGGTTATCCATGGTGATTGTTATCAATGTCTTTTTTAATCTTTATTTTTAGGTTTGAATCAAGTAATGTTACGTTGGATACTAAGATTTCTAAGAATAGTACAAATGACAAAAAATTTAAGGAGTATCATCAAAAAACTATATCAGTCAAATCCATCAAAGCTCACCAGGTTAGAGTGCAGTTAGAGTTTTAATCTTTTTGTACAATGGAAAAAGATAAAAAAAAATTGTTCTGTATTGAGTTGAATCTGGGATTTAGCCAGGGGTTATTGGACACAGCGTATTCCTCTTTATAAAACTTAACACTTTGAGACCTGGAACTCTCCCTATGCTGAATAAAATCGTCTGGCGTTAGCCAGAATAGAATACTAAAGACTCGTCTTCAGACTTCAAAGTGTTAAAAAGATAGGTTTTAACACTTTGAGGCCTGGACCTCTCCCTGTGCTGAATAAAATTGTCTGGTGTTAGGCAGAATAAAATACTAAAGACCCGTCATCAGGCTTCAAAGTGTTAAAAAGATAGGTTTAACACTTTGAGGCCTGGACTTCCCCCTGTGCTGAATAAAATCGTCTGGTGTTAGGCAGAATAAAATACTAAGACTCGTCGTCAGGCTTCAAAGTGTTAACACTTTCTCGACAGTGGAATTTGATGGTTCTTGTGATGAGTGAAATTGTCTGGGGTTAGCTAGAGTAAAATGCCTAAGACTTGAGTTAAAAAAATTAAAACATGTCTCTAAAGTGAAGTTCATTTGTCTTTGCAGATTCTGGCCATCAACCGAGCTGAAGAGGGTAAAATTCTTCATGTAAAGATGAACTGTCCACCTCAAGTCCAACATCGCTATTTGGACACTGCAAATAGAAAGTGTGTTGCACCGCACTCTTCTGGTAAAGTGATTATATACAGTAATTACACACCATTGTCCCTAGGCCTAGTTATATATTACCCAGGCGCTTATAGGTTGCTACGGTATTGCAGCATTGTGATGCATGCATGAAAGCTAGCCGGACCCACTCTGTTCACCAGTGTGGCGAAGTACGCAGGTCATAAGCCTGTAAACGAGGCTTGCCTATTCATTTAGAATAATTTCGAAGTCCGTTCCGAAGTTTGTTTTGAACTACACATTTGATTGGCTACTAGGAACCAAGTAGTCAATCAAATGCAAAGGTCAAAACAAACTTGCGAACGAACTTGCAAACGAACTTGGGAACGAACTTGCGAACTTGATAATGAAGTTACTAAATTGAGAACGAACTTGATAACGAAGTTACTAAATTGAGAACGAACTTGAGAACGAACTTGCGAACTTGGGAACGAACTTGAGAACGAACGTGAGAACGAACTTGCATGCGAACTTGAGAATGAACTTGCGAACTAGAACGAACTTGCGAACTTGGGAATAAACTTGCAAACATGAGAACGAACGTGAGAACGAACTTGAGAACGAACGTGAGAACGAACTTGAGAACGAACTAACGAACTTGAGAACGAACTTGAAAACGAACTTGAGAACGAACGTGAGAACGAACTTGAGAACGAAGTTGCGAACTTGGGAACGAATTACGAACGAACTTGAGAAGGAACTTGCCAACTTGGAAATGAACTTCTAAACATTCCCGTCAAAATTAACCTGAGAGCGAAACCGACTGCAGGACTTTCAGGAAACTGTTTCTTCTCGCAAATACGTATTGATGTGTATCAGTGTATATTACTGGTCCCAACTCATGCACTTTTCATCACATCAATTTTTTTTGTTGTTGGTTATTATTCGGTACCACATATTCAACAACTATATTTACTATTGTTTAGATTTTGTAAGAAACTTAATGCAAAACTCACTAGATGATTGTTACAGTAGACTGATGCTACCAAAGTTAATCAGACACAAAAGGTAAAACTGCCACACAGTTCTAAAAATGGACATTTTTAAATGAATTTAGAAATCACTATATTTAGAAAGACCATTATACTATAGCTGTGCAATGAATTATAATAAACTGCAAAACCTTTTATGAAGGAAAGATGCAATTTTTTCTATAAACTCATTATATCAAACTCATTATAGTCCGTTTCAGCTTGCTTTTGAAATCCGATACGCATAATTGAAATGAACATTCCGAACTACATTGCAATGTTCCGAACTCGTTGCAATGTTCCGAACTACGTTGCGAGGTAGATACAAATTTAACTCGGCAATTTGTTTCTGCTTAATCAAGTATCTATTATTATATTCTATACAACAAATAATCTTCTTCTTCGTGATTTACCAAAAGAATTCAATTCAAAGCTTATTAAATTCGAACTTCACGACGAACTTCACAGCGAACTTCGCGAACTTCCGTACCAAGTTCCCAACCTTCCAACGAATGTTGACAAACGAATTTCAAAAGCAAGCTGAAACTGACTATAATACTTCATGAGGAAAACACAAAGGAAATCAGTACCAGGTTCGTGGTTTAATATCTGATAAAGAAACCTCCTGATTTACATAAACTTTAGCCTTAATTTTCTCGGCTTAGACAACGTTTCTTAAAATTTCTACGCCAATGAACTTACCAAATGCGTCGCTTTTGAAGCTATTCAAAACATTCGCAGTACGTGTTTTATGCCTGTATTCTAAAAGCTCACTCACAGTTACACTCACACTCACACTCACACTCACACCCACACCCACACCCACACTCACACTCACACTCACACTCACACTCACACTCACACTCACACTCACACTCACACTCACACACTCACACCCACACACCCGCACTCGCACTCGTTCACACTCACTCGCACTCACACTCACACTCACACTCACACTCACACTCACACTCACACTCACACTCACACCCACACTCACACTCACACCCACACTCACACTCACACTCACCTTCACACCCACACCCACACCCACACTCACCCTCACACCCACACTCACACCCACACACACACTAACACTCACACTCACACTCACTCGCACTCGCTCGCACTCGCACTTGCTCACGCTCACACTCACACTCACACTCATTCACACGCACTCGCTCACGCTCACGCTCACACTCACACTCACTCACACTCACACTCACACTCACACGTTCAATGAGTGGCCCCTCACACTCAACAAGTGCAACTCAACACTCATTTCATCTCCACTCACCATTACTGAGTATGAGACTACACTCACTCTCTAACCATTCAATTGAATGTTTGGGGAATGAGTGTAGGCTCATACTCAGTGAGGGTGAGTCTCCAGGAGACTCATTGAGTGTTGAGTTGCACTTATTGAGTGTGAGGGGCCACTCATTGAGTGCGAGTGCGAGTGTGTATGAGAGTGAGACAGTGAGCTTTTATAGAATACAGGCGTTAGATCTGATAAACACTGCTGCTCGTGTTTTAAATATTACATAAAAATCGATTGAAATAATCTTATTTGAATGATTTCATGACATTTCCAACGGTCTGTCTATCATTATTTAAAGTTGTTGTTTCAATGTATCACATTTATTTTCTAGAGCTGAACTCACAGAGAAAGCTGAACGGGAATCTGTTCAGGTCTTTTCACGAAATTTACGCCGTCTTCTCTTAACTCCACCAGTCAATGGCAGGATCGTTATGGGAATAGATCCTGGTTTTAAACATGGTTGTAAAATTGCGGTTGTCAACAATAATGGTAAGCTAGATTTATTATTTTTTAAAGGGTTTATGAAACGAAAATGAAGTCTGGCAGTGCCTTTTTTGAAGGCGCACTTGAAATGACAAAGCTATTTGCTATTATCAAACATAATCGCTTGAAAATTCTACATGTTTGGTGTTGTGAGAGAAACACAACGCACACGCTTCCTTCGAAATAATTTAGTGTAGTTTGATAAGTAAAAATTAGCAACGAAGCAAGAAAACAAAGAACTGCAAAAGATACTACTTTGTCATTTTAAGTGTACTTTCAAATAAGACAAACTTAATTTTCGCTTCATATGCACTTTAATGTGTTTCTGTGGTTCTTGAGTACACAGTTTTACTACTTCCAAAATCTTTTTTTTCTTTTAAAGGTGTTATTTTAAATACCGATGTCATCTATCCTTTCTCGGGAAAACTACAAGTTGCAGAGGCTAAGTTGCAGGGTCTTCTTACAACACACAAGTAAGACAATGTTTTGAAACTACGTGACATATTTATTCATTCTATACGTCATTGTTTATTCATTCTATACGTCATACATGTAATGTAATGTAATGTAATGTAATGTGATGTGATGTGATGTGATGTGATGTGATGTGATGTGATGTGATGTGATGTGATGTGATGTGATGTGATGTGATGTGATGTGATGTGATGTGATGTGATGCAATGTAAAGTTTAATGTGATGTTAAATGTAATGTTAAATGTAATGTTAAATGTAATGTTAAATGTAATGTTAAATGTAATGTTAAATGTAATGTTAGATGTAATGTAATGCAATGCAATGTAATGTTAAATGTAAAGTTAAATGTAAAGTTAAACGTAATGTTAAATGTAATGTTAGATGTAATGTAATGTAATGTAATGTAATGTAATGTAATGTAATGTAATGTAATGTAATGTAATGTAATGTAATGTAATGTAATGTAATGTAATGCAATGCAATGTAATGTTAAATGTAAAGTTAAATGTAAAGTTAAATGTAAAGTTAAATGTAATGTTAAATGTAAAGTTAAATGTAATGTTAAATGTAATGTTAGATGTAATGTTATGTTATGTAATGTAATTATTTTCGTCGTTTGTGTCCTGTATATATAGCTGTAACACGATTGCTCTTGGTAACGGAACGGCATGTCGTGAAACGGAGCGTTTTATTACAAAAATGAAAGAAACGGGGAAACTGAAGAAGAACTTGGTCTACAGGTATAAGCATAGAATAAGTTAAGTTTTAAATGATTTCTTGGCCATTTTGAGCTGTTGGCTTCCTTGGCTTGTTGTTTTATTACTTAATATATTTTTTAGTATTGTTAGCGAAGATGGTGCTTCAATCTACAGTGTTTCTAAAGAAGCGGAGGCCGAGATGCCACAACTTGACGTCAATCTTCGAAGTGCTGGTATGTTGCATAATCTGACATTGTTTTTAAATTTTTGCGAAAGTTAATATAAGGTTATGTTTACACGATACCGGTCTCGAATTCGTCCTATTTCGCCGTGTAAACTGGCCTGCGAACCCAGACGTATTTTCGCGGGAGGCAGAAAATAGGTCTGGGTTCGCAGGCTACGTGTAAACAGGCGGAACCGTACTAATTCGAGAACGGAACCGAATTTGTCTTCCGTGTAAACAGGCGGAACCGTACTAATTCGAGACCGGTTCCGAATTTGTCTTCCGTGTAAACAGACGGAACCGTACTAATTCGAGAACGGTTCCGAATTTGTCTTCCGTGTAAACAGGCGGAACCGTACTAATTCGAGAACGGTTCCGAATTTGTCTTCCGTGTATAAACAGGCGGAACCGTACTAATTCGAGACCCGTTCCGAGTTTGTCTTCCTTGTAAACAGGCAGAGCCGTACTAATTCGAAACAGGTTCCGAGTTTGTCTTCCGTGTAAACAGGCGGAGCCGTACTAATTCGAAACAGGTTCCGAATTTGTCTTCCTTGTAAACAGGCGGAGCCGTACTAATTCGAGAACGGTTCCGAGTTTGTCTTCCGTGTAAACAGGCGGAGCCGTACTAATTCGAAACAGGTTCCAAATTTGTCTTCCTTGTAAACAGGAATGGCAGATTTGGGGGTGGTGTATGTTTTTATGTTCGATGCAATATCAATTTTCTACCACGTTTTGATATGTCATTTGATCAATTAGAAAATTTATGTATCGAAATTCGTAAACCTAGATCCAAGCCTTTTCTCGTTACAACTTGGTATAGACCTCCAGATTCACCCGTCGACAAATTTAACTATTTTGAAACCCTAGTAGGTGGACTCGATGCGGAAAATGTTGAATATTGCTTAATGGGTGACCTGAACTGTAATCTCGGGTCACCCGTTTTGGAACATAATTCAACCATCTTGACTAGCATCACTGATCTTTTTGGCTTACAACAGTTAATAAGCGAACCAACTCGCATAACCAAGTCATCCTCAACATTAATTGACTTGATATTTACTAATTCGCCTGATAGGATTGTTTGCTCTGGTGTCTCTCATATCAGCATCAGTGATCATAGCCTAATCTATGCTTTTCGTAAACTTTCAACTGGCTTATTTACTAAGGGCCACTCTACTGTGACCTATAGAAGGTTTAAGAATTTTAATTCTGCACGTTTCAGAAACGATATCTGGCTGCAGAATTGGGATGAAATTAAGGCACATGATAACCCAAATGATATGTGGCATGCTTGGAAAAATACATTTAATAGTGTTGTTGAAAGGCATGCCCCTCTGTGTACAAAGCGTATTAGGGCTACTAAATCACCCTGGATTACGCCTTATTTAAAACAATGCATGCATTATCGAGATATTCTGAAGATAAAAGCGATTAACTCTAATGATCCATCTGATTGGCACGCTTTTAAGAGAACTCGTAATAATGTAAATACCGAAATCAAACATGCCAAAGAAATGTATTACACGAACGCCTTTCACGAAAATGAAAGCAATTCGAAAAAGACTTGGAATATAATTAACGAACTAACTTCAAGAAAACAACATAGCTCGCACGTAAAGGAAATTGAATTGAACGGCTGTTCTATAAGCGGCTCTCAAAAATTATCCGATGCGTTTAATGATCATTTCGCTGATATTGGGCCAAAACTTGCCGACAAAATACCTTGTAACGAAAACAGTCGTTCTCATTTAGATTACCTTTCATGTAACGAAAGTGGAGCTAGTTTTCAACTGAAGACAACAAGTTCGTCTATAGTCTTTTCTCTTCTATCCAAACTTAGTAAATCTAAAGCAACTGGTTTGGATAAAATTTCAGCTAGGCTTCTTCGTGAATGTCCTGATTTGATTTCAGATTCCCTAAGTATAATTTTTGATCGTTCCATTATCACGGGTATATTCCCTGACGATTGGAAATGTTCAAGGGTTATACCATTATTTAAACAAGGGAAACGTGAGGATCTCAATAACTATCGTCCCATCTCTATTATTCCTATTGTGGCCAAAGTTTTTGAGAGGATTATTTACGATCAAGTTAATGTTTTTCTTACGGATAACAAATTGCTTTCAACTAGTCAGTCAAAGTGATCGTAACCAAAAATGCTTCGTGAACGGTTTTTAATCACCGAACCGCTCACTGTCCTGTGGTATCCCGCAGGGGACTATCTTAGGGCCATTACTATTTTTGATTTATATAAATGACTTGCCTAATTGTCTCAAACACTCCCATGCACGTATGTATGCAGATGACACTCATTTGACGTTGGCAAGTAATAACGTTCGTGATATTAATCAGAATCTGAATCAAGACCTTGCTAACGTTAATGAGTGGCTTATCGCAAACAAGCTTACCCTAAACCAATCCAAGACAGAATTCATGTTAATCGGTTCTAGGCAAAGACTACGTACGTTGAACCCATTACCATCTCTGGAAATTGATGGGGTCCCTGTTAATCAGGTTTCGCATACAAAGTCCCTAGGCGTACTTATTGATGAAAATCTGTCTTGGAATATACATATCAATAAGCTAATCAAAAAGATTGCATCAAGCGTTGGAGCTATAAAACGTGTAAGGCCTTTTGTTCCATTTACGACTCTGCAGTATATTTTCAATTCGTTAGTGCAACCACATTTTAATTATTGTTGTGTCGTTTGGGATAATTGTAACAAAACCTATGCTGATAAGCTTCAAAAATTGCAAAATCGTGCAGCGAGAGTGTTAACATCTTCTAGCTATATGACACTGCTGCTGATTCTCTACTAGAGAAGCTTGGCTGGAGAAAACTCGATACCCAGCGCAAGTTTGAAAAAGCTGTAATGGTCTATAAATCACTAAATGGGCTCGCCCCCGATTATTTGCGTCCCATGTTCATAGACCGTAGCAGCGTCACGAACTATTCATTGAGAGACACCGAAGGCAAACTAGCTGTTCCAAAGTCATGGACTAATTACCTAAAGAATAGCTTTGGCTATAACGGTGCGATGCTTTGGAATAGCCTTCCTACTGAGCTACGCAAAGCAAACAACCTAAGCGAGTTTAAATCGGGCTGCAGTAGGTTTTTTTCTTTTTTAAATGATTGAATTTTAATAAATTATACTATTGCACGGCACTTATGGAAAGCAGGTATTTTTTATTTCTTATTTTTTATAATTATTTCTATGTAGAACCATTTGTAATTTGTTAGTTTGTAAAATTTTGTAATTAGTTAAGTGTACCATATATGTAAATCCTGATAAGTTCACTGTGGGTAAATAAAGAATCTATTCTATTCTATTCTATTCAGGCGGAACCGTACTAATTCAAGAACGGTTCCGAATTTGTCTTCCGTGTAAACAGGCGGAACCGTACTAATTCGAGAACGGTTCCGAATTTGTCTTCCGTGTAAACAGACGGAACCGTACTAATTCGAGAACGGTTCCGAATTTGTCTTCCGTGTAAACAGGCGGAACCGTACTAATTCGAGAACGGTTCCGAATTTGTCTTCCGTGTATAAACAGGCGGAACCGTACTAATTCGAGAACGGTTCCGAATTTGTCTTCCGTGTATAAACAGGCGGAACCGTACTAATTCGAGAACGGTTCCGAATTTGTCTTCCGTGTATAAACAGGCGGAACCGTACTAATTCGAGAACGGTTCCGAATTTGTCTTCCGTGTATAAACAGGCGGAACCGTACTAATTCGAGAACGGTTCCGAATTCGTCCGGTTCCATGTAAACGGGGTCTAAGGCCCCGTTTACACGAGACCGGACGAATGTTTATCCGGATAAAAATTCGTCCGGAAAGGCTTCGCGTTCACACGAGACCCACCTATCCGCTCAAATTTTCGACACGAATCCGCTCAAATTTTCGTCCACCTATGAAAGCGGACGAATTGCGATTTGTGCCGGATAAATATTCGTCCGGTACCGTGTAAACGGCAAACCGCCGCTTTTTCATTGTGCTCTTTAAAGACTTTAAAGGAAAATGAACTCGCGGAAGAAGAAAATTGTTTTTATATTGTTGTCGTTGCTTCTATGGACAACGATTTCGGCTGCGGGGATCCTGAACGCGGCCTTCGTGATGCTTTCAGGCAATTCCCATCGAAAACGAAGGTTGGTTGAAGATAGTTCAGTATTAAAGGTTAGCAGGCTGTCACATATCATTAATAACAAACGAAAATCAAGAAAACGTCGAAGGTTTTGGGTAAGACCTGGAAGAAGCAGCACTTGGTGGGACAATATTTTCAGTGGATTTGTTGTCAGAGAGGAATGGAGAGAGAATTTCAGAATGTCAAAAGAGAGCTTCTTCAACTTGTGCCATCAACTGAGGCCCTTTCTAGAAAAAAAACACACTAACATGCGTGGTCCAATCTCAGTTGAAAAGCAGGTAGCTGTTACCTTGTATTATCTATCAGATGAGGGCAGATACCGAAAGGTGGCAAATGCCTTTGGAATATCTAGAGCTGCAGTTTCTGTGATCATCCGAAATGTATCCTTTGTTATAACTCATCACCTTGGACCCAAATACATAAAACTTCCCCAGACTGAAGAGGAGGTGAAATCAACAGTCTCTAAATTCTATGTGAAACATGGTTTTCCACAATGTATGGGGGCGATAGATGGTACCCACATCTTTATCAAAAGGCCATGTGCGAATTCGACAGATTACATGAACCGGAAAAACCGATACTCCATAAATGTTCAAGCCATGTGTGACTACAAATATTGCTTTACAGATGTTGTGGTGAAGTGGCCTGGAAGTGTTCATGATGCACGAATGTTTGGAAACTCGAAGATAAACAAATTATTCAGAGAACATGGCATCCCCCAGAGCTTAAAGAGAATTGTGGATGAGGAAGATCCAGTCCCAGTGTGTATTCTGGGAGACCCTGCATATCCCCTATTACCCTTTGTCATGAAGGAGTTTCCAGGTGGGGGAAACACAGTCCAGGAGCAATATTTTGGATGGCGTCTTTCATCAGCCAGAATAGTTATCGAATGCTCATTTGGCAGACTGAAAGCAAGATTTGGGGCTTTAAAGCGTGAAATGGACATTAATTCTGCAGACTTGCCCTTTGTTATTTATGCATGTTTTGTTCTTCATAATTTTTGCGAGCTGCAAAATGAGAACATTGGAGATGATGATGTAGCTAGAGCAGTTGACTATGACAGGGAGTTCCAACCACCACTGTTAGGTAACAGGTACTCTCTTGGAAACAATGATGAAACAAGTGGCAAAAAAGTTAGAAATATTTTTGTTAAATATTTTGATTAATAGTTTCGAAGTATAAGCTGTGCTCAGTAAATCAATAACAGCCTATACAAACAAAGTTTCAGTAACACATGTATTTGCATATAGGAAGACAATCATTCAAGAAATATTTAAATATTTGAGTTTATGAGTAAAGGCAGAACAGATATTGAACTGTTAACATCTGCAAAGACAGGCAGTACTCTACATGTACTAGGAAATTTGTTTAGTTTAAAATGTACAGTAACACAAGTGCAACATATTTTGTTTTCATCAATAAAACTGATTGATAGTAGCAAGTATGTTTGGCTACCCATACCAGGCTAACCAATTAATAAAAAATAGTTCAGTGTCAACAATATGGTCCTATAGTATAGTCAGGTTATCACAGTCAGAGACATTGTAAACCTACTTGGATTGGGGTGGGGTGTGTCCAAGAACAATTTACATAAATTTTACAATGAACAGCTGATTCCCAGACCAGATTGAAAATTTTGTGTCACATTTTAAGGTAGTGATTCCCCTCTCCAGTGTCATTGTGGTCAGTTAAGAAACAGAAAATGGCCACCCATGTTTATATAGCCTGATGCAAACAGAAGAGTGAGTTGGCAGAATTTAAAAGTTTATGTGAATCCAAGCTGTAAACAAGGGTTTACATAAGTACTTTTGAATTCTCCCAAACTCACTTGAGTGTTTGCTACAAAAACGCATTAATAATTGAGGAAAATTCAAAAGAAATTAAAGTTTAGTCAGTGTCTTTATACCTGTATGTGATAAAGATACATCCCGATTTACATAAACGTTAGCTTTGATTTTCTTGGCTTAGACAAGGTTATTTTTCAAACTTACTACACCAATGAACTTACCAAGTGGTTGACCAAGTGGTACGTTTTTGAAGCCGTTCAATAAACTCGCAGTTCGTGTTTTATCAGATATAAAAACACTCCTGCTCGTTTATTAAACAATACATCAAGTTAGATAAACAGGGTATCCATTTTCTATTTCTTATTTTGAAATAAGAGTAAGAAATGTGCTGTGATGTCACAACCGTGTTTACAAAGCCTGATATAAACATGGTAACTGACCAATCACAGCGTGTGTAAGATGCAACTTGTTTATAATATGTAATGTGTGATAACATATTAGGTTTTCAATTTTATTACCCCAAATCAACAACAAACATATACACTGTAATTATAAACCTCTCAAATGTTGCTGAATTTGTAACTGTCACCTTAATGTTGTAACCTCTTGTTACTCAAGGTAAGATAACAGTTTACAAACATCAAATAATACCAAATGCATAATCATGTTCCAGTAACTTGAAGGCACAACCTAATGGAAATAAGATTAATTAAAACAAAACATCGGTAATGTCAACTGATAACAAAATAAACATACTGCCAAGATACAATGACACAGTTTCAGTTATCCTGTTCTGCAAATCCGGTAAATGGATTTCCTGGAAGATCCGTATTATTTCTATGTCCATATGCACTCACTGCACTGTACTGTTGGTGTCCATAAATGTGTTGTTGCATTTGCTGTGGGGCCACATTGGGTTGTTGAAACATGGGTTGTTGAAACATGGCTTGTAGCATATTGAAGCCATTACTCATGGCAGCAGTCATAGTGTTCATACTGTTTTCAAAAATTTTCATACGTTTCTCCTGTTGCTTTTCACCTTCCTCCATCATTTCTATCCCCCTCTTCTTCAAGGCAAGCTCTTGTTTTGCTGTATCCAGAAGCTGAGCATCAACAGCAAGCTTTTTGGTTAGCTTGGAGTCTTTCTTCTCTTGCAAGTGTTTTACCAAGTTTCTTCTGAACTCTCCCATGTCTTTAACTGTTGATTGTTCAGGAAGACTTTGCTCAACTTCACTTTCATCAGTTTCACTCTCACCATGACCATTACCTGTTGAAAATGGCAAAGGTGACACACTCCTGCTGGAACTGGAAGTAGGGCTCAGTGCTTGTTCTCCAAATGAGTTAGCTGCTGAAACTTCATCTTGCAGGGTCACTGTTTCAATACCTCCAGGCATGCTTTCCACAGCTGGAGAACCAGCCCATATTTCATAGCACTCGTCGTATAGCCCAAGAACAATCCGACCCCCGCCACTTTTACGACCACTGTCGACAGCCTTGCGAAAATTTGCTTTTATCCTTTTTATTTTTGGAGCTATTCTCTCTTTGGTGATGATGGTTGGGTCATCGCAATGCGGGAATTCCTTTGCACCAACCCCAGTTTCTTTCCTTGGATACCTGGCTTGGAATCTTGTCGTTATTTCCTCGTACTTATTTTTTATTGTTTCCCAGTCTAGGCCAGTGGCTGATTTTGAAGATTTGTAATCGATTACCACTTGTACGAGTAGAGCCGTTTCCTCGTCTGTCCATACAAAATTCGACTTCTTTTCTGACGACATTCTCCAAACCAAACGTGCAAATATGGCGGCTCGTTTCGGCAATTCGGCGTTACACAAGACCAATCCCCATTTAACAACCATTAACCCCTATTAACCCCAAAAGTGCCCATGCACGAACTTTCATCGAACACCGAACACGACTCCGTGTAAACGGAAAGGTAAAGTGAACGAATTTTTAGCGGAACCGTGTAAACGTATTCATCCGGACAAATTTTTATCCGGATAAACATTCGTCCGGTCTCGTGTGAACGGGGCCTAAGTAAGCATGAGTAATACTAAAGACTTAGACCCCGTTTACACGGTGCCGGACGAGTTTTTGACCGGTCAAAAATTTGTACGGTTCCGCCTGTTTACACGGAAGAAAAAGTCGTAACCGGTCTCGAATTCGTCCGGTTCCGCCTGTTTACACGGCGAAATAGGAGGAATTCAAGACCGGTCTCGAATTCGTCCGGTACCGTGTAAACGTAGCCTTATTAACCGAGTGCGAGGTCTGTACGGGAAAGTATTTGCCTGAGGTTTTCGTACAGACCGAGCGACGAAGGAGCGAGGTTTGTGCGATAAAACCGAAGGCAAATACTTTCCAGTACAGACCGAGCAAACGAGGTTTATAAGGAATTTATTATATGGCTATTGGTTCATTTCATTTTTAAGTTTCAAGCGTTCTTTTCGTCTTCGGAGTATGCTGTTTACCTTACCTGTTAACTTTTTCGTGTCGCTTCTTGGCCTTCTTGTTTACACCAGTTTGGCTTTTATTTGTCGTATTTTTAGATAAACAGCTTTAAAGAAAACCAGCATTGATGTTCCAACACATTTTATTGTTCAGAATATTTGAATAAAGATACCTATTTCTCTTTTATTTGTATTCAAATCAACACAGAAATCTTCTCGCCAAAACTTACAGGGCCGAGAAAAAAGCGTATTGACCCCGAAGTCAATATCGTAAAATCTCGACCTCTCGGGAACCAATCAGCGTGCATCGTTTTGCGTACGGACCAGAAATCAAACCCAGCCATATAATACAAACTCTTAGCGCGCTGCCTCTCACCGCTGAAGTTAAGCCAGGTCGAATGGGGTAAATACTTGGATGGGTGACCACTTTAGCTTCATGTAGGTTCTCTCCTGTGCTTCGAGGATTTTTCATCGAGTTCTCTATCCCCACCCTACAAAATCAACACCATAGTTTCTCCCTAATTAATTCTACTAACTAGTTTCATCAAGGGGTGAGGGCCATTGGGTTATCAGTATCTAAATACTAGGGACCTTACGCAAGCATAACGCGAACGTCACGACGACGACCCAAGTACAATAGTATTTTTCAACCAAAACAAAACGTTGAATAATTTGCAGTCCCAAGAGTAATCCCAACACCGTCCTCGTTGCACATACAACGTCAACTGAAGCGTGTTCCCGTTTTCAAGACGATGTTGTGGCAAGGAACAGCAAAAGTTGTTAGTTTACTTAGGCGTTAATCTAGCATATATACGTTATGTTGTCGAAGCTATGGCTGCCTTTTAAAGTGCCACTAACCCCCCAAAATTTTTCTCGCAAATCTAAGAGTCCTTATTGAGTGGATTAAGCCAGTTAATAAGTTATTGGTATTGGACGTTTCGTTGATCTTCTGTAGACGACCAAAGTTGCATCTGCATGTCCCATGGCGGAGTAGGAAGGGGAATGGGTATATTCCTGGTGTTACGTCAGACAAGTCAAACAAGGAACTCCTTTGAGCTCTGTCTGGCGAATACATAGAATTTTTTGGGTTGAAAATTCATTTCCCCAACTAACTCAATGTAAAAATTCTATGCATTCAGCAGACAGAGCTCAAATGAGTTCCTTGTTTGGCTTGGCTGACGTCACACCAGGAATATACCCATTCCCTTTCCTTCTCCGCCATGGGACATGCATATGCCAATTTTTGCAACTTTGGTGGTCTACAGAAGACCAAAGAAATGTCCAATACCAATAATTTCTTCACTGGACTAATCCACTCAATAAGGGCTTTTAGATTTGCGAAAAAAAGTTTTTGGGGTTAGTGGCACTTTAAAGACCTTACAAAATACATAAAGCATACAAGATACGATGTCCTGATCCATGGTTTCTTTTAAATGCAGTAACTTATTTGCCGTCGTCGTCCTAACTTGCCTAAGGTCCCTACTGTCATATGTTAACCTCAATAAATAAATAAAGTCACTTTACTTTGATCGCGTGCCCAGGTTACTGAACTTCTCAGAAAAAAATGCTTGTGCTACGTTTTCTTCTATAGTCTCTATCGCAAGACGACTTCAAAACCCACTATTAGAACTGATCAAAATCGAGCCAAAACATATAGGAGTTGGTATGTATCAGGTAGGTAACGCCGTTGAAGACCAGTTCCTCGTCATGACCGATTTATTTGAAGAAGTTCGTTGAACAACTTTTGCTCTGAATTTGATTGGTGTTTGGCTCATAATCTTACATTTTATAGCGACTGGTAAAAAAAATCCTGATTTTTTTTCTCTTTCTGAAATTCTAGCATGATATTCCTGATAATCTGCTAAAGACGGCTCTAAGTGGTGTCCTCGAGGATTGTGTGAGCTTGGTTGGAGTTGATCTAAACGCGTCGGGAGTTCATGTCTTGAAGTAGGTTTTAGTAAATGCCAATAGTCAAAGTATACACCTTGGTAGGCTTAAAGTGCATATGAAACGAAAATTAAGTTTGTCTTATTTGAAAGAACACTTAAAATGATAGAGTAACATCTTTTGCAGTTTTTCGTTTCCTTGCTTCGTTCTTGAGATATTTCAGTTTGTTTGACATGCAAATTAAACATTTTGAAGTCATGACTTGCATAATGAGTTATCGAAAAAAGTTATATAGCTTTGCTGTTATCAAACCAAATTAATTCAAAGGAAGCACGTGGGTGTGTTTCGCCCAGAACACTAAACATGTAGATTTTGACAATATCAAAGATATTAACCTTTTTCGATAACTCATTATGCACGTCATGACGTCAAAATGTTTAATTTGCATGTCAAACGAACTGAAATATCTCAAGAACGAAGCAAGGAAACGAAAAACTGCAAAAGATGTTACTCTATCATTTTAAGTGTTCTTTCAAATAAGACTGACTTGATTTTCGTTTCATTTCCACTAAGTTCACTAGCAGGTCTAAGTAGGTCTACGTCGGTCTACGTAGGGTAAAGTAGGTCTAAGTAAGTGCAAGTATATCTTAAGCCGTGTTTACACTGCAAGCCTTGGCTTGGCCGTGTCCTATCTTTGGCCTACTTTTTGGCAGTGTAAACACGGCTGGCCTTGGCCAGAATATCTGGGCTTACTTCTTTGTTGGTGGCCTATGCTTTGGCCTTGGCCAGGCTTGTGCCAGTGTAAACACGACACATTTACCCCGGGTGAGGCCAGGCCATGACTTGCTGTGTAAACACGGCTTAAATAGGTTACAGCAGGTCTATAGGTAGGTCTAAATAGGTCTATAATCCCTATATCCTATAAATTCTAGCTATGGCCCTAAAGCTGTAACTCTAATCTTTTTTCACCCATAGAAATTTACATTTTTAGATTATTTTTGTTTATTGTTTTAAGACGAATTTCTGGTCTAAACGAACGAAAAGCGAAGGAAATCATTGCATGGCGTGAAAAGAATGGTTCGTTCTCCAATAGGGAGCAACTTAAGAAAGTTCGTGGTATTGGTGAAAAATCGTTTGAACAATGTGCAGGATTTGTACGGATAGTGCCATCACCCAGTGAGATCGTTGTTCTGGATAGTGATGAAGAATCTGAGTCTAACTCTGACCGTAGTCAGCTGTCTGGGAAACGAAAGGCAGGAGAGAACAATGTTGGCAAGAAAAGGAGAAAACGCGATGATTCAGTTGCTTTTAACAGACTGGATTTCACCTGTATACATCCAGAATCGTATCCTATTGCAGAAAGGTACAATACAGTGCAGAGCAGTAAAAATAGAGTGCAGTGCAGTGCAGTGCAGTGCAGTGCAGTGCAGTGCAGTGCAGTGCAGTGCAGTGCAGTGCCGTGCCGTGCCGTGCAGTGCAGTGCAGTGCAGTGCAGTGCAGTGCAGTGCAGTGCAGTGCAGTGCAGTGCAGTACAGTGCAGTACAGTGCAGTGCAGTGCACTACAGTACAGTGCAGTGCAGTACAGTACACTTACAGTACACTACACTACACTACACTACACTACACTGCACTGCACTGCACTGCACTGCACTGCACTGCACTGCACTGCACTGCACTGCACTGCACTGCACTGCACTGCACTGCACTGCACTGCACTGCACTGCACTGCACTGCACTGCACTGCACTGCACTACACTGCACTACACTCCACTGCAGTACAGTACAGTACAGTACAGTACAGTACAGTACAGTACAGTACAGTACAGTACAGTACAGTACGCGGAACAGTACAGTATCTATCTAATGTCTATTCTAGTCTTGTGGCGCTAACTCAAGCACGTCTTCATGACATTGGTCAACCACGAATGAAAGAAGAAATGGATAAGTTGTTAAAAAGTAAAGGTAACCTTACGTCCTTCTTAACTTTTAACTAGTTGTGTTGTTATTTGTGAAAGAACATTCTTAAACCTATTAATATTTCATAAGGAAAATTCAGAAGAAATAAATATTTAATCAGGGTCATATTACGCTCAAATTTAGCAAACTTTTAGTTCAATTTGCTCTATCGGTGGTTTATACAGTAAAATCCCGCATATAAGAACCTGTTTTTTAAGAACCTGGAACAGCCTATTATTTATACAAAACAAATGAATATGTTTATGTCTAAATGACTTCAATCTTAAAAAATACAAACCTATTCTTGGTTATATTATAAGTAATATTGGGCATTTCACTCGATTACATAGCGTGTTCTAAGGATTTTGGGTGAAGGAAAATTCGAGTGTAGAATATATACATTTTAAGACCAAACCGGGACCAGTTGGTTATCTTATTCGTTGTATGCCCTTTTTACTTTGAATTCCTAAGTAGTAAATTATAAAGTAAGAACCTTTTCAAATTTTAGGCTAAAACAGGTTCTTATGTACAGGGGAGTCTAAATGGAAAATCTTATAGCCTACCAGGAACAACCACATTCTTTTTCTTAAGAAAATAAGAACTTGTTTAAGAACCTAAATAGCCTAATTTCCCAGTAAGCACCAATTATATAAGAACCTTCTTAGGCTAACTTGAAAAATACAGGTTCTTATATGCGGGGTTTTACTGTATTTACCATTTTACGCCAAATTTTGGAGTATTTACCAGAGAAGCTGTGTGATGTTCTTTTTAGGTATTTCGTTGGTATGTCAAACGCTAAAGTCGAATCCAGCGACTATAAATTTTATCATAAGTGGACTTTGTCAGTCAAGTGACCATGATATCAGGGCAGGTAGGTGGATAAGTTCATTGTTGTTTAATAAATAGAGGTTATGTCTTTCAAAACGTCAATGTGCCGCCATTAAAGTGGCCGAGCTTGAGAAGAATGAGTCGAGGAAGCTTATGATGTCATAGACTCAATAACAATAATGACTAGTCAAGAAGATAATTGCCCAGCAAATAATTTTCAAAAAAGCCATAACGATAAGGTTTGGAAAAACATAATTTAATTAACTAACGTTTCGTCACTATTCAAGTAACATCTTCAGAGTGATAAATATTTACACGATTTCGACTAATATACTTAACTGATACAAAAATAGATGTGATGAAATAAGAGAAGGAAAAGGGAGTGGTAGAGAGGTGAAGAATCAGTGATAATGATTAAAATAGTGTTAAAGGAAAGGAACGGATATTGTTATTGAGAGTAGGGTTGACTTGAGAGATGAATAAACTTTCTTTGATGAGAACATCAAGTTGGGAATTTCCCGAAGCTAAAATACTAAAATCCGAAAACGATATGGGATGGTCATTATTCCTAGAGTGAGATAAAACGGCTGAAAGTTGAGAAATGGAGAGTGTTCTCCCTGTAAGGGCCGAAATACCTTTATGATCTGAAATCCTCGTATGTAAATGTCGGCATGTTTCGCCTATATACAACGCGTTACAGCGTTGGCACGTGAATTTATATACAACGTGGGATCTCAATTGAAAAGGAATTCGATCTTTAAAACTAAAAAAGTTAGATAAACGACGGGAGGGTCGAAAAATAACGCGTAGTTTAATATGCGGGTAGGCTGAAGAAAATAACTTAACTAATTGTTGGCGGATTTGAAGCGCGTGGTTTCCAGTGTAAGGCAAGACCATTGACAATAACAATTTAGGGACATCAAAGGTTTTTGCCGGAGGTGAAAAATTTTTTGTAAGAAAGCGCGTATGCATTTCTCTAAGAATTTGTCGGGGTATCCATTTTGAAGTAAAAGATGTTTAAATTTGTCGAGTTCTTCATGAAACTTAATGTACGAAGAACATATAGGTTAAAATATCGAAAGAGGAGAGTGAAAATCATGCCTTTTTTATACGCAATTGGTAAAAAGCTTTCAAAGTTAGTAAATAAACCTGTGAAAGTAGGTTTTCGGTAGACGGAAGTAACGAAAGAGCCATTGGAGCGACTAATGTTTATGTCGAGAAATGCTAATGACTTGTCGGATTCAACCTCATGGGTAAATTTGATATTTTTGTGTTTTGAATTTAAGTAATCGAGGAAAGGAATAATATGGTCGCGAGATTTAAATAAGATAAAAGAATCGTCAACATAGCGTTTGTAGTAAAGTGGTTTGAAATGATTGGGACAGTCATCGAGCCAAAAGCTTTCATGATAAGCCAAAAATATGTTAGCGAAAAGTGGCCCAAGCGGAGAGCCCATGGCAACCCCATCAACTTGGTCGTAGAATTTACCATTAAAAATAAAATGAGAATTTTTGACGGCTAAATTTAATTTTTGACGGCTAAGTTTCTTGTTCCGTTACTCCGTCCTCTGATCTCTAATTCTTATTTAATTAACGACTCCTTTTCTTTTATCCAAGACCTATTTTCCTTAGATCTTGATACTGATAGGTTAATTATGGCCAGCTTTGATGTGACTTCTTTATTCACCAACATCCCTTTAGATGAAACTATTAATATTATTATTGACCAATTGTTTTCGACCGTCACTTTGTTTCATGGATTCACCCGAAGTGAGTTTACCGAATTCTTAAATTTAGCCGTCAAAAATTCTCATTTTATTTTTAATGGTAAATTCTACGACCAAGTTGATGGGGTTGCCATGGGCTCTCCGCTTGGGCCACTTTTCGCTAACATATTTTTGGCTTATCATGAAAGCTTTTGGCTCGATGACTGTCCCAATCATTTCAAACCACTTTACTACAAACGCTATGTTGACGATTCTTTTATCTTATTTAAATCTCGCGACCATATTATTCCTTTCCTCGATTACTTAAATTCAAAACACAAAAATATCAAATTTACCCATGAGGTTGAATCCGACAAGTCATTAGCATTTCTCGACATAAACATTAGTCGCTCCAATGGCTCTTTCGTTTCTTCCGTCTACCGAAAACCTACTTTCACAGGTTTATTTACTAACTTTGAAAGCTTTTTACCAATTGCGTATAAAAAAGGCATGATTTTCACTCTCCTCTTTCGATATTTTAACCTATGTTCTTCGTACATTAAGTTTCATGAAGAACTCGACAAATTTAAACATCTTTTACTTCAAAATGGATACCCCGACAAATTCTTAGAGAAATGCATGCGCGCTTTCTTACAAAAAATTTTTTCACCTCCGGCAAAAACCTTTGATGTCCCTAAATTGCTATTGTCAATGGTCTTGCCTTACACTGGAAACCACGCGCTTCAAATCCGCCAACAATTAGTTAAGTTATTTTCTTCAGCCTACCCGCATATTAAACTACGCGTTATTTTTCGACCCTCCCGTCGTTTATCTAACTTTTTTAGTTTTAAAGATCGAATTCCTTTTCAATTGAGATCCCACGTTGTATATAAATTCACGTGCCAACGCTGTAACGCGTTGTATATAGGCGAAACATGCCGACATTTACATACGAGGATTTCAGATCATAAAGGTATTTCGGCCCTTACAGGGAGAACACTCTCCATTTCTCAACTTTCAGCCGTTTTATCTCACTCTAGGAATAATGACCATCCCATATCGTTTTCGGATTTTAGTATTTTAGCTTCGGGAAATTCCCAACTTGATGTTCTCATCAAAGAAAGTTTATTCATCTCTCAAGTCAACCCTACTCTCAATAACAATATCCGTTCCTTTCCTTTAACACTATTTTAATCATTATCACTGATTCTTCACCTCTCTACCACTCCCTTTTCCTTCTCTTATTTCATCACATCTATTTTTGTATCAGTTAAGTATATTAGTCGAAATCGTGTAAATATTTATCACTCTGAAGATGTTACTTGAATAGTGACGAAACGTTAGTTAATTAAATTATGTTTTTCCAAACCTTATCGTTATGGCTTTTTTGAAAATTATTTGCTGGGCAATTATCTTCTTGACTAGACTACGCTTTCCGCCTGGTATATCAATAGCAACAATAATGACACTTTTAATTCTTTGAAATTAAAAATTAATTTAATTTTTTTTACGTGGTGTTTCCACAAAACTTATTTATAATGACCCGTTTGTTGACAACAAGAACGATCTTTTGTTTTTGTTTTTGTTGAGTCTATGATTTCATAAGTTCTCCTCAAGTCATTCTTCTCAAACACGGCCAATTTAATGGCGGCGCTCCAAAATACAAACTTCGCACGTAAAATACAACTTTGTTCTTGAGAATTTCGAAATGAAACTTTGCACAATTACCAAGTACCATTATATCTTTAGGACTAGAAGTTTTTATCAAAAGTGAAGTGCTGCGAGTTGCTACCATTTACTATTTAGTAGTAAAATACTTGTTATCGTCCGAAGCATTTTCAATTAAAGAGCTTAAGCATGCGACGTTTTCCTCAACATGGACGTCACGCGTAAAAATCGAGCCATTAAAGAGTAATGGCGTCAGCACTCTTGCTTGAAGTGAAGAACGCCAACTATGCAGTTTTAGGTTGTTGATTTGCAGCAATAACGGCTGTTGTCGAAACGTCCTCGAGGAAGAAAGACAACGTGGTGTAGCGTAGCGCACAATTTAATAATGCTTGCCGCTGATCGGTAGACATTGCGTATACCGAAGATCATCGCCCACGAAATCCTAAGAATCGAGTTTGTGAACGCATAAAAACTCGGCCCAGACCTCGTCAAGATTAGTGAGCTGCTCGCCTTACGGCTCGCAGCAATAGGCGACTTTCAGGGTGTTGCGCGCGCATCATTTCTCAAAGAAACTGGCAAGCTCCACTCAAGGTAAACATACTGTTTGAAATAAACAAAGTATAGATATAGTTTCTGGATGTTTAACACTGTTATTCTGCTGTTGTTGGCTCGCTAGCAAGTCTGTTTGCCATTGCTTACTTTGTGGAGAGCCCGCCAAGAGCCCGCCAATTCCTTTCCAAAACGATGCGCGTGCAACACCCTGAAACTCGCCTATTAGGCAGAAACATCACCAACAATATTTTCATGAGAGAACCACTTTAAATCAATCAAAATCTTTTATCTAGATTTCGCGCAGCCTCTGTTCCGACAAGCTGTTCTGTCCATGAATGACATCAAACCCAACGATCGTCTAACGGGGCGTGTAACCAACGTTACCACATTTGGCGCGTTTGTTGACATTGGTGTCGAGAGTCAAGGTCTGATTCACGTTAGCAAGATGCCTGCTAACACTTTAGGAGTCCGCCTTGGTGTTGGTGACATTGTGGAAGTAAGGTTAGAAAATATTAATAAAACAGAACAAAAGATCGGGTTATTGTTGTTGGAAATCAAAAACAGCCAAGCAGAGCTTAGGTAATGTTATATTGTGTCTTAGTTGGGTTATTGTTTTGGATTCCAGTTTGTGTATATAGTGCATTGTACTTTAAAAAAAGAATTTAGACACTGATCTATATATAACTGGACTGCAGGTCCCGTTGAAAAAGTGACCGATTAAAGATGGAGGAAATACGAGACCTTTCTCTCACGGTAGCAACCGCTGACCATATTCTGTCCAACATGTTTACTTGATTGTGGGCTCAGCCGCGCCCGCAGGCCGATCAGTTCAGTTATAAATCATTTATGAAAAAAGGTCAGCGGTTATTACTATGGGAGAATGGACCCTAGCCTGGTACCCTGGCCCAATTTCAAAAGAAATATGGGCCAGGTAACCACTAATCTCATTCTCGCGTCACCAGGGCTAAATCCACTTATGACGATTGCAGTTTTACCCCTAGCCAATAAAAACGCGCGAAAATTTCAACCAATAGGAAAGCAGAAGTTTTTAGTGGTTACCTGGCCCACATTTTTGATTGGTCCAGGGTACCAGGCTAAATGGACCCATGCTTGAATTTGATGACGTAAAATGGTAGACTTATTCTAAGACAATACTTTCATTGTTTGGAGACCGTAAGTGCAACCATTTACGTCATCA
This sequence comes from Corallium rubrum, assembly GCA_964035015.1. Taxonomy (NCBI): domain Eukaryota; kingdom Metazoa; phylum Cnidaria; class Anthozoa; order Scleralcyonacea; family Coralliidae; genus Corallium; species Corallium rubrum. The sequence goes on from OZ036002.1 coordinate 8,520,486, forward strand.
AGTTAAATCCAAGATGGCGGCGCTCACAATGGCTATTTGTTCAAACATGCTGGGCTCGCTTTAATTTGTCAAAAGTTGTGCTGCGATGCACCATACATAGATAGTAAGTGATAAACTACTAGCTGTCATCTTCACACACATTGCTGCCCAGTTTACCGACAGTTTAAAACGAGAACCATGAGTTGGAATAAACCAGTTCGTTAAAATAATCGTCGCGTGGAGAGAACCGAAAAAATAAACCAAGTGAAACAAACTAAAGTTATACATAATAGAATTACACTCGGCTTCACCGGATGACTGGGATTCCATCGACGAGGGCGTCTTCTCCCTGCTTCGGATCCTCTCGTACAGTTCTCGGAGGTGTTCGCTTATGACCGGTACCTTATTACTAAAGTAAATCAGGGTAATCAGAGTAAAAAGCAGATCCACTGCAGCCTGAATATTCAGGTTGGGTCTCATGTCGACCTCAGCGATGTAGCCCGCAACAGGATTACACCTTTCATCGGGGTTATGTGACAAGCCCGACCAAGTCAGGTAAAGCGAGAAGACCACGATGACGAAACACTGGAACAATCCGGCGTCGTAGATCTTCGGATGAACGGAGGTCACCGATGCAACGATGGCGAGAACAAGATTCAGACTGATAAAAAATGTGTTAGTTATACATAATGGAAGCCTAGTGAAAAAAACGTAAAATGTAATAATTGTTCCAAGAGAAAAAAGAAACAGAAATACCGTTGATATCGCCAACAGGGCTGGCCAAAACGACGAAGTAGCTGTTTCGACTTTCTTGTCAAGTTTTTTACTCGTGTTTCGTGTCCAGTAGATAAGCAGAGTCAACTGTAGAATAGTGAATACAAATGTTCCAGCCAATGCCACGTAGATCCACACACGGCTGAATTCCTTTGGCAGGAAAAAACTACAAAATAACAGACTGAAGAACAAGCAGAATTTAACAGGCCACGCTTTGTATTGAAGATCGACGCGCGGATCGCGCGTGTTGTCCACGCACACCAAGATCACAGCGAAGAGGAGATAGAAGGTTGCCATAGCGAAGCAGACGCGATAGACGGCCATGTAAGCTGGGTCGGTACTGAGGCAACTGCCAAGAGAGCTGATAGTGGTACAGAAGTATGTATTAATGCTGAGACTATGGCGCACGGCCGGTACGTAAAGCAGACAGGAGAAAGTTAATCCCAGGACAAAGAGTAGGGTGAATATACGACGTGATGCTGTAGGACCGTTACAAAAATCGCAGCCATCGATCAATAATCGTCGACATGTTCTCAGCAAGAATCTGGCCAAGGTTTTCACGAGAATATAAAGATCAAAGGGATCTTCCGAAGGGAACAATGCTGGAAAGATTTGACTCCAAATAACCATGGTGATTATGATAATTATGATCAAGGATCTTAGATGAAACGTTGCCATGTTATTTATAACTGGTTCACTGTATTCCGAAGTCCTTAACGCAGTTAGTTTTGAAGTCATAAATAATGAGAAAAGACCTAATAGGATGAAGAATAAAGTTGAACTAAACTCAGGGCTGTTGCTTGGTTTGGGTTCTTGTGCTGTCTCTTCTTCGTTTGTTTCTATTTTTAGTTGACAAGTGATCATGGAGCTTCCATAACGATAATGTTTAGTATTGTAACGACGAAAACCAGCGTACATTACAGTTAAAAATCCTAGTATTATTTCAAGGAACTTAATAGTCTCGACAACTATTCTATCCTCCTCATGTAGTTCCACGGTGTCCCGCTGTCGACACACCCCATCGTGTCCTAATGTAGCCAGCGTGAGAATCAAGACGAAGAGAGTAATTAAGCCGGAGTGCAGAAGACCAGTTCTGTGGTCACTGTAATGCACCGTTACAATCGTAGCCAGAGCGCAATATACAACAACAGTAGTGACCAGAACAGCGCCCAAACCGCAGCTGTCCACGAACATTATATACAATACCGCTGTTAGAACTAACGCTGTAAGATAGATGGACCACACGCAGACCAACCAGGCAAAGTACCACAGCTTTGAACGCTCGTCGGTGATTTTTAGCACAAAGATCTCGCTTGCGCTGGTTGCAAAGTCAAGGATTAACACCGCTTGAAAAACCTGAAATAAGAGTGTCCCAACGAAGCTGATAACACTCCATACGAAATCAAACCGACCAACTGGAATGACGAGGCTCTTAGATAATAAAACCAAGATAAAGAGGAATTTAATGATCCAGTATCCTTGGTGGATCCTCGCACGGAGGCCATCTTGTGAAGATTTTACAGCTAGCAATGAAAAAATGACGAACACGACTGAAAGAGTAAATCCAACCCTAAGCGTAATGCTCTCCGCTGACACAAGCTCAGTGCATTGCGGTCCCATCTTCCCCCTTGTACATCTGTTGAGCTCTTGTTCTATTTTGTTCCTGATCACGGTGGGGTATAACGAACTGGTTATCAGCACGAACCAGAATAAAAATAAAAGGTACACGCCATTAACACAAGTGAGATCGCGAAGTTTCTCTCTGCCCGGACCGAGTAAAATATGCGAAAATAATGCACGAAGACATGTTCCTGTCGACCTTGCATCTTGTTCCGTATTATCTTCTTCATGCTCTCTGTCAGCAGAGGTTGCTCTTTCTGGGGGATCCATATGAGTGAAGAAATAGATTTTACACCGTACATCTATTAAAATACCACGGCAAATATGTTCACGTCGCCTCCTTGCGCCATTCTTTCATAATATCGTCTTTCGTTCACATCACGCAAACGGAGAATCCAACCCCAATGTCTAGGATAACGTTTGGCGATCGTCTTTATCAATATGTACTATTTACCGACGTCTTTTAAGAAGTCTTTTTCACATATGAGTACTGTCGTATGGATTGAAGGCTGTATTGGTTGCAGACTACGTTTCATCAGTTTCGAAATGTATTTCTATATATCGTATATTAAAACGTGATATGACAGTCGGTTTTGCACGGCGTGAGTACCTGCTCTTTAGTCAACGGGTCAATGAATCACTGCCAAATATAAATCCAAGCAAACAGTAGTTGTTTATCGACCAGTTCAATGCTTAAGCCCCGGTCAAACGAGGATGAGAGTTGATGAGAGTTGGCAAGCGAGAGTTTGTCTGAGAGTTTTCTCAACTCTCATGCCCCGGTCAAACGAGGATGAGAGTTGAGAGTTGACCATGAGATTTGACGAGAGCTGTAGACAAATAAATAGACAGATATATTTTGCATTCTTGCCTTTTCTTGTCACGAAAAGTCACGAATACAGTCAAAACAATTTCATGACAAGGAAAGGCAAGACGGCAAAATGCCTTTGTCGGCCAAAAGAAAGACCGCGGTGGTGTTGGCGTTAAGTTTATTGTTGGAAGAAGAACAACAGCGAAAATGCAAGCGAGGAAAGACACGATTCTGGATCAAAAGACGGAAAGACAGAGGCTATTTCGCGAATATTATATATAGACGAACTGAGGACTGAAGACACTCCAGGTTACAGCGAAATGATGAGGATGGATTTCGAGCCGCTAAACTCTCATCAACTCTCATTCTCGTTTGACCGGGGATTTACACAAGCGAGTCTGGGTTTTGGTCGAGTGTCGAGGGTTGCTGGTCGAGTTGGTCGAGGGTCGTAAAATATGCTAAAAATATTTTTGAAATATATAATATTATGAATCAACTTATTTTGTGTTTCAAGTGAAAAAACTCTTGCCGCGGCATTTACGCAAAGTGGATGATGCTTCAATGTTTTGGAAGACTTGTGAAGACGGTCTGATTCAAGTTTTCCTGCATGGCTTTCGAAGACGTCTTTTTCCGGACGAGTAAAGTTGTTTCATAAACCAAGAATTTGTATGATTACGATTTACGACCTGTTTCCAAAATCTAATGTACATTTAATATAAGCCTCCTCCGCAGGCAACTCTCTGTGATTTTATACAGAAATAGCGCGGAAGGTTTGCTTCTTTTTGTCCCTTAAGTTGCTCATACCGCTTGCGAAATGGTAAAGGATCGGAATACATGAAGATAATACACGAATAAAAATGCGAAAACATGGCTAATTATAGGTTACCAGTTTTCTAGACAAATTTACCAAATATTTCCTGTCAGTAAAACACCTTGCCGCGTGCCTATCGAATGTCCAAAAAATATATATCTTCCGCCGCAATTGTTTTTGTCTAGCCTATACGTCGAAGTTTTATTTGTGCCGCTAGAAGGAAATTATGTGCGTAAATTTTAGCGTATTTTACGACCCTCGACCAACTACCCTCGACCCTCGACTTGCAACCCTCGACACTCGACCAAAACCCAAACTCTACACAAGCCAGTATAAAGGATATGATTCTTGAACCGGAATTAAACTAACTGGACAACTCTATTAGTCATACCTAAAAGGCCAAGTAATTAAGGGTCATCACTCATTTGTCCAGTGTTACTGCAGGAGGAAACTGGAGGAAACCTGCAGTGTTTGGTATAGAATCATTAATAAAATATAAAAGACCATGTGCGAGATAAAAGTACTTACAGTTTGTACAACTATACGGATTTACAATTCTCCCTTCCTGCTGGTATTATAAAATGATTTAATAATGATATTATACAGTGAATTGTTTTACTGTTCAAAGTTCAAGTCAAAATATCAAGTTTGCCATCAAATTGTAACAGCTAACACTAAAGGTTCATAAGTATGATACCTAATATACGTTCGTTTGGTTTATTCCGAAATAAGAATAAAATAAAACTAGCGTTTGTGTACGTTATTCGGATTATAAACTATATTCAGAAATGGACGTGGAATTAATATTCTTTTATGTGCATATATAAAGTTAGCCCCTCTGAACTCGTTTTCATGTGCGAAATTCAAAAGAATCTTTAAGCTACGCTTACACACACCCATTGATGTCGCCAATTTGTGTTGCAACGGCATTGCGAGATAAATCGGTGTGTGTAACATACCTCAGTTGACACCGATTTATGCGTTGCTGAAGCACTGCAAGTTTTTGGATAAGGGATCAAAAACTTACAACGAAAATCTGCAACGCCGCACAAATCGACAAGTGTAACATACCTGTCGCCGATTTGTGGTGCAATCATGCCAAATTTCTTTTGTTCAAGCTCCGCCCACCCTTGGTTTATTTTTAAACTTGATTTTTCTTCAACACAAATTGATGTGTGTAGCTGGGTGATCGATTTATCTCGCAATACCTGGCGACACAAATCGGTGTGTGTAACCGTAGCTTTGCTCTAAAACGCGGTCAGAGGGGCTAATTTATATGTACATAAAAGGATTTTAAATCGTCGGCCATTTATGAATAAGGTGTATTCCTATTCCGGAATGGTCCCAAACGAACGCACCGCTAGTTTATAACAGAAAGTTCAGTGACTTGTTTTCTTTTCAAATAATGTGCAACTTCAGGTCATTGTATTTTCCATGCTGATGACATCAAACAACATACATGTACACATACTGTACAATGAACTGTTCATGTAGATTTCTTCATAACATTGCTCTAAGAAGTGCATGTATTCAAGTGTTGTTAAAGCCACAAACTAGTTTCCATGTTCTCAATAGAATTTATATTAGCATTTTGAACAGCAATTCCTTACTCAGCAACTATGCAAGGATGGCACTCATCATTCTGAAGAAAAAAAATGTGAGAAAATAGAAAACAATTGGGACCAAGAAATATGGATTTTCCACCAAGAGATGACTAGAGGCCAAGAGCAAAATATTTGGGTGGAGGCCCCTCTAGTTATTAGTGGACCCCCTCTAGTTATTAGGTGGACCCCCCTCTAGTTATTAGATGGATCTTAGTAGTTTAATATTAGGTGGGTCTTTTTCATTAATAGATAGGTATTTGGACCCACACTGGTGTTAAACATTGTGTATAATACACATTATCAAACAATACAGGCTAGGAGCTTAAGCAGAACCATTGCATTGGAGGATAACTGAAATGAACTAACTAAGGAGATATGTGTATATACTGTATATATAAAATGAAGTTGTGTGAATTTAATTATTAGTAAGGGCATAAGGAAGAGTATAGAGTATGAAAAAGAGCGAGATAAGGGGAGCGTGAAGAGTATTAGGGTGAATGGATAGGAATGTGTAAGGAAGGTATTTTTTGTAAAGCTGGCAACCCTCGACCCGTTTTGACCTTACAGTCTTCTTCAGGAGGGATTTTTAGGGGAAGAGGAGTTCTGTGGTTTTGTATCGTGAAAATATGGGAAACGTGGAAGAGTGTAAAAGGGGTTGAAATGAGAAGGAGTGGAAGAGTGTAAAAAGGGGGGTTAGGAGAGAAGGAGTTGGATATGTTAGTTTGTAGTGAAGGTATAGTACATTATGATAATATAAGGTAATAAAAGGTAAAGAAGGCCTACCAAAGGTGTGGTTCTTTCTGGACATTCCAGTTCTAATTTGTGCCATCAGGTGGGTCTAGGGTGGGGGATGCTCTGGTTATTAGGTGGGTCTACATATAGAGTGGAGGCCCCTCTAGTTATAAGGTGGATCTAGGGTGGAGGCCCTTCTAGTTAATAGGTGGGTCTAGGGTAGCCCCCCTCTCGTTATTAGGTGGGTCTAAGGTGGGGCTCCCTCTGGTTATTAGGTGGGTCTACATATAGGGTGGAGACCCGTCTAGTTATTAGGTGGGTTTAGGGTAAACCTGAATGCTATTTAATCCTTTATAACCTGTTGGCCAATGCAGTGGTCATTTTTAGAATCTAGTTATAATTGTTAAGCCTCAATGATTTTATTAACCACATGGAACAATTTCAGACTGTAAAGCATTATTATTATATGGCTGGGTTTGATTTCCGGTCCGTACGCAAAACGACGCACGCTGATTGGTTCCTGAGAGGTTGGGATTTTACGATATTGACCGACTGGTCAATACACTTTCTTCTCGGCCCTGTAAATTTTGGCGGGAACATTTCTGAGTTGATTTGAATACAAATAAAAGAGAAATAGATATCTTTATTCAAATATTCTGAACAACAAAATGTGTTGGAACATCACTGCTGGTTTTCTTTAAAGCTGTTTATCTAAAAACACGACAAACAAAAGCCGAACTGGTGTAAATAAGAAGGCCAAGAAGCGACACGAAAACGTCAACAGGTAAGGTAAACAGCATACTCCGAAGACGAAAACAACGCTCGAAGCTTAAAAATAAAATGAACCAATAGCCATATAATAAATTCCTTATTAACCTCGTTTGCTCGGTCTGTACTGGAAAGTATTTGCCCTCGGTTTTATCGCACAAACCTCACTCCTTCGTCACTCGGTCTGCACGAAAACCTCAGGCAAATACTTTCCTGTACAGACCTCGCACTCGGTTAATAAGTCTTTAATACTATTAGTGAAAAGCTTACCTGTATAAATAAAAGAAAAAGCTCAATAGGTAATACGCCAGTTTAACCCATCCTTCTTTCTGACAACGAGACATTTCACTGCCATTCATAACTGCTGTGGGATCATATAAACCAGCTCGACTCATGACAGGTCGATTCATGTACCTAAAATTTAATATATATCTCATTGTTCAGCTCCTACTTCATGAACAAGACACAGAAAACATCACAGCCACATTTTGTACTGCATTTTAGGATCAGTCAAATGGTTTTAAAAAAGTTCACTAAATCTTGCAAGGAACACGAACCAAACCATTCCTTGAAAACTTTAATAAGTTTTTTTAGAATGAAACAATTTGATTGATCCCCAAAACATTGAAAAACTCTTTTAATAAATTAAAAATAAAATTTTTCCTGACTTTAAACCTGCGTAAAAGATCTCAAAGAATAGTTCTATGTAAAGCTTAAAACTCATGTCAAATTATTGGAAATCTTATGTGTACTTTTAAAATAAAGCAGCCATACCTATGAACATGATAAGCAATTAGAGGTATGTTCCACAGCAGAGCAGTCCAAAAGAATCCCACGATGAAAAAAAGGCACATAAATATATGCAATCCATATTCAGGGAGAACCAACTGAAAATAGAGTTAATATTTAAATAAACTGATAAATTGCCATGTTGGAGGAATACAATAGGTGCTTAAATGAATTCTTTGGTTTAAGTTCCTCCAACATGGCTACCATGATGTTAAGTGCAAACCAAGAATTAGAATAATGTGTGTATGACTTGACCTATGTAGGACTGTATATTGTATACTGTTTATATATGACTGCATATTGTATACTGTTTATATATGACTGTATATTGTATACTGTTTATATATGACTGCATATTGTATACTGTTTATATATGACTATATTGTATACTGTTTATATATGACTGTATATTGTATACTGTTTATATATGACTGTATATTGTATACTGTTTATATATGACTGCATATTGTATACTGTTTATATATGACTGCATATTGTATACTGTTTATATATGACTGCATATTGTATACTGTTTATATATGACTGTATATTGTATACTGTTTATATATGACTGCATATTGTATACTGTTTATATATGACTGTATATTGTATACTGTTTATATATGACTGTATATTGTATACTGTTTATATATATATATATATGACTGCATATTGTATACTGTTTATATATGACTGTATATTGTATACTGTTTATATATGACTGTATATTGTATACTGTTTATATATGACTGTATATTGTATACTGTTTATATATGACTGCATATTGTATACTGTTTATATATGACTATATATGACTGCATATTGTATACTGTTTATATATATATATATATGACTGTATATTGTATACTGTTTATATATGACTATATATGACTGTATATTGTATACTGTTTATATATGACTGCATATTGTATACTGTTTATATATGACTGCATATTGTATACTGTTTATATATGACTGTATATTGTATACTGTTTATATATGACTGCATATTGTATACTGTTTATATATGACTGTATATTGTATACTGTTTATATATGACTGTATATTGTATACTGTTTATATATGACTGTATATTGTATACTGTTTATATATGACTGTATATTGTATTGTATACTGTTTATATATGACTGTATATTGTATACTGTTTATATATGACTGTATATTGTATACTGTTTATATATGACTGTATATTGTATACTGTTTATATATGACTGTATATTGTATACTGTTTATATATGACTGTATACTGTTTATATATGACTGTATATTGTATACTGTTTATATATGACTGTATATTGTATACTGTTTATATATGACTGTATATTGTATACTGTTTATATATGACTGTATATTGTATACTGTTTATATATGACTGTATATTGTATACTGTTTATATATGACTATATATGACTGCATATTGTATACTGTTTATATATGACTGTATATTGTATACTGTTTATATATGACTGTATATTGTATACTGTTTATATATGACTGCATATTGTATACTGTTTATATATGACTGCATATTGTATACTGTTTATATATGACTGTATATTGTATACTGTTTATATATGACTGCATATTGTATACTGTTTATATATGACTGTATATTGTATACTGTTTATATATGACTGTATATTGTATACTGTTTATATATGACTGTATATTGTATACTGTTTATATATGACTGTATATTGTATACTGTTTATATATGACTGTATATTGTATACTGTTTATATATGACTGTATATTGTATACTGTTTATATATGACTGCATATTGTATACTGTTTATATATGACTATATATGACTGCATATTGTATACTGTTTATATATGACTGTATATTGTATACTGTTTATATATGACTATATATGACTGTATATTGTATACTGTTTATATATGACTGCATATTGTATACTGTTTATATATGACTGTATATTGTATACTGTTTATATATGACTGCATATTGTATACTGTTTATATATGACTGTATATTGTATACTGTTTATATATGACTGTATATTGTATACTGTTTATATATGACTGTATATTGTATACTGTTTATATATGACTGTATATTGTATACTGTTTATATATGACTGCATATTGTATACTGTTTATATATGACTGTATATTGTATACTGTTTATATATGACTGTATATTGTATACTGTTTATATATGACTGTATATTGTATACTGTTTATATATGACTGTATATTGTATACTGTTTATATATGACTATATATGACTGCATATTGTATACTGTTTATATATGACTGCATATTGTATACTGTTTATATATGACTGTATATTGTATACTGTTTATATATGACTGTATATTGTATACTGTTTATATATGACTGTATATTGTATACTGTTTATATATGACTATATATGACTGCATATTGTATACTGTTTATATATGACTGTATATTGTATACTGTTTATATATGACTGTATATTGTATACTGTTTATATATGACTGTATATTGTATACTGTTTATATATGACTGCATATTGTATACTGTTTATATATGACTGCATATTGTATACTGTTTATATATGACTGCATATTGTATACTGTTTATATATGACTGTATATTGTATACTGTTTATATATGACTGTATATTGTATACTGTTTATATATGACTGTATATTGTATACTGTTTATATATGACTGTATATTGTATACTGTTTATATATGACTGCATATTGTATACTGTTTATATATGACTGCATATTGTATACTGTTTATATATGACTTATATATACTGTTTATATATGATCATATTGTATATATATATATGATATATATACTATATATGACTATATTGTATACTATATATACTGTATATATACATATATGACTGTATATTGTATACTGTTTATATAGTTATATTGTATACTGTTTATATATAATATATATATACATATTATATATATATATGAAATATATATATATATATATATACTAATAATGATTTGACAATTGAGTAGAAGCACAAGGTGATAGCCAAGTGCTTTTACACTTCTTTCATGTTAAAATGACATTAAATGCTCCTTTACAAGAGTACATATGCACAGGAGCGATGTGTTTTATTTGTTTTATAAATTTAGAAAAAAAAACAAGGTAAAAGTTGGACAATTTTGAAAGCTGGCTGCATGCTTTTCCCCACCAAGGTGATGCCATTTTAGGTCATTCATGATTTCCATTGGCCATAGGACCTGGCCAATCAGAGTCTGCATAGACGACACTTTATTTTATAATATATATATATATATATATATATATATATATATATATATATATATATATATATATATATATATATATATATATATATATAGTATATATTGTATACACAGTACAGTATGTGTGTGCGGACATGCTTTAGAATTCAGATTGTTGTGTATTGTCTACATATAATTTTAAACCATCTACAATCCCAATTCACGCTAAACTTTTAAAATACTTTATGTATTGGTGCTTGCTACCAAGGTAATGAACCGCAAATAATATTACAAACAAAATCATTCGACTTCATCGAAACACAGTTTCGTCCCAGACGCACATCAAACCAATTGCATTAGATAATATATTTATAAATAACAGCTCTTTGTACTCCTTGATGAAAACCCTGAAAAAGATTTCAGCTCTTACTGGATTTAAATTGTTGCACAGATCCACAGGATTCTTGTAGTCCGTTTTTAAATCATCAAACGCAATAATCTAAGAGAGAAATTTAGCAAGAAACGAGTTACATCTTGAGCGAAATGTTTGGAAAATTTCGCTCATACTTACGTTCCAGATAACAAAAAATATTAAAGCTACAGTAATGAGAACAGCCAAAATGAATGTGGTCACTTCGAAAGCTGCCATGTTTCTAGTTTCTACTTCTTGTCAATGTCATTTCCAGTCTGCCACGCAAGCAACTCGCACGCGTGGACACGCGAGATCACTGCGCGTAACCTGACACGTGCCCGCAGTCTCCTGGTTTTGTCAGCGGAAGAAAGTTTGCCCTAGTCTCCCTCGCAGCCGTTCTTTGGGTCGGTTTGTTGTTTAGTCAAAAAGTAAAGGCTAACTCCTTTAAGTCGTTTTAAACCTTCTGTGAAAAGGAGGCTGTATTTTAGCTAAAAATAGTTTCTTCGATTTTTGGAAAAAAATCTAGAAAAAAAAAAGTAAAGGGGTTAGCCTTTACTTTTTGACCGATTTTGGTCACTTTTGAAACTTTTGAGTTAGGGTCAAAAACGGTTAGATTAAGTCGTTTTAAAGCTTCTGTCAAAAGGAGATGGCTGTATTTTGGCTAAAAATATTGTTTTCGATTTTTTGAAAAATATCTGGAGAAAAAAAAGTAAAGGGGTTAGCCTTTACTTTTTGACCGATTTTGGTCACTTTTGAAACTTTTGAGTTAGGGTCAAAAACGGTTAGATTAAGTCGTTTTAAACCTGTGAAAAGGAGAAGGCTGTATTTTGGCTAAAAAATATTTTTTTCTATTTTTTGAAAAAAATCTGGAAAAAAGAAGTAAAGGGGTTAGCCTTTACTTTTTGACCGATTTTGGTCACTTTTGAAACTTTTGAGTTAGGGTCAAAAACGGTTAGATAACGTCGTTTTAAACCTTCTGTGAAAACGAGAAGGCTGTATTTTGCCTAAAAAATTTTTTTAATTTTTTGAAAAAATTCTGGGGAAAAAAAAAGTAAAGGGGTTAGCCTTTACTTTTTGACCGATTTTGGTCACTTTTGAAACTTTCGAGTTAGGATCAAAAACGGTTAAATTAAGTCGTTTTAAACCTTCTGTGAAAAGGAGAAGGCTGTATTTTAGCTAAAAATATTTATTTCAATTTTTTGAAAAAAATCTGGGAAAAAAAAGGTAAAGGGATTAGCCTTTACTTTTTGACCGATTTTGGTCACTTTTGAAACTTTTGAGTTAGGATCAAAAACGGTTAAATTAAGTCGTTTTAAACCTTCTGTGAAAAGGAGAAGGCTGTATTTTAGCTAAAAATATTTATTTCAATTTTTTGAAAAAAAATCTGGAAAAAAAAAAGTAAAGGGGTTAGCCTTTACTTTTTGACCGATTTTGGTCACTTTTGAAACTTTCGAGTTAGGATCAAAAACGGTTAAATTAAGTCGTTTTAAACCTTCTGTGAAAAGGAGAAGGCTGTATTTTGCCTAAAAATATTTTTTTCTTTTTTTTGAAAAAAATCTGGAGGAAAAAAAAGTAAAGGGGTTAGCCTTTACTTTTTGACCGATTTTGGTCACTTTTGAAACTTTTGAGTTAGGGTCAAAAACGGTTAGATAACGTCGTTTTAAACCTTCTGTGAAAACGAGGCGGCTGTATTTTGCCTAAAAAAAATTTATAATTTTTTGAAAAAAATCTGGAGAAAAAAAAGTAAAGGGGTTAGCCTTTACTTTTTGACCGATTTTGGTCACTTTTGAAACTTTTGAGTTAGGGTCAAAAACGGTTAGATTAAGTCGTTTTAAAGCTTCTGTGAAAAGGAGAAGGCTGTATTTTGGCTAAAAATATTTTTTTGGTTTTTTTGAAAAAAATCTGGAAAAAAAAAGGGAAGGGGTTAGCCTTTTTGACCGATTTTGGTCACTTTTGAAACTTTTGAGTTAGGGTCAAAAACGGTTAGATTAAGTCGTTTTAAAGCTTCTGTGAAAAGGAGAAGGCTGTATTTTGGCTAAAAATATTTTTTTCGTTTTTTTGAAAAAAATCTGGAGAAAAAAAAGTAAAGGGGTTAGGCTTTACTTTTTGACCGATTTTGGTCACTTTTGAAACTTTTGAGTTAGGGTCAAAAACGGTTAGATAACGTCGTTTTAAACCTTCTGTGAAAACGAGAAGGCTGTATTTTGCCTAAAAAATTTTTTTAATTTTTTGAAAAAATTCTGGGGAAAAAAAAAGTAAAGGGGTTAGCCTTTACTTTTTGACCGATTTTGGTCACTTTTGAAACTTTCGAGTTAGGATCAAAAACGGTTAAATTAAGTCGTTTTAAACCTTCTGTGAAAAGGAGAAGGCTGTATTTTAGCTAAAAATATTTATTTCAATTTTTTGAAAAAAATCTGGGAAAAAAAGTAAAGGGATTAGCCTTTACTTTTTGACCGATTTTGGTCACTTTTGAAACTTTTGAGTTAGGATCAAAAACGGTTAAATTAAGTCGTTTTAAACCTTCTGTGAAAAGGAGAAGGCTGTATTTTAGCTAAAAATATTTATTTCAATTTTTTGAAAAAAAATCTGGAAAAAAAAAAGTAAAGGGGTTAGCCTTTACTTTTTGACCGATTTTGGTCACTTTTGAAACTTTCGAGTTAGGATCAAAAACGGTTAAATTAAGTCGTTTTAAACCTTCTGTGAAAAGGAGAAGGCTGTATTTTGGCTAAAAATATTTTTTTCTATTTTTTGAAAAAAATCTGGAAAAAAATAAGTAAAGGGGTTAGCCTTTACTTTTTGACCGATTTTGGTCACTTTTGAAACTTTTGAGTTAGGGTCAAAAACGGTTAGATAACGTCGTTTTAAACCTTCTGTGAAAACGAGGCGGCTGTATTTTGCCTAAAAAAAATTTATAATTTTTTGAAATAATTCTGGGGAAAAAAAAGTAAAGAGGTTAGCCTTTACTTTTTGCCCGATTTTGGTCACTTTTGAAACTTTTGGGTTAGGGTCAAAAACGGTTAGATTAAGTCGTTTTAAACCTTCTGTGAAAAGGAGAAGGCTGTATTTTGGCTAAAAATATTTTTTTGGATCTTTTGAAAACAATCTGGAAAAAAAAAGGGAAGGGGTTAGCCTTTTTGACCGATTTGGGTCACTTTTGAAACTTTTGAGTTAGGATCAAAAGCGGTTAAATTAAGTCGTTTTAAACCTTCTGTGAAAAGGAGAAGGCTGTATTTTGGCTAAAAATATTTTTTTCGTTTTTTTGAAAAAAATCTGGAGAAAAAAAAGTAAAGGGGTTAGCCTTTACTTTTTGACCGATTTTGGTCACTTTTGAAACTTTTGAGTTAGGATCAAAAACGGTTAAATTAAGTCGTTTTAAACCTGTGAAAAGGAGAAGGCTGTATTTTAGCTAAAAATATTTATTTCAATTTTTTGAAAAAAATCTGGAAAAAAATAAGTAAAGGGGTTAGCCTTTACTTTTTGACCGATTTTGGTCACTTTTGAAACTTTTGAGTTAGGATCAAAAACGGTTAAATTAAGTCGTTTTAAACCTTCTGTGAAAAGGAGAAGGCTGTATTTTGGCTAAAAATATTTATTTCAATTTTTTGAAAAATATCTGGGAAAAAATAAGTAAAGGGGTTAGCCTTTACTTTTTGACCGATTTTGGTCACTTTTGAAACTTTTGAGTTAGGGTCAAAAACGGTTAGATTAAGTCGTTTTAAACCTGTGAAAAGGAGAAGGCTGTATTTTGGCTAAAAAATATTTTTTTCTATTTTTTGAAAAAAATCTGGAAAAAAAAAGTAAAGGGGTTAGCCTTTACTTTTTGACCGATTTTGGTCACTTTTGAAACTTTTGAGTTAGGGTCAAAAACGGTTAGATAACGTCGTTTTAAACCTTCTGTGAAAACGAGAAGGCTGTATTTTGCCTAAAAAATTTTTTTAATTTTTTGAAAAAATTCTGGGAAAAAAAAAGTAAAGGGGTTAGCCTTTACTTTTTGACCGATTTTGGTCACTTTTGAAACTTTCGAGTTAGGATCAAAAACGGTTAAATTAAGTCGATTTAAACCTTCTGTGAAAAGGAGAAGGCTGTATTTTAGCTAAAAATATTTATTTCAATTTTTTGAAAAAAATCTGGGAAAAAAAAGTAAAGGGATTAGCCTTTACTTTTTGACCGATTTTGGTCACTTTTGAAACTTTTGAGTTAGGATCAAAAACGGTTAAATTAAGTCGTTTTAAACCTTCTGTGAAAAGGAGAAGGCTGTATTTTAGCTAAAAATATTTATTTCAATTTTTTGAAAAAAATCTGGAAAAAAAAAAAGTAAAGGGGTTAGCCTTTACTTTTTGACCGATTTTGGTCACTTTTGAAACTTTCGAGTTAGGATCAAAAACGGTTAAATTAAGTCGTTTTAAACCTTCTGTGAAAAGGAGAAGGCTGTATTTTGGCTAAAAATATTTTTTTCTATTTTTTGAAAAAAATCTGGAAAAAAATAAGTAAAGGGGTTAGCCTTTACTTTTTGACCGATTTTGGTCACTTTTGAAACTTTTGAGTTAGGGTCAAAAACGGTTAGATAACGTCGTTTTAAACCTTCTGTGAAAACGAGGCGGCTGTATTTTGCCTAAAAAAAATTTATAATTTTTTGAAAAAATTCTGGGGAAAAAAAAGTAAAGAGGTTAGCCTTTACTTTTTGCCCGATTTTGGTCACTTTTGAAACTTTTGGGTTAGGGTCAAAAACGGTTAGATTAAGTCGTTTTAAACCTTCTGTGAAAAGGAGAAGGCTGTATTTTGGCTAAAAATATTTTTTTGGATCTTTTGAAAACAATCTGGAAAAAAAAAGGGAAGGGGTTAGCCTTTTTGACCGATTTGGGTCACTTTTGAAACTTTTGAGTTAGGATCAAAAGCGGTTAAATTAAGTCGTTTTAAACCTTCTGTGAAAAGGAGAAGGCTGTATTTTGGCTAAAAATATTTTTTTCTATTTTTTGAAAAAAATCTGGAAAAAAATAAGTAAAGGGGTTAGCCTTTACTTTTTGACCGATTTTGGTCACTTTTGAAACTTTTGAGTTAGGGTCAAAAACGGTTAGATAACGTCGTTTTAAACCTTCTGTGAAAACGAGGCGGCTGTATTTTGCCTAAAAAAAATTTATAATTTTTTGAAAAAAATTCTGGGGAAAAAAAAGTAAAGAGGTTAGCCTTTACTTTTTGCCCGATTTTGGTCACTTTTGAAACTTTTGGGTTAGGGTCAAAAACGGTTAGATTAAGTCGTTTTAAACCTTCTGTGAAAAGGAGAAGGCTGTATTTTGGCTAAAAATATTTTTTTGGATCTTTTGAAAACAATCTGGAAAAAAAAAGGGAAGGGGTTAGCCTTTTTGACCGATTTGGGTCACTTTTGAAACTTTTGAGTTAGGATCAAAAGCGGTTAAATTAAGTCGTTTTAAACCTTCTGTGAAAAGGAGAAGGCTGTATTTTGGCTAAAAATATTTTTTTCTATTTTTTGAAAAAAATCTGGAAAAAAATAAGTAAAGGGGTTAGCCTTTACTTTTTGACCGATTTTGGTCACTTTTGAAACTTTTGAGTTAGGGTCAAAAACGGTTAGATAACGTCGTTTTAAACCTTCTGTGAAAACGAGGCGGCTGTATTTTGCCTAAAAAAAATTTATAATTTTTTGAAAAAATTCTGGGGAAAAAAAAAGTAAAGAGGTTAGCCTTTACTTTTTACCCGATTTTGGTCACTTTTGAAACTTTTGGGTTAGGGTCAAAAACGGTTAGATTAAGTCGTTTTAAACCTTCTGTGAAAAGGAGAAGGCTGTATTTTGGCTAAAAATATTTTTTGGATCTTTTGAAAACAATCTGGAAAAAAAAAGGGAAGGGGTTAGCCTTTTTGACCGATTTGGGTCACTTTTGAAACTTTTGAGTTAGGATCAAAAGCGGTTAAATTAAGTCGTTTTAAACCTTCTGTGAAAAGGAGAAGGCTGTATTTTGGCTAAAAATATTTTTTTCTATTTTTTGAAAAAAATCTGGAAAAAAAAGAGTAAAGGGGTTAGCTTTACTTTTTGACCGATTTTGGTCACTTTTGAAACTTTTGAGTTAGGATCAAAAACGGTTAAATTAAGTCGTTTTAAACCTGTGAAAAGGAGAAGGCTGTATTTTAGCTAAAAATATTTATTTCAATTTTTTGAAAAAAATCTGGAAAAAAATAAGTAAAGGGGTTAGCCTTTACTTTTTGACCGATTTTGGTCACTTTTGAAACTTTTGAGTTAGGATCAAAAACGGTTAAATTAAGTCGTTTTAAACCTTCTGTGAAAAGGAGAAGGCTGTATTTTAGCTAAAAATATTTATTTCAATTTTTTGAAAAATATCTGGAAAAAAATAAGTAAAGGGGTTAGCCTTTACTTTTTGACCGATTTTGGTCACTTTTGAAACTTTTGAGTTAGGGTCAAAAACGGTTAGATTAAGTCGTTTTAAACCTGTGAAAAGGAGAAGGCTGTATTTTGGCTAAAAAATATTTTTTTCTATTTTTTGAAAAAAATCTGGAAAAAAAAAGTAAAGGGGTTAGCCTTTACTTTTTGACCGATTTTGGTCACTTTTGAAACTTTTGAGTTAGGGTCAAAAACGGTTAGATAACGTCGTTTTAAACCTTCTGTGAAAACGAGAAGGCTGTATTTTGCCTAAAAAATTTTTTTAATTTTTTGAAAAAATTCTGGGGAAAAAAAAAGTAAAGGGGTTAGCCTTTACTTTTTGACCGATTTTGGTCACTTTTGAAACTTTTGAGTTAGGATCAAAAACGGTTAAATTAAGTCGTTTTAAACCTTCTGTGAAAAGGAGAAGGCTGTATTTTAGCTAAAAATATTTATTTCAATTTTTTGAAAAAAATCTGGGAAAAAAAAGGTAAAGGGATTAGCCTTTACTTTTTGACCGATTTTGGTCACTTTTGAAACTTTTGAGTTAGGATCAAAAACGGTTAAATTAAGTCGTTTTAAACCTTCTGTGAAAAGGAGAAGGCTGTATTTTAGCTAAAAATATTTATTTCAATTTTTTGAAAAAAAATCTGGAAAAAAAAAAAGTAAAGGGGTTAGCCTTTACTTTTTGACCGATTTTGGTCACTTTTGAAACTTTCGAGTTAGGATCAAAAACGGTTAAATTAAGTCGTTTTAAACCTTCTGTGAAAAGGAGAAGGCTGTATTTTGGCTAAAAATATTTTTTTCTATTTTTTGAAAAAAATCTGGAAAAAAATAAGTAAAGGGGTTAGCCTTTACTTTTTGACCGATTTTGGTCACTTTTGAAACTTTTGAGTTAGGGTCAAAAACGGTTAGATAACGTCGTTTTAAACCTTCTGTGAAAACGAGGCGGCTGTATTTTGCCTAAAAAAAATTTATAATTTTTTGAAAAAATTCTGGGGAAAAAAAAGTAAAGAGGTTAGCCTTTACTTTTTGCCCGATTTTGGTCACTTTTGAAACTTTTGGGTTAGGGTCAAAAACGGTTAGATTAAGTCGTTTTAAACCTTCTGTGAAAAGGAGAAGGCTGTATTTTGGCTAAAAATATTTTTTTGGATCTTTTGAAAACAATCTGGAAAAAAAAAGGGAAGGGGTTAGCCTTTTTGACCGATTTGGGTCACTTTTGAAACTTTTGAGTTAGGATCAAAAGCGGTTAAATTAAGTCGTTTTAAACCTTCTGTGAAAAGGAGAAGGCTGTATTTTGGCTAAAAATATTTTTTTCTATTTTTTGAAAAAAATCTGGAAAAAAATAAGTAAAGGGGTTAGCCTTTACTTTTTGACCGATTTTGGTCACTTTTGAAACTTTTGAGTTAGGGTCAAAAACGGTTAGATAACGTCGTTTTAAACCTTCTGTGAAAACGAGGCGGCTGTATTTTGCCTAAAAAAAATTTATAATTTTTTGAAAAAATTCTGGGGAAAAAAAAGTAAAGAGGTTAGCCTTTACTTTTTGCCCGATTTTGGTCACTTTTGAAACTTTTGGGTTAGGGTCAAAAACGGTTAGATTAAGTCGTTTTAAACCTTCTGTGAAAAGGAGAAGGCTGTATTTTGGCTAAAAATATTTTTTTGGATCTTTTGAAAACAATCTGGAAAAAAAAAGGGAAGGGGTTAGCCTTTTTGACCGATTTGGGTCACTTTTGAAACTTTTGAGTTAGGATCAAAAGCGGTTAAATTAAGTCGTTTTAAACCTTCTGTGAAAAGGAGAAGGCTGTATTTTGGCTAAAAATATTTTTTTCTATTTTTTGAAAAAAATCTGGAAAAAAAAAAGTAAAGGGGTTAGCCTTTACTTTTTGACCGATTTTGGTCACTTTTGAAACTTTTGAGTTAGGGTCAAAAACGGTTAGATAACGTCGTTTTAAACCTTCTGTGAAAACGAGAAGGCTGTATTTTGCCTAAAAAATTTTTTTAATTTTTTGAAAAAATTCTGGGGAAAAAAAAAGTAAAGGGGTTAGCCTTTACTTTTTGACCGATTTTGGTCACTTTTGAAACTTTCGAGTTAGGATCAAAAACGGTTAAATTAAGTCGTTTTAAACCTTCTGTGAAAAGGAGAAGGCTGTATTTTGGCTAAAAATATTTATTTCTATTTTTTGAAAAAAATCTGGAAAAAAAAAAGTAAAGGGGTTAGCCTTTACTTTTTGACCGATTTTGGTCACTTTTGAAACTTTTGAGTTAGGGTCAAAAACGGTTAGATAACGTCGTTTTAAACCTTCTGTGAAAACGAGAAGGCTGTATTTTGCCTAAAAAAAATTTATAATTTTTTGAAAAAATTCTGGGGAAAAAAAAGTAAAGAGGTTAGCCTTTACTTTTTGCCCGATTTTGGTCACTTTTGAAACTTTTGGGTTAGGGTCAAAAACGGTTAGATTAAGTCGTTTTAAACCTTCTGTGAAAAGGAGAAGGCTGTATTTTGGCTAAAAATATTTTTTTGGATCTTTTGAAAACAATCTGGAAAAAAAAAGGGAAGGGGTTAGCCTTTTTGACCGATTTGGGTCACTTTTGAAGCTTTTGAGTTAGGATCAAAAGCGGTTAAATTAAGTCGTTTTAAACCTTCTGTGAAAAGGAGAAGGCTGTATTTTGGCTAAAAAAAATTTATAATTTTTTGAAAAAATTCTGGGGAAAAAAAAGTAAAGAGGTTAGCCTTTACTTTTTGCCCGATTTTGGTCACTTTTGAAACTTTTGGGTTAGGGTCAAAAACGGTTAGATTAAGTCGTTTTAAACCTTCTGTGAAAAGGAGAAGGCTGTATTTTGGCTAAAAATATTTTTTTGGATCTTTTGAAAACAATCTGGAAAAAAAAAGGGAAGGGGTTAGCCTTTTTGACCGATTTGGGTCACTTTTGAAACTTTTGAGTTAGGATCAAAAGCGGTTAAATTAAGTCGTTTTAAACCTTCTGTGAAAAGGAGAAGGCTGTATTTTGGCTAAAAAATATTTTTTTCTATTTTTTGAAAAAAATCTGGAAAAAAAAAGTAAAGGGGTTAGCCTTTACTTTTTGACCGATTTTGGTCACTTTTGAAACTTTTGAGTTAGGGTCAAAAACGGTTAGATAACGTCGTTTTAAACCTTCTGTGAAAACGAGAAGGCTGTATTTTGCCTAAAAAATTTTTTTTAATTTTTTGAAAAAATTCTGGGGAAAAAAAAAGTAAAGGGGTTAGCCTTTACTTTTTGACCGATTTTGGTCACTTTTGAAACTTTCGAGTTAGGATCAAAAACGGTTAAATTAAGTCGTTTTAAACCTTCTGTGAAAAGGAGAAGGCTGTATTTTGGCTAAAAATATTTATTTCTATTTTTTGAAAAAAATCTGGAAAAAAAAAAGTAAAGGGGTTAGCCTTTACTTTTTGACCGATTTTGGTCACTTTTGAAACTTTTGAGTTAGGGTCAAAAACGGTTAGATAACGTCGTTTTAAACCTTCTGTGAAAACGAGGCGGCTGTATTTTGCCTAAAAAAAATTTATAATTTTTTGAAAAAATTCTGGGGAAAAAAAAGTAAAGAGGTTAGCCTTTACTTTTTGCCCGATTTTGGTCACTTTTGAAACTTTTGGGTTAGGGTCAAAAACGGTTAGATTAAGTCGTTTTAAACCTTCTGTGAAAAGGAGAAGGCTGTATTTTGGCTAAAAATATTTTTTTGGATCTTTTGAAAACAATCTGGAAAAAAAAAGGGAAGGGGTTAGCCTTTTTGACCGATTTGGGTCACTTTTGAAGCTTTTGAGTTAGGATCAAAAGCGGTTAAATTAAGTCGTTTTAAACCTTCTGTGAAAAGGAGAAGGCTGTATTTTGGCTAAAAAAAATTTATAATTTTTTGAAAAAATTCTGGGGAAAAAAAAGTAAAGAGGTTAGCCTTTACTTTTTACCCGATTTTGGTCACTTTTGAAACTTTTGGGTTAGGGTCAAAAACGGTTAGATTAAGTCGTTTTAAACCTTCTGTGAAAAGGAGAAGGCTGTATTTTGGCTAAAAATATTTTTTTGGATCTTTTGAAAACAATCTGGAAAAAAAAAGGGAAGGGGTTAGCCTTTTTGACCGATTTGGGTCACTTTTGAAACTTTTGAGTTAGGATCAAAAGCGGTTAAATTAAGTCGTTTTAAACCTTCTGTGAAAAGGAGAAGGCTGTATTTTGGCTAAAAATATTTTTTTCTATTTTTTGAAAAAAATCTGGAAAAAAAAAGTAAAGGGGTTAGCTTTACTTTTTGACCGATTTTGGTCACTTTTGAAACTTTTGAGTTAGGATCAAAAACGGTTAAATTAAGTCGTTTTAAACCTGTGAAAAGGAGAAGGCTGTATTTTAGCTAAAAATATTTATTTCAATTTTTTGAAAAAAATCTGGAAAAAAATAAGTAAAGGGGTTAGCCTTTACTTTTTGACCGATTTTGGTCACTTTTGAAACTTTTGAGTTAGGATCAAAAACGGTTAAATTAAGTCGTTTTAAACCTTCTGTGAAAAGGAGAAGGCTGTATTTTAGCTAAAAATATTTATTTCAATTTTTTGAAAAATATCTGGAAAAAAATAAGTAAAGGGGTTAGCCTTTACTTTTTGACCGATTTTGGTCACTTTTGAAACTTTTGAGTTAGGGTCAAAAACGGTTAGATTAAGTCGTTTTAAACCTGTGAAAAGGAGAAGGCTGTATTTTGGCTAAAAAATATTTTTTTCTATTTTTTGAAAAAAATCTGGAAAAAAAAAGTAAAGGGGTTAGCCTTTACTTTTTGACCGATTTTGGTCACTTTTGAAACTT
This sequence comes from Corallium rubrum, assembly GCA_964035015.1. Taxonomy (NCBI): domain Eukaryota; kingdom Metazoa; phylum Cnidaria; class Anthozoa; order Scleralcyonacea; family Coralliidae; genus Corallium; species Corallium rubrum. The sequence goes on from OZ036002.1 coordinate 8,543,240, forward strand.
TTGAGTTAGGGTCAAAAACGGTTAGATAACGTCGTTTTAAACCTTCTGTGAAAACGAGAAGGCTGTATTTTGCCTAAAAAATTTTTTTAATTTTTTGAAAAAATTCTGGGGAAAAAAAAAGTAAAGGGGTTAGCCTTTACTTTTTGACCGATTTTGGTCACTTTTGAAACTTTCGAGTTAGGATCAAAAACGGTTAAATTAAGTCGTTTTAAACCTTCTGTGAAAAGGAGAAGGCTGTATTTTAGCTAAAAATATTTATTTCAATTTTTTGAAAAAAATCTGGGAAAAAAAAGTAAAGGGATTAGCCTTTACTTTTTGACCGATTTTGGTCACTTTTGAAACTTTTGAGTTAGGATCAAAAACGGTTAAATTAAGTCGTTTTAAACCTTCTGTGAAAAGGAGAAGGCTGTATTTTAGCTAAAAATATTTATTTCAATTTTTTGAAAAAAATCTGGGAAAAAAAAGTAAAGGGATTAGCCTTTACTTTTTGACCGATTTTGGTCACTTTTGAAACTTTTGAGTTAGGATCAAAAACGGTTAAATTAAGTCGTTTTAAACCTTCTGTGAAAAGGAGAAGGCTGTATTTTGGCTAAAAATATTTTTTTCTATTTTTTGAAAAAAATCTGGAAAAAAATAAGTAAAGGGGTTAGCCTTTACTTTTTGACCGATTTTGGTCACTTTTGAAACTTTTGAGTTAGGGTCAAAAACGGTTAGATAACGTCGTTTTAAACCTTCTGTGAAAACGAGGCGGCTGTATTTTGCCTAAAAAAAATTTATAATTTTTTGAAAAAAATTCTGGGGAAAAAAAAGTAAAGAGGTTAGCCTTTACTTTTTGCCCGATTTTGGTCACTTTTGAAACTTTTGGGTTAGGGTCAAAAACGGTTAGATTAAGTCGTTTTAAACCTTCTGTGAAAAGGAGAAGGCTGTATTTTGGCTAAAAATATTTTTTTGGATCTTTTGAAAACAATCTGGAAAAAAAAAGGGAAGGGGTTAGCCTTTTTGACCGATTTGGGTCACTTTTGAAACTTTTGAGTTAGGATCAAAAGCGGTTAAATTAAGTCGTTTTAAACCTTCTGTGAAAAGGAGAAGGCTGTATTTTGGCTAAAAATATTTTTTTCTATTTTTTGAAAAAAATCTGGAAAAAAATAAGTAAAGGGGTTAGCCTTTACTTTTTGACCGATTTTGGTCACTTTTGAAACTTTTGAGTTAGGGTCAAAAACGGTTAGATAACGTCGTTTTAAACCTTCTGTGAAAACGAGGCGGCTGTATTTTGCCTAAAAAAAATTTATAATTTTTTGAAAAAATTCTGGGGAAAAAAAAGTAAAGAGGTTAGCCTTTACTTTTTGCCCGATTTTGGTCACTTTTGAAACTTTTGAGTTAGGGTCAAAAACGGTTAGATAACGTCGTTTTAAACCTTCTGTGAAAACGAGGCGGCTGTATTTTGCCTAAAAAATTTTTTTAATTTTTTGAAAAAATTCTGGGGAAAAAAAAAGTAAAGGGGTTGTTAGCCTTTACTTTTTGACCGATTTTGGTCACTTTTGAAACTTTCGAGTTAGGATCAAAAACGGTTAAATTAAGTCGTTTTAAACCTTCTGTGAAAAGGAGAAGGCTGTATTTTAGCTAAAAATATTTATTTCAATTTTTTGAAAAAAATCTGGGAAAAAAAAGTAAAGGGATTAGCCTTTACTTTTTGACCGATTTTGGTCACTTTTGAAACTTTTGAGTTAGGATCAAAAACGGTTAAATTAAGTCGTTTTAAACCTTCTGTGAAAAGGAGAAGGCTGTATTTTAGCTAAAAATATTTATTTCAATTTTTTGAAAAAAAATCTGGAAAAAAAAAAAGTAAAGGGGTTAGCCTTTACTTTTTGACCGATTTTGGTCACTTTTGAAACTTTCGAGTTAGGATCAAAAACGGTTAAATTAAGTCGTTTTAAACCTTCTGTGAAAAGGAGAAGGCTGTATTTTAGCTAAAAATATTTATTTCAATTTTTTGAAAAATATCTGGAAAAAAATAAGTAAAGGGGTTAGCCTTTACTTTTTGACCGATTTTGGTCACTTTTGAAACTTTTGAGTTAGGGTCAAAAACGGTTAGATTAAGTCGTTTTAAACCTGTGAAAAGGAGAAGGCTGTATTTTGGCTAAAAAATATTTTTTTCTATTTTTTGAAAAAAATCTGGAAAAAAAAAGTAAAGGGGTTAGCCTTTACTTTTTGACCGATTTTGGTCACTTTTGAAACTTTTGAGTTAGGGTCAAAAACGGTTAGATAACGTCGTTTTAAACCTTCTGTGAAAACGAGGCGGCTGTATTTTGCCTAAAAAAAATTTATAATTTTTTGAAAAAATTCTGGGGAAAAAAAAAGTAAAGGGGTTAGCCTTTACTTTTTGACCGATTTTGGTCACTTTTGAAACTTTTGAGTTAGGGTCAAAAACGGTTAGATTAAGTCGTTTTAAACCTTCTGTGAAAAGGAGAAGGCTGTATTTTGGCTAAAAATATTTTTTTGGATCTTTTGAAAACAATCTGGAAAAAAAAAGGGAAGGGGTTAGCCTTTTTGACCGATTTGGGTCACTTTTGAAACTTTTGAGTTAGGATCAAAAGCGGTTAAATTAAGTCGTTTTAAACCTTCTGTGAAAAGGAGAAGGCTGTATTTTGGCTAAAAATATTTTTTTCGTTTTTTTGAAAAAAATCTGGAAAAAAAAAGTAAAGGGGTTAGCCTTTACTTTTTGACCGATTTTGGTCACTTTTGAAACTTTTGAGTTAGGATCAAAAACGGTTAAATTAAGTCGTTTTAAACCTGTGAAAAGGAGAAGGCTGTATTTTAGCTAAAAATATTTATTTCAATTTTTTGAAAAAAATCTGGAAAAAAATAAGTAAAGGGGTTAGCCTTTACTTTTTGACCGATTTTGGTCACTTTTGAAACTTTTGAGTTAGGATCAAAAACGGTTAAATTAAGTCGTTTTAAACCTTCTGTGAAAAGGAGAAGGCTGTATTTTAGCTAAAAATATTTATTTCAATTTTTTGAAAAATATCTGGAAAAAAATAAGTAAAGGGGTTAGCCTTTACTTTTTGACCGATTTTGGTCACTTTTGAAACTTTTGAGTTAGGGTCAAAAACGGTTAGATAAAGTCGTTTTAAACCTGTGAAAACGAGAAGACTGCATTTTGGCTAAAAAATAAATTTTTCTATTTTTTGAAAAATATCCGGAAAAAAAAAGTAAAGGGGTTAGCCTTTACTTTTTGACCGATTTTGGTCACTTTTGAAACTTTCGAGTTAGGATCAAAAACGGTTAAATTAAGTCGTTTTAAACCTTCTGTGAAAAGGAGGCTGTATTTTGGCTAAAAATATTTTTTTCTATTTTTTGAAAAAAATCTGGAAAAAAATAAGTAAAGGGGTTAGCCTTTACTTTTTGACCGATTTTGGTCACTTTTGAAACTTTTGAGTTAGGGTCAAAAACGGTTAGATAACGTCGTTTTAAACCTTCTGTGAAAACGAGGCGGCTGTATTTTGCCTAAAAAAAATTTATAATTTTTTGAAAAAATTCTGGGGAAAAAAAAGTAAAGAGGTTAGCCTTTACTTTTTGCCCGATTTTGGTCACTTTTGAAACTTTTGGGTTAGGGTCAAAAACGGTTAGATTAAGTCGTTTTAAACCTTCTGTGAAAAGGAGAAGGCTGTATTTTGGCTAAAAATATTTTTTTGGATCTTTTGAAAACAATCTGGAAAAAAAAGGGAAGGGGTTAGCCTTTTTGACCGATTTGGGTCACTTTTGAAACTTTTGAGTTAGGATCAAAAGCGGTTAAATTAAGTCGTTTTAAACCTTCTGTGAAAAGGAGAAGGCTGTATTTTGGCTAAAAATATTTTTTTCTATTTTTTGAAAAAAATCTGGAAAAGAATAAGTAAAGGGGTTAGCCTTTACTTTTTGACCGATTTTGGTCACTTTTGAAACTTTTGAGTTAGGGTCAAAAACGGTTAGATAACGTCGTTTTAAACCTTCTGTGAAAACGAGGCGGCTGTATTTTGCCTAAAAAAAATTTATAATTTTTTGAAAAAATTCTGGGGAAAAAAAAGTAAAGAGGTTAGCCTTTACTTTTTGCCCGATTTTGGTCACTTTTGAAACTTTTGGGTTAGGGTCAAAAACGGTTAGATTAAGTCGTTTTAAACCTTCTGTGAAAAGGAGAAGGCTGTATTTTGGCTAAAAATATTTTTTTGGATCTTTTGAAAACAATCTGGAAAAAAAAAGGGAAGGGGTTAGCCTTTTTGACCGATTTGGGTCACTTTTGAAACTTTTGAGTTAGGATCAAAAGCGGTTAAATTAAGTCGTTTTAAACCTTCTGTGAAAAGGAGAAGGCTGTATTTTGGCTAAAAATATTTTTTTCTATTTTTTGAAAAAAATCTGGAAAAAAAAAAATAAAGGGGTTAGCTTTACTTTTTGACCGATTTTGGTCACTTTTGAAACTTTTGAGTTAGGATCAAAAACGGTTAAATTAAGTCGTTTTAAACCTGTGAAAAGGAGAAGGCTGTATTTTAGCTAAAAATATTTATTTCAATTTTTTGAAAAAAATCTGGAAAAAAATAAGTAAAGGGGTTAGCCTTTACTTTTTGACCGATTTTGGTCACTTTTGAAACTTTTGAGTTAGGATCAAAAACGGTTAAATTAAGTCGTTTTAAACCTTCTGTGAAAAGGAGAAGGCTGTATTTTAGCTAAAAATATTTATTTCAATTTTTTGAAAAATATCTGGAAAAAAATAAGTAAAGGGGTTAGCCTTTACTTTTTGACCGATTTTGGTCACTTTTGAAACTTTTGAGTTAGGGTCAAAAACGGTTAGATTAAGTCGTTTTAAACCTGTGAAAAGGAGAAGGCTGTATTTTGGCTAAAAAATATTTTTTTCTATTTTTTGAAGAAAATCTGGAAAAAAAAAGTAAAGGGGTTAGCCTTTACTTTTTGACCGATTTTGGTCACTTTTGAAACTTTTGAGTTAGGATCAAAAACGGTTAAATTAAGTCGTTTTAAACCTTCTGTGAAAAGGAGAAGGCTGTATTTTAGCTAAAAATATTTATTTCAATTTTTTGAAAAATATCTGGAAAAAAATAAGTAAAGGGGTTAGCCTTTACTTTTTGACCGATTTTGGTCACTTTTGAAACTTTTGAGTTAGGGTCAAAAACGGTTAGATTAAGTCGTTTTAAACCTGTGAAAAGGAGAAGGCTGTATTTTGGCTAAAAAATATTTTTTTCTATTTTTTGAAAAAAATCTGGAAAAAAAAAGTAAAGGGGTTAGGCTTTACTTTTTGACCGATTTTGGTCACTTTTGAAACTTTTGAGTTAGGGTCAAAAACGGTTAGATTAAGTCGTTTTAAAGCTTCTGTGAAAAGGAGAAGGCTGTATTTTGGCTAAAAATATTTTTTTGGATCTTTTGAAAACAATCTGGAAAAAAAAAGGGAAGGGGTTAGCCTTTTTGACCGATTTGGGTCACTTTTGAAACTTTTGAGTTAGGATCAAAAGCGGTTAAATTAAGTCGTTTTAAACCTTCTGTGAAAAGGAGAAGGCTGTATTTTGGCTAAAAATATTTTTTTCTATTTTTTGAAAAAAATCTGGAAAAAAAAAAGTAAAGGGGTTAGCTTTACTTTTTGACCGATTTTGGTCACTTTTGAAACTTTTGAGTTAGGATCAAAAACGGTTAAATTAAGTCGTTTTAAACCTTCTGTGAAAAGGAGAAGGCTGTATTTTAGCTAAAAATATTTATTTCAATTTTTTGAAAAAAATCTGGAAAAAAATAAGTAAAGGGGTTAGCCTTTACTTTTTGACCGATTTTGGTCACTTTTGAAACTTTTGAGTTAGGATCAAAAACGGTTAAATTAAGTCGTTTTAAACCTTCTGTGAAAAGGAGAAGGCTGTATTTTAGCTAAAAATATTTATTTCAATTTTTTGAAAAATATCTGGAAAAAAATAAGTAAAGGGGTTAGCCTTTACTTTTTGACCGATTTTGGTCACTTTTGAAACTTTTGAGTTAGGGTCAAAAACGGTTAGATTAAGTCGTTTTAAACCTGTGAAAAGGAGAAGGCTGTATTTTGGCTAAAAAATATTTTTTTCGTTTTTTTGAAAAAAATCTGGAGAAAAAAAAGTAAAGGGGTTAGCCTTTACTTTTTGACCGATTTTGGTCACTTTTGAAACTTTTGAGTTAGGGTCAAAAACGGTTAGATAACGTCGTTTTAAACCTTCTGTGAAAACGAGGCTGTATTTTGCCTAAAAAAAATTTATAATTTTTTGAAAAAATTCTGGGGAAAAAAAAGTAAAGAGGTTAGCCTTTACTTTTTGCCCGATTTTGGTCACTTTTGAAACTTTTGGGTTAGGGTCAAAAACGGTTAGATTAAGTCGTTTTAAACCTTCTGTGAAAAGGAGAAGGCTGTATTTTGGCTAAAAATATTTTTTTGGATCTTTTGAAAACAATCTGGAAAAAAAAAGGAAGGGGTTAGCCTTTTTGACCGATTTGGGTCACTTTTGAAACTTTTGAGTTAGGATCAAAAGCGGTTAAATTAAGTCGTTTTAAACCTTCTGTGAAAAGGAGAAGGCTGTATTTTGGCTAAAAATATTTTTTTCTATTTTTTGAAAAAAATCTGGAAAAAAAAAAGTAAAGGGGTTAGCTTTACTTTTTGACCGATTTTGGTCACTTTTGAAACTTTTGAGTTAGGATCAAAAACGGTTAAATTAAGTCGTTTTAAACCTGTGAAAAGGAGAAGGCTGTATTTTAGCTAAAAATATTTATTTCAATTTTTTGAAAAAAATCTGGAAAAAAATAAGTAAAGGGGTTAGCCTTTACTTTTTGACTGATTTTGGTCACTTTTGAAACTTTTGAGTTAGGATCAAAAACGGTTAAATTAAGTCGTTTTAAACCTTCTGTGAAAAGGAGAAGGCTGTATTTTAGCTAAAAATATTTATTTCAATTTTTTGAAAAAAATCTGGAAAAAAAAAAGTAAAGGGGTTAGCCTTTACTTTTTGACCGATTTTGGTCACTTTTGAAAGTTTTGAGTTAGGGCCAAAAACGGTTAAATTAAGTCGTTTTAAACCTGTGAAAACGAGGTTTAAAACGACTTGATGTAACTGTTTTTGACGTTAACTCAAAAGTTTCAAAAGTGACCAAAATCGATCAAAAAGTAAAGGTAACCCCTTTACTTTTTTTTCTGGATTTTTTTCAAAAAATTAAAAAATTTTTTTTAGCCAAAATACAGCCTTGTTTTCACAGAGAATGTATAAAACGACTTTATCTTGACCAAAATCGGTCAAAAAGTAAAGACTTTACATCTCCCCCCAGGTTTTTTTTTTAAAACATTATGTTTAGCCCAAAGGCAGCCTTCTCCTTCCCACAGTAGGTCTAAAAAGACTTTATTTAACGGTTTTTGACCCTAATACAAAAGGTCGAAAAATGGCCAAAATCAGTCAAAAAGTAAAGGCTAACCCTTTAATTAAATACATTTCCCCCCAACTTTTTAAAAAAGGCTAAAATATGAATATTTAGCACAAATATAGCCTTGCCATTGCCACAGAAGGTCTAAAAAGGGTTTATTTGACATTTTTTTTAGCCAAAATCAATTGAAAAGTAAATGGGTTAAATTCTGAATCTGATGATAATAATTGCAGATCTTCAGATATTTGGCTCACCTGTCAAAGCTCATTGAACAGTGGGTTTTTTCTTGAACTTGCTTACAAAATAAGATAGTTCATTGATTTCAGAGCTACAAATTTTGTGTAAATATCTTATCTTTTCAATAACACTATGCCTAAGCCTGCTCTGAAAGCATCTGTGAAGTGAAAGTTTCTGAAAGAACAAATCTGAAACCCATAAACCAATTTCCAAAAATTTAAATCTGGCATGCATTTTCCAGATACGAATATACACTTAATGTCTGTTCCCGAGGGAAACAGTTTTGTTTTTCCGGGGAAACATCGAGACTCGAGGGAAAACAAAACTAACTGTTTCCCGAGGGAGCAGACATTAAGTGTTTTGTTGTATAGCTAGTTTCGCTGAATAATTTCGACGTTTATCAAGGGAAAGTACACAAAAGACAAACGCCAAGACTTACCAAAACATTTCGCCTGGCTCCGTAATTTTACTTCAACCAAACAAATATAAGTCTCAGAACAAAAGAACAGCAATACATTTCTCCAGTTAATCTTCACACATGCTTTGAAGACCTATAAATATTCTTTTTTTCGTACCAAACAAGCTTTTGTTTATAGGATGCCGTGAAGAGTTCAAAGTTCTAGCGGTCAACAATTGAAACTTATTGACCGAGCAGGCAAGAAGTTCTCAATTATTGCCCGCTCTGTAGACATTGAAATTTAACTAAGGTCATGTGACCACAAACCAACCAATGACAGTCATCGTTGCATCCAGTGAAACTCTAGCTATTTTACAAGTACAAATTTTGTCTTCCTGACATCACAAGATAAGAACCCCCCGCCGCCCCCAACCCAAAACCCCCAAAACAACAGATAAAGCATAGCATAGAAGTAAGGTAGGGGGGGGGGGCAATTGCCCTCCCAAAATATTGACAATTTTATTTGAAAATATCCAGGCACTTTCCACTGGGAATTCCATGGAATTTTGACATGTATTGCTCCTGTGAAATGTTCAAGCGAAGTTCACATGTTAAACTGATATGACTTAAGATCAATATTTGGCTCTAAATATTTTGGGCAAAAAATCTTACCCCAAACCATAATCTCTGCCACACCCCACACACCCACCCCCACCCCAACAGAATTGGGCTGCTACGCCTAGCGATGAGCGTTTGAAATGAACAAATAACAACTACAATAGATTCTTAAAATTGTAAAATGTTGGTATTTCTAATTTCAAGAATTCTTTCAAATGTTACAGTTTGTCGAAACTTCATTTCGCATCCGGGGGAAGTTCAGTCAGAAAAAAGGAATTTTAAATATACGTCCCTTCAGTGCAATGTTTGGAAATGTTGATAGGGTTCACGATATCTGCCTGATAAGCACTTTCCCGAAGATGTGTCCATTTGACGTATGGAAATTATTGGAATCTGGCCCCAACACGACTACCTCGACATTTTTTATTGTCTTATTTGGAAGAACTTTTAAAATGATAAAGTAACTTCTTTGGAAGGTTTTCGCTTTTTCGCTTTGTTTTTGAGATATTTCATTTTGTTTGATATGCAAATGTCCGGAATCTACGTCACACATGCATAATGACTTATCAGAGAATGTTATATATCTTTGCATTCATCAAATAAAAACACTAAAGTATGAATAACATGTGTGCGTGTTTCTCTCACAACACCAAACTTCTCGATTTTAAAAGATTTCGTTCGAGAATGAAAGAGATACACCAACTTCTTCGATAAGTCATTATGCATATGTGTGACGTAGATTCCGGACATTTGCATATCAAACAAAATGAAATATCTCAAAAACAAAGCGAAAATCTTCCAAAGAAGTTACTTTATCATTTTAAAAGTTCTTCCAAATAAGACAATAAAAATTGTCGAGGTTAGGGGCACTTTAACCATAGTTAATAGAAAATATACATGGTTTGGAAGCTCACAAAAGTCATTGTTTTATGTTTTTGTTCAGGTTTATGGAAATTTTTGCACTTTCATGGTTACTGAACATATTGTGTTTTCTGTATAATGAAGCAATCATCCAATAGCAACGTTTGGCTTCAATCACTCAACCATACTGTTTAAATATTAATAAACCTAAAACAAAGGATTTGGCACCTTCGTGTACCTTTCAAGATGAATCGTAGCTTGATTGTTAACCGCTTTGAAGTTTGCCGGGTTTCCAAACCATGTATATTTTCTACTAACTATGCTTTAACCAATCACAGAATTACTATCCTTAAAGCTCTACAAACGGGGTATACAGCCCGAATCAAACGAGAACGCAAGTCATCGCAAGTTGGCAGTCACGTTATCTCAGGCAGCCGCTCTGAATAATTTCCCGAAAATATTATGTACCGTGACAAAGTTAAAACTTGTTAAAAACACTCATGAAACCTTTATTTTGTTAATTTGGGTGTTCGAATGACCGTCACCGAAATTTGTGACTACCAACCTGCGATGACTTGCGTCCTCGTTTGATTATGGCTGAAGGAGGTGATTACATGGAGCGGGCTAGCCCGGTAAGCCGGGATGAGTTTTGAATTGACGTGGATGATTTCAGGCGGAAATTCGCAATTATCAAGTAAATAAGGACAAAGATACGTTAGTTTTACTTCAGTTTTACACTAATTAAGCCCCGGTCAAACGAGGATGAGAGTCGATGAGAGTTGCAACTCTTGGTCGCGTTTGACCACCAACTCTCATCGACTCTCATGCACTCTTATCAACTCTCATCAACTTTGAGCTGGTTCAAATTTTAATGAGAGCTGATGAAAGTTTTTGCTCGTTTGACCGGTCATGAGAGTTGGCATATGAGAGTTGATGAGAGTTTAGCGGCTAGCGGTTTGCACTTTGTAAAAACAGGCTCAACAAAAATAGCGAAGGAACGGAACGATCCTGAATGTATTTCTGAAACTCTGGAAAAACCAGAAGCAAACAATGCCCAAATTATTGCCTCTGATAAAAAGTAAATCCTACAACTCTCGTCAACTCTCATGGTCAACTCTCATCAACTCTCATCCTCGTTTGACCGGGGCTTTAGTCTATTATTTATTTTGTAAGCCCATCCTTAATAAGAAGATTGTTATAGTCTTAAGGTGCTGTTACACGATGCGATTTTTCTTGCAACTGACAACTTTAAAAAATCGCAAGTTGCAAATTTAATCGCTAATTTCCCTCAAGTCTAGCCTGAGTAAGGGGCGGACCATTAGAAAAGTGATTGGGGGGGGGGGGGGGGAAAAAAAAAAAATTCGTGCAAGGAAATTAATTTTAAAAAAAAATTCCTGCATGATCAAATTCGAGAAAAAGAAATTCCTGCAGAGCGCAATGAAAAATAGTATTAAATCATTCTTTGGAAAACAGGGCCAAGCTTTACAGATATTTTTGACTTGCAATCGGCCATGTTGGTCTCATTTCAACAAAAGAATCTCATTATCTTCTATATATATTACCACCAATATTAATTTCGTGATTCAACATGTTTCCGCCTGTTGTTGCCAATTTTCAGTTTGCGGTTGTTGCCTATAAGGCTAGATCAGTGGGCTAGATCTACTCGGTGTTTCTATTTTTATTTCCCCAGCGACTTTACGCTCAACAGAGCGTCTTGTTTGTATAGATGCCGGATTCAGACTTTTCGAGAAATTGCCAACATCTCAGTTGTATTTAAACAAATGTTCACATACAAGGTATTATAAATTGCAGCAACAAAGCTGATCGGTTGTGTTATCTCTATAAAACAACAGATTTCACTGAGGTAATAAATAGCTACATGTGGAAATTGTATTATACAAAGAAACTCTCGCCTCGAACAACTGTAAACACGTGTTTATAGTCGTCTGCAGCGTAGGCTGTTGTTGTATTTTCTTTTTTTGAATTTTTTTAATAAATTCAAATATTAATATTCATATTTGAATTTTTCGCATTGAGATTTAAGTTGCTATATTATACTTGTGCTTTGTATTAAGAAAACTTCGGAGTTTCATGAAAAAAAAATTCGTGCACATAATAACGCCAAAGCAGTCGGAAAAAATATCGTGCACGCGAGAAAAGTCCCCCCCCCCCCATCACTTTTCTAATGGTCCACCCCTAAACAGCCGACTCGCCCCTCGCTAGACTCCGCCCACTCCGCGCCAGCGCCTCCCAGAGAGCCTGCCTCGCAGGCTAGCCCCTCGCGGAAGAGACGTCTGAGCAAAGAGACGTCTGAGCAACGAGCCAAGAAATTCCATACTGATTATCGTATGATTACAAAGTAACCAATCAGCACTACCATCCGAATCTCGGTAGATTTACGTCATCAGTATGGAATTTCTTGGCTCGTTGCTCACACGTCTTTTCCGCGAGGGGCGAGCGAGAAGAGGCGGTTGTTTACTCAGGCTACCTCAAGTCATGTTATTACTTATAATAATTCATTTTTTGACTGAACTTCCCCTTTAACCCTAAGGGCTAAGCAATGCAATCAGTTGGAAAAAAAATCGTAATCTGAAAATGAAAATTTCCATTGAAAACTCGACAGACTAAACAACACTCACACTTTTGATGTCACAAATGTAACCTATGTTTCAATGGCTACGACTTGACAAATCAGCGGACTCGAAAAGCCCACGTGATCATCAGTTTGGTACCTAGTCTTTTTTGTTCTTCACGAAGTTACAAACTTAACTTTTTAGCGGGAAAGATAGACAAATCCCCGGATGTAGTATTTTTTAGCGTAAACTTCTTTGGAGCATTCTCATACGGTGGGAGACCATTTCTCCTCGAAGATAAACTGTATAGTATATACACACACAAAGGACACAAGACATACCTAAAATAAAATATAAACGAGTCTAATTTGCTAATTCTGTTATTACTTATCGTTAAACCAAGTTGACTGTTCCACTTCAAAGTTAGCGAAGTTGAGAGAAGATTATTGAACGGATCCCCCGGTTAGTTTGAAGAACAGTTCATGGTCAACGGGCTGGTTGACATCCTTTCTCATGGATAGGAAGATGTAGCCTCCGATGAATTCATGAATGCTCTTGATATCCGCACTCGTGCAAATAAACCGAATTCGTTCACCCTCGCAATCGATAATCATTTCTTTGGTCTCCCAATTGACATTCCACGAACGCATGACACTGTATCGCCAACTGTTCAATATCTTGCCATTCGAAGCATCGATCTTGGTGATCTTGTTGTCGGCAATACCAAGCATTTCCTACGGAAAGACAAAAATGTACATTATGGAATATATCAAGCACGCAAGAAAGCGTTCTTTATTAGGGATGTTGGTGGCACTGTGGTTAGCGCACGTTGAAAATGTCACCTTCCCCGCACGTGAGACCACAGGCTTCCTCCAGGTACTCCAGTTTCTTCCTCTAGTAACACTGGACCAATGAGGGATGGCCCTTACTGGACCTCTAGGGAGAACAGTTTAACAGATAGATTCCATTTTGCCGTTGTCTGTTCAGTTACAGATGCACAGATGACGCCACAACGTGGTAAGAACAAAAAGTGGCTCACTGATGTTCTTACCACGTTGTGACGACTTCTGTGCATCTGTAACTGAACAGACACCAACAAAATGGAATCTAATATAAATAAGTTTTGTGGAATATAATGTGTGTGATATAATATTGCATAATAAATCAGCTCACCTCTTTCTTCGACACTTTATCGCCTCTGAATTTGACCCCATAATGAGTAAGACCAAAGTCAGGCAGTTCTTGCCATTTTCGAATGTAGTTCATTTTTGCCTCCATCACTGTCATCAGATTCAGGGAAGAGTGTGCTTCTAAAATCCTAGCAGCAACCTGTTTTTCCACAAAAAAAGTGTTTTACAACCTCAAAAACGTTTATGTGTACCGTTCATGTAGAAACTTCGTAACTATTTTTACCAAAATATGATCATTTGGAGAGTACTATTTTATTACTGTGCAATTTACATTTTATTTTCGTAATTAGACCCAGTTTACACGATGGCGGTAAAATATGAAAACGGAACAAAATCATGCAGGTGTGAAAATACAGGCCAAAAATTCTTGCGTTTACACGGTGCCGGTATAATATAATGACGGATTAGCATGTGACTATTCTCTTCCAATGAGAATTGAGAAGAATCTGTGAATACTGACCCGAATACTGTGTATTCTCTGTGAATATACCATTTTCGACAGGTTATTTTATAAAGGAAATAGAAAACATTTTTTCCGTGTTCCCACACAGTTATAGAAACACTTGTGGAAGTTTGGGAGAACTCGAAATAGCGTGGAAACACTCGCTCTGCGGGCTCGTGTTCCCACTACAATTTCTCGTTCTCCCAAATTTCCACTCGTGTTTCTAGAACTCTATATATGGAAACACGGAAAATGTTTTCTATTTCTTAAATAGAAACGAGAATTTGCAATGATGCAAACATTCAAAGAATAAATCAAAACACATCTTATTACCTGTTTTGGTTTGTATTTCTTTAATACTCTGGGAGGCACAAAATCTTCTGGTTGAATCTGGACCTATTAAATTTAGATAAAAGATACTTAACATGCAGACTGTTATTAGTGTCACTCACTGTCAGTCACATGTAGAAAAGAAACAATAATTATGCTTATATTATCCAATAAAATACACTTCTCTGTGGAACTTTTGTGATTGCCATGGTAAGCGCATGCTCTCAGGTTACTCTAAACCTTAAAAAAGGAATTATCATTTTTGCCTCATTGTTTAAAAATAGAAAGATTTAAACGTTTGAATTACAATGCCCACATAAGCCCTAATCTTCACTTTTATTCGCTGGAGTAAACTACTTGATTGCTGATAAATATGCAAATTTCATTTCATCACTTGAGGGGGCCAGGAACCAGCAGTTTCCACGAAAACAACTAAAGTTCCACAGTAAAACATATTTTATTTAATACTATAAGCATGCAAAATTTGAGCACTTTCTACTGTTTATTTCTAGAGATATTCCAAATTTTACGATTTTCATTTCGCGCGTTTGGAGAAAATGACGTCATCAACCATATAATTTGCATATTTAAAAAACGTGAATATCTCTTGAACGAGATGAGATATTGACAAACCACAAACGCTGTTCATCCTCATTTTAAATGTACTTTATGCATGATGAGATAAAAAAAAGACTGACGATTTTTCATCATAGTGACACTTTAAATGACCTAATGAAGGTAGGTAGGTAGGTAGGTAAAACTTTATTTAAACACGCTAGCCTCGTCAACATTAGCTGATTTCCATGAGGGGCGTCACACTATTTAATACATACAAGTAAGAATGAAATAAAACAAAGTTTATTATGTACAAGTACTACGGTATATCTATATAAGTGAAAAATTGATAATCAAAAATAATATATACATACATTCTATATACATATATTCTAGATTCAACGATAAGTAGGTTTGATCCAGCATCATAATCAAGTTGGGCGTATCTTCCTCTTGAAACAATCGACCGTATCGGCCAATTTAACTTCCCGCGGAAGATCATTCCACAACATGGCACCGCTATATTTGAAGCTCTTTTTTAAAGATTCAGTTCTGGGCTTCGGAAGTGTTAAATCTGTTTCACTATTTCTTAAATTATGTGTATTTTGTGAAACGCTCCTTTCACAAAAGGATTGCTTTAGACCCGGGGCAGTGTGGTCATTGAGTATTTTGTACATAAAAACAGATTTTGTATAGGATCGCTTTACATCCAACGTTTCCCATGATAGGGTGTCGAGAACATCGGCTGACCTAGCGTCATAAGTGGCTCCCGTAATTACTCTTGCCGCGCGAGATTGAAATTTTTGTAATTATCTTGGAGCAATTTACCACAGTTATCCCATAAGGGGGAACAGTAATCAAAGTAAGGTTGTACTAGTGCTTTGTATATGGTCTCTAATGGTCGATTTCTACCCCCAAACATTTATGAAAGGTAGTTCGAGAGACTGGTTCGTTATTCAACAAGACACGACTATCGCCAACCTTATTTTAAGATTATATGGCGACCCAATAAACATCAGTTTCGATTTGGTTGGGTGATGTTGTAGCTTATTCTTGGCAAGCCAAGTTCGGATATTGTTTAGGTCGGCATTTAAGTTTTCAACAAGTGTGTCAAAATTAGATGATGATGAAGATATTTGAAACAGAGATTGTATATACGTACACCACCAGGAGCAGTTGCGTTCGAGAATTTATCTTTGTTGCGTTGCATGGCCAAAAAGGCTTCAATACCATGGACTTCAGATTCGTAGGAACTGTCAGCCATTGTTTTGCCTTTGGAAGCTAAACGGAATGCACCCATCCATTTCGAGTATTGAACCTCCTGGAAAAAGAACACTTGAATTTAGTTTTTCAGAAGAGATGAATCGGATATGATTAGTGCATGTGTAGAAGGCTCACCAGACGATTGGAGAAGTATTATAGTTTTTATTTTCCTAATGCAACTGGTTTCTTAGTTAATGACAATTGAACTTGGATCTACAGTCCTGAGCAGACGTGATAGTTGATCAGAAAAATACCATCATCACTACCACCACCACCATCATCATCACCAACACCATCACCACCTTGACCAGCAGCATCACCACCACCACTGCCATCATCACTACCATCACCATAATCATCATCATCATCATCATCACCACCACCACCAACAGCATCACCACCTTGACCAGCAGCATCAGCATCATCACCACCACTGCCATTATCACCACCACTGCCATCACCACCACCACTGCCATTATCACCACCACTATCATCACCACTGCCATCATCACTACTACCACCAGCATTACCACCACTGCCATCATCACCATCACCACTGCCATCATCACCACCACCACCAGCATCACCACCACTGCCATCATCACCATCAACACTGCCATCACCACCACCACCAGCATCACCACCACTGCCATCATCATCACCATCGCCATCATCACTACCACCACCAGCACATTACCACTGCCATCATCACTACCACCACCAGCAGCATCACCACCACTGCCATCATCACCACTACCACCACTGCCATCATCACTACCACCACCACCACCAGCATCATCACCACTGCTATCACCACCACCACCAGCATCATTACCACTGCCATCGTCATCACCACCACCACTGCCATCATCACCACCACCACTGCCATCATCACTACCACCACCACCTTCACAACCACCATCATCACTACCAACATTATCATCACCACCACCATCACTATCATCACCACCATTATCATCATCATCATTGTCATCACTAACAAACCACCACCATCATCATCACTAACACCACCACCACTATCATCATACTTACACTGGTTAGTCCAAGCTCAAGATCAGTTAATTCTTCATGGTCTGGAAACTTAAGTTTTATGCAGTATTTCTCCTTTTGCACATTAACTTCAGGGTAGACTTCACAACCTAATTTTTCCAATGTCAAGAGAAATAATGACTTATCACGTTGTACCATTAATCAATAAAAAGCCTGAATCATAGCAATCATGTCATGATAACAAGTTGTTGTGATGCAACATCTCTCACCTCGTAAGTCAATTTTTTGAATAGGTGCATTCATGGTAGCTTCATTAGATTTGTAGTACGAGAAGTAGGTGTCTGTAAAAATAAAGGAATTTAATAGATGGCCAAAGACTTGTTTGACATGCTTTTGATGCTAATCAGTTCCCCATGACATATATAGCCGGTAATACTCCCCTCTGAGAGGCTCTATCTCACTTGATAAGAAAAATCATCTGGTATTGGAGTAAACTAACAAAAGGGTTAGTTTTAGGCAGTCTAGAAGGACAAGCATTTAAGAATAAGATGTACCAGTAAGTTATTTCATAAAAATAATGACAGCTGCTTACCACGGAATACACACCAAAACTTCTTTTTGTCTTTCATTCCTAACATTTTATGTCTAAAGATACCAAAGAAAAACTTGTTGAGTCTCATAACGTGTGAGAATACATACTTATAGAACTTCAATACTTTGAGTAATGCAATTCTTATGCAAGTACAGTACAAAATAGGTTTGTGCAGGCCTTCAGCAGAGCAATGTATGCCCACAAACCTATCTTGAAATATACAGTACAATTATCACCATGATAACATACAGGGGCGTTGTGGCTCTGAGATTTTAGGGGTGGCCAAGAGCACAATTTTTCTGACAAACAACAAAATTTTTCCAACATACATATATATAGAAAAACATCTTCATAAAATATGAGGTAAAAATACATATAAATAAATTTAATAGCAATAGTATCATTTCAAAGAAAAACTGCTATCACAGAGCTTTATACAGATACATGTATGGAAATTCACAACTCACAAGCCAAAAAAAATAAATTAGCATGCAAGTTTACGCCTAGCATAGATATCAGATCTTGTTTACCATATCCAAAATTCCAATAAAACTACAATGACATGTTTCTACATTTCTGACACTTTCCAACATTACCACAACACCTCTGATAACATACTCAAAGAATTCTTAAAGCTTGTTGTTGAAAGCATAAGGGATTATATAATTTCAGGAAAATTAAGGCAAAAATGGGTGAATAATTATTATCTAAACACGTACTTTATCAGTATCAACCAGTCACTCAACTCTGGCATCTGGTTCAAAGTCTAATCAAAGAAAAACAGGACATAATTTAGTATCAGAACCATTGCTTTTGAAGTTTGGCATTTGTAGTTTTTTTGGCATCAATCACTACAGTCTAAAAAGGCTTTACTGACCTTTTGGGATGCTGGAGAACTTGTTCCTTCCAAAGTTAGCTAAACCAAAAATAAATGTAGCTTGCAAGTTAGGATTACACCATTCAGAGATGTATCACAATCCAATTTTTGTTACAGTATTATTGCAGTACAGTATTACATACTAGTTTACTGTAATTACTTTTAGTTCTATCAATTACAAACAATGGATGGATGTACAGACAGAACAAAGCAACACATAACTTTTGCTTTACTTTCAGTAGTTACCTGTAAGTCATTCAATGCACTTGTAATATCATCATCTTGTTCTTGTATAGTTTGATCTTCCACAGGTGGCGAGGACGATGCTATCTTCACTTGAAACTTTTGAACAAAGAAGAATTTTAAAGATGTATACAATATTGACAGTTATAATATTGGTGTCCAGTGAAAATGTCCTCAGGTCAAAACGTTCTCACTTCTTCCAAACTGATCGGGGAACATGTCAACATACATATAATACTCTATATAAGACTTATTAGTATATTTTTGACATTGACAAATACATTCTTCAAATGTTTCACGCCAGTAATCTGTTCTACTGTATAAAGCTGCAAGATCAGGCTGTTGCCAGTCTTCACTTGTATCAAATTTCCATTTTTATAGCAACACATAAATACAGCTACAAAGTCTAGTCAAACGATACAAATAAACCATCTAACTGCTTGAGATATTCACTTACGTACATTTTTTTTAAACTTTCAAATAAGTCTGTTAGTAAACTGGCTTCTTCTTGACTTCTATGACCTGAGGATGTTTTGACGTGAGGATGTTTGGCTGGTAAGCATAATATTATCCCATTCCTGCCCGAGCCAGCCAAAAATTGGCCCCTTTATTGTTTTACTATGTTTTTACTCATCCAAGGCAATTTTCAGAGTCAAAGTTGACAAAGAATTAATTTTAAAGTTTTTAGCTACAAGATGACAAACCTGTAAGCCAGCAAAGGTCATCACTTCCTCTTCAGTACAATCCACTTCTTCTGCTCGAACTGACCATTTAGCTTGTTCAAATAACTGATTGATTCTTACATCATCAAGCTTAAAAATATAAATGTTTTAAAGTAAATAAAATGAAGCACAGTATGTTATGCTATATACTGTCATTATAATAAGACTATAAATCACAAAAAAATGTCAACTTACTGCTGGTTTTAAGTCAAAGAAAGAATAATATTTGAATCTCAACATCAAGTGCTCATCTTCCTCTATTTCCTAAGTAAAACATTAACAAAAATTAGACACAGTCTGCTACATGACAGCACTGATAGGCAAGACAAGTTGTGCAGTGGCAGTTTGTTGTTACAGTATAACTGTATTTTTCATGTTTCAATCAATTAATGAAACAAAGAAAATGTGTCTATTTACATCTAGAGTATATCAATTTGACACACGTAAGCATGCACACGCGTCTGTATTACCTGTTCCATAAGTGATCTGGATGAATCAAGCCACCTATAAAAAAATTAACTTCAAATAAATAATTTGAAATGGGTATTATTTTATAATACTGTTACCAAATGCAATTAGTATGTAACAGTTATTGTGTACAAGGCTGCATTAATAACTAACCAAGTCCTGCCCAAACCAGCTAAAAGTAGCCTGTTGGTTTTACACTGTCTAATAAAAGACAAGGGCAATGGAACAGGAAAGCTATAGTCCTCAACAATAACTACCTGGTTTGGAAACTAGGCAAAAGTCATTGTTCTTCACTGAACGTATTAGCAAAGTCAGATGGCATACATGTGGGGAGCAATGAGTTAATAAGTGATCAACCCCTTTCTGCTTGAGCAAGCCAAAAATGGGCCCTTTATAGTTTTACTGTGTTTGTAATGCCCAACAATTTTACTTATGACAAACTGAAAAGAAAAACTCTCAGATATCCAAGTAGCAATGAACAACAATTCAAAATCTTTTAGTGCAATTTTTCATGTCAACACACAGAAAGTTAACTTTTAATGACTTATTGCATAATCATTGGTTTATTTTTCAGCTTAAAAGTCACCACTTTAAATGAGCAATGAAATCATATATATTATCTCAAGACAAATAATTAATGATAATACGAAAAACCAGATCTATTCATAGTGTACTTTATATTATGGAAATGTAACTTTATTAAAAATTTTGATAAGAATTTCAGGCAATTTTGACATGTATTGCTGCGAAATATTCAAGAAAAATTCATACATTAAGTTAAGACTGAAAAATCAATATTTAACCCTAGGCTAAAATGTCTGCCCCCAAAACAGAACCGAGCACTATGCCTATGCCTAAAATATATTTTTTACAAGATGTGCACACTGTGCAATCTATAGATTCAGGTATCGTAGTTAAGCCTCTTATATGAAACAACACAAAATATTATTAGGCATGAGCTACCGTATCAAGCTGTCAAAAGAACTGCATATAAATAGTATAATTACTGTATATATTGTAAATTCTCTCGTTTACCCTTTTTGGTTTGCAGTGGCAGAAGATATTTTATATTGGAAGAACTAATTCCTCAATAGAATAATAGAGTGTATTTTGCCCCAAAGCAAATTTTAGGCCACTCTTAGCCCCATCTTCAGATATTGGAGGCACTTATAATCCCCTCATTAGAAATACAATACTGCAGGGGCTATATTGCTATAACCCACCTGGTCCACCTTTTCCGTGTGCCTTTTTATACATACTGTACAATGTAGGACTGTCATGGCAATAGAAGTGTTCCTAAATTATATTGTTGTTACCATTTATTAAAATTCACTGGAAACTTCCTGCTTTGAATTTATTGGTTTTTCAGCAACCAATAGTCGATCAACCATATTCATAAATGGCCATGGAATTAATATTCTTTTATGTGCATATAGATTAGCCTCTCTGAACTTTTTTTTCATGTGTGAAATTCAAAAGAATCTTTATTCTAAAACGAGATCAGAGGGGCTAATTTATATGAACATAAAAGGGTTTTAATTAAATCATCAGCCATTTATGAATAAGGTCTATAAGAAATAGGGTTATTAGTCAAACACCAATCAAATTCAAAGTGGGAAGTTGTTCGATAAACTTTGAAGAAATGATATGATAAGATAGTGAAAATGAATTGCAGTAATATTCCAGGAACACTTCCGTTGCCATGACAGTACATTGCATGGATCAATGTTGTGCTTCACATGGTCAACCCATTCCTGCCACAGCCAGTCAAAAACTTCCTTTTTATTAATTTTACTCTATCTAATGTCAGATCATTTTACTGGTCAAAGGAAGAACCCTCAGACAGCCTAAGCAGCAAATGGGTTAACATGTCATTAACCCACTCCTGCCTAAAGCTAGCTAAAACAGCCTCTGTTATTTTTACTGTCAACACCAGATGATTTTACTCATCAAAATGAATGGGAAACATCTCAGAAAGCCAACAATGATTAACCCTTTCACTCGGATTGTTACGGGACTGGTTTATCTTTTTATTCTAACTCCAGACCTTTAAAGAAAGAACCCTCAGTTAGCCTGAGCAGGAATGAGATAAAATACCCATAGAAATCTCCAAATCAGTTAATTATACAATATGCCTAATTTGCCATGTGGACAACATTTCTTCCTTTTACTTTCTAAAAATAAACCTTAAGTTAAACCTTATTGAAATGTTCCTATCTACATGACCTCTCCTTAAGAAGTTGTCTGGAATTAAGCCACAGAAAAACCCTTAATTCTCATCACTGTACACAGTGACTACAGTAATCACTAACCAAAACATTTAAAGTCATACATGGACATATTTTTGTATTTTATTATAGAATGTAAATACACCTCCCCGAAGTGAGAATCTAAAGAAAATTCATTTCTTTTATATCTATATTTATTTTAATTATTATTATTATTATTATTTATTTATTGATTTATATGCATCTTTAGTTTGATTTTAGTTTGATGCTTAATGTCCCAATTTTGAAGTAAAAAAATTCTGCCAGTTTGTATATATCAGTAATAATGACAAACCAGTATGCTTCAAGATTATTCGTCCATGATAACAAAAATAGAGAATTATGTACACTCCCATTTGAGACAGCTATGCATTTCTTGGGTAACAGAGAAAAACTCTCTCCAAATTGAAATTATATATAATATACCATATTTTATAGTTTCACCAAAAATAGGATGTAAATCCCCTGTCCCCTCAAAATTTTTAAAATTAATGTTGAGATAAAAATTCCGTCGTTCATTTTAACACCTTGGGGGCCTGGGACTCAGGATCGAGTCAATCCAAAACAACTACGTTTCGGCTTATTGATTCACAAAAACATATATTTGACTGAAAAAACGAACTGTCAAGCACACACCCATTTTCCAGTATACATGGGAGTTCCAACTAAGAAACAGTTGGCTTAGGTTCCTGAGTCCCAGGCCCCCAAGGTATTAAAATGAATGATGGAAATTTTTGAGAATTGGCATGTTCAGAAGCCAATATGTCAGAAACTATTTGACTAAGTCAAGAACGGCAAAAAACTTATTAACTGATTTTTTCTGCTCTATTTAAATACAGTAAAACCCCGCAAGTGATATAAGCACTTTAACCTATTAAAATTATTTGGCCTTACCCAGTTCGGGGCTGTACATATGAGGTGGGCTGGCCTAGTTTATACTGTGACTGGTTTTACATCATGAAAATCTTTCTTTGACTACAACAAGGAATTATAATATTCTGTGTGCTATACCTACAGAAAAAACAAACTCACTTTTGCTTTGTTTTGTGATTTTGCATTTCTCAAATAGTCATATGATTTTTCTGACATAAAATCAGCCCCGGGCTAGCTAACGTCATATGAACAGCCCCTTTTGATGGGCATGGGTTGAATACTGGAATTTGGGCACATCTAACATCATCGTAAAAATAATAATTGAGTTCCCAATATCACTTATGTATTTATAATACCATTTCAAAAATGCACTTTTATAACTCGGCTTCATGCAAACTTGTTCACCATCACAAATTTTAGCAGAACACATATCCTGACAAGAAAAGCTTATACATTGTTTCCAGTTTCCATTTTTCTGCTTTCCAATGAATTATACAAACACTTGTGAATTTTTGAGATGATACAAAAAAATTGAAAAGCCTTCCCATGTTTAACACTGCCATATTGTTCATTATCCTTTCAATTCGCTTGTCATCTTTTCTCATTTATCCATTCAATTTACTTGCTATTTACTTTTTATTTGCTATTTCCCTCTTTTACTGTGAATACGTACATGTATAATACACATGTACAAAAATTGAAATAATACAGTGACAGCAAAAGCATGCCCCTTGAACAAAAGTAGCTTTCATTTTCTCACTAATTAAAGCTGGCCATAGAGATTATAAGAGAATCCCTTTGTGACCTATTCCCGCATTTTTTCGCCTCAAACGCACATGTGAAACGTCAAAATGTTTGTCAAACACTATTAATAATATCAAAGAAGAACTGGTAGCAGCTGTTCGAAACATTAAAACGCAAATACAAACGGTAGTGTCAGACGAATTGCTTTCGCCTTCAACTATTTACAGTAATATCGTCAACTTTGTGTTCAACGTAAACATTGCTTGCATAATTAGGAAAAATCAATGTTTACTTGTTCGAATTCAATACGCCGACAAGTCTGGTCTAATTAATAACTCTTCCACGAGATGTAGAATACAACAAGGGGAATTTATAGCTAAGCCCTCCTCCCAAAACCACACCGTTTATTAAAAAAATTAAGCTCACAGCGTCAAGTTCATTTCTCAACCTGCCCCTGTAGATTAAGAAATTATATCTGACGGTGTTTCTTATCACGCGAGACACTTTAATAAGCCGGGGTTTTTTGCTGTAAATTGTGTTAATACACAGAGGCGTCAATTCGTGTCATTTACATGTAAATTATAAAACGAATTATTTTGTCAAAGAATTTCTTAATTTATTTCGAACTTACCCAGAATGAAAAACAACCTTTTCTGGCAAGGTTTTGGCCCTGTAAAGCGTCTCCACGCTTTGTGCACTGCTCGAAGAAAGAATATGGTTCTCGGAGTCGTTGCTGTCGAAGGACCGATGGCTTTTTGGTGAACCAGGCGTCGAAGCACTGTGCGTGCTACCGTTCAGGCTGCCCGTTCGGTTCTGTTGGCCGGGAACAGCGAGTCTTCCATCGGTACTTGCTGGACTCGAAGAGTTCAATATGTCCTCGGAGTTGTCACTGTGAACTGACCCTTGAGAGTTCTGTCTCTTGGCGCTTCGACGAGGGGTTCGCTTTTCTTTTTTGTCGCCATGTCGCACTGGGGGTTTGAGAAGGGACAGTTCTTCGGGATGTCGGATTCCGAAGTGATTGCACACCTCGGTGACGGCGTGGAAGACCTTCTTCGAAAAGTCCACGGTCGTGTCGACGAACTGCAAATCGGGCAGTTGAAGATGGACGTTCTTGTGTTTTGGCGTGAACTCAAGCTTCGAGTCCGCTTGAACGCCGCACACGTCGAGCGTGACACGCGAACGTAGCAGCCATGTCCTTCGCTGTGGCCACCACAAGGCATGGTCAGACCAGTCTCTCGATACTCCTAGAACGACATTCCGTTAATCAGAAAACGTAGTAGACACGAAAAGTATATAACTTACACGGGTTCAAGAAAAGGTCAGCGTATTTATGATAAACCGCACCTTCATATTTACCTCGACCGATTCGAAATGTCCGAACACTAAAAAGGGGCATACAATAGCCTATGAAGACCCAACCAGAAGTTGCACAAAAAATGTCTTAACGATAACCCCGTTCATTTTGATCAGTATACGTTGTATTTTATATACCAGTTGAAATAAAACGACGACAGCATTCGGCTTATCATCGACGGTTAATATTTCATCTGGTTTCAAACGAACTCGGACTACTCACCGAGTCTGTTGACCAATTCCACCATTAGATTTCCCACAAACGTTTGCCCAGTGACTTCCAGGGTCTTTTCAACGTTTAGATCAGACACGTATATAGTAAGCAACCATTTCTGTTGTCGAGACATGGTTCCAAATGAGTTCCAAAAGATGTTATTAATACCAGTAGTAGTAATAAATACCAGTAGTAGTAATAAATACCGTAGATCACAACGTAGCGAGAACCTTGTTGCTTTTGATCTATTTAAGACACTTCCCTCGCAATACTAGTATTTGTGTTAGTTCATTCTAAACATAAAACGCTTCTCTAACTTGTCCAAGACCTAGAAACAGCGCTAATATATTCGCTTGTTGGGAATCGTTTGCAGATATATATTTACGATTTGCGCTGTCAGGGCGAGCTTCCGGTGCGAATTCGCCAGACTAAAAGCACGTGACCAATTATCGTCGAAAAGAATTTGCATAATCACTGTGGCTAATTATATGGGCAACACCTTTCGAAAGAATTTTCTTCGAATTCGGCAAGATTCTAGAACATAACGAAAACTGAACTATTTCGTCTCACCATTAGTAGTCTCGTTAAACACAATTCTGACTGTCTCATCGCGAAGGATCGAATAGCAGTGTCTCTCATCTCGCATCGGGCCTGTTCGACAGGATTTAATTTTGACAACTGGCAAAAAAGATGACCTTATATGGATAGCATAACCAAGGAAATCTTAATCTTGAGAGGGGTGGGGAGTTAAGGCAATTTTCCGTGCAAGAGTTGTTTCTTTTTCCCGCCAAAAACCTCTACAAGATTTTTTCCCCAATTTACGCCGTATCTAGTATCTACATTCTACAATTTGGTCGTCCACATTCGACATTTTTTCCGCTCTGTCAAACCTGCGCTGAAAGTTTTCTTTGATGTTCGCCCAACCCTGGCCCCTCCTCAAGAATATAATAGTCCATACATAATACCTTAGTCAATCGGACATTGGGAATTAGAGATAATTCGAAACGCTGACGACAACCAAATTAAAGTAGTTTAAATTTTTGCATAATTATGAAGCCTAATAAATTATGTTCATTATTTCAGTTTGCGTCAAAAATTATAGTGTAATTTATTCGCGGCTATTTATGTGTTTAATGTGCTATAATTAATTTAAATTTACATTAGAATGATACTTCCGTACAAGCCCAGACAAATGAAAAGGCAAACAAAACAGAATCACGATGATATGCAGAATCCTTCCTGTACGATGAAGCACTACACCAAACAATACATGACTCCAGGGGTGTCGGAAGCGCGCGGAGGGGGGGGGGGGGGCTGGGCACCCCCACGTTTTTTGCTGGGGGGCCAGAATATGTTTGCCCCCCCCCCCCCTACTTTATAACAAGGCCAGTAATAAAGTTATGATTAACAAAATCACTAACCCTAGCTAACCCACGACTTTGAATAAAGATATAATAAAGAAATTTGAATGCGGATATTCAATGTCCGAAAAAGTGTTGTCTTTTGAGTATTTTATGACGTTTTTGGACCTTTAGAATTCTGTAAAACATTGTCCTAAAATGCAGGAAATGGCATTTCAGAGACTCTAGATTTCAAAATTTCCCGGTGGAGCATGCCCCCCGGAACCCCCTAAAAAGTTTGGGAATATGGGTGTCGATTGGTAGGTTAATAAACTCACTAGCGTCGCCTGTTGGCGTTCGTTTTGGAATTGGAGGAAGAATTCTTAATCGCAATTTCAAATAAAGACAATAATAAAAGCAATATTCCAGAAAATTCCTAAAGAACAAGATTTTTATTCTCATCAATAATTCACAAGATAAAAAAAGGAAATCAGTACGGAGGCAGAGGTACGGAGGCAGAGTTTGGGTACGTGATCAAACAATTGCATAGACTAAAGTCAACTTATAAAACAAAACAAACTCCGAAAAGTAGCAAATAATCTCAGTGACTCTCCCGCTCCTTCTTCTAACTCTTCTGTCTTTTTTTATAATCTCATACTTAGAAATTTTAAAATACTATATTCTTGTAAAAATAACAATCCTAACTTGCTATTATTAGAATCTATACATATAAGGTTTAACCGGCCTGACTCTGGTCAAAGCGACAAAAGAGCTAACACTTTTCCATAATTTATTCACCGATAACCCAAATGCATGGATATATGCATTTATACCCAAATCAAGAATATAATAGTCGATACATAATACCTTAGTCAATCGGACATTGGGAATTAGAGATAATTCGAAACGCTGACGACAACCAAATTAGGCCTAAAGTAGTTTAAATTTTTGCATAATTATGAAGCCTAATAAATTATGTTTTTTAAAACCTGTACTGGCTGTACACAAGTTAAATAACGACATTTGTTTTGTAAAATCACTGATCTCTTAATGTATTTGGTTCTAAATAAATACCCAATTAATGGCGTAATCGAGCAAAAGTTTGAGAGAATAATCTGGAGTTCTCCCACACTACCATGAGTGTTTCTATAAAGACGCAAGGAGGCATGGAAAAATTATTTTTATAAATAACTCGGCAGAATGATGTAATTGATGGCGTCAGTTTCAAATGCAAATAGAACAAACGGCGAAGAGAACGTCAGAGAAGAACAATATTTAATTTCACTATTATTTCAGTTTGCGTCAAAAATTATAGTGTAATTTATTCGTGGCTATTTTGTGTTTAATGTGCTATAATTAATTTAAATTTACATTAGAATGATACTTCCGTACAAGCCCAGACAAATGAAAAGGCAAACAAAACAGAATCACGATGATACGCAGAATCCTTCCTGTAGGATGAAGCACCACACCAAACAATACATGACTCAACGCGTATGGGAGAATGGGTGTCGATTGGTAGGGGATGATAGACAATTGCGAAACCATCAGGCATGTCAACTGGCATCCACATTTTGACTGGCTACACCAAAGCAGGCTTGGACTGGCCTACGCCGCAGAACAGTGGCTGAGAGTATTCTATAGAACAATGGAGGGATGGCATCCCATTGTCCCTAGACAACTAATGGGCCAGTACAAGCCTGTCCTAAAATAAATTAGGTTATAAAGTTTGTTCTAGGGTAGTCCCAAAACGTAAGAAATGGCATTTCAGAATTCAGAGACCTTATAGGTTTTATAAAGAACCACACCGAGCCAGAACACCCCCCCCCCCCCCCCCCCCCCCCCCCCCCCCCCACACACCCCCACGCCCAATTCGCGGAGCAACAATCAATACCCACGATTCCGGGCTCGGCTACTGTGCGGTAATATAAGCAATGCCTATTCCAGAAATTGGAATTTTCGAAATATTTTCTCCGGTTTCGTTATCGAAGTTCGTTATTAAAAAAACTCACTAGCGTCGCCTGTTGACGTTTTGGAATTGGAGGAAGAATTCTTAATCGCAATTTCAAATAAAGACAATAATAAAAGCAATATTCCAGAAAATTCCTAAAGAACAAGATTTTTATTCTCATTAATAATTCACAAGATAAAAACAAGGAAATCAGTACGGAGGCAGAGTTTGGGTACGTGATCAAACAATTGCATAGATAAAGTCAACTTATAAAACGAAACAAACTCCGAAAAGTAGCAAATAATCTCAATGACTTTCCCGCTCCTTCTTCCAACTCTTCTGTCTTTTTTTATAATCTCATACTTAGAAATTTTAAAATACTATATTCTTGTAAAAAAAACAATCCTAACTTGCTATTATTAGAATCTATACATATACGGTTTAACCGGCCTGAACTAAACTCTGGCCTCAAAGCGACAAAAGGGCTGACACTTTTTCCATAATTTATTCACCGATAACCCAAATGCATGGATCATTAACTCAGAACTCGTGTGTGTTTCTGACACTTTCAATTGATGATGGCATCCTCATGAAATGCACAACACGCTATGTAAGCGAGTGAAATGCCCAATATTACTTATAATATACCCAATTCTCTCCTGGCATTACCACCTTATTATATATACAGAACTCGCGATCAAGCTCTCGGCAACGCCCTCCGTGGCTCAGTGGTCAGAGCATTGCACAAGAATCGCAAGGTCGTGGGTTCAATTCCTGCCGGAAGGCCTGTGTAGTTGCATTTTTCGCAACTGGTCCCGGTTTGGTCTTAAAATGTATATATTCTACACTCGAATTTTCCTTCACCCCAAATCCGCCTTACAACACGCTATGTAATCGAGTGAAATGCCCAATATTACTTATTGCTTGTAAATAGTTAGGTTTGACAATGATTCTGTAATAGAGTCAAATATTACCTCGATTACTGTCTCGTCTTGTTTATTTCCTCAAATCTTGAGTTTTTACAAGATGCTACTTTTCGGAATTTGTTTTGTTTTATATTTCTTAAAGTTGTCGGCTGGAAAAGGTTTTTTAAGTCAACTTTTACCTCAAATTTCTCTTAAAATACTAATTCATTTGAAGAAGCTATACCAAACACCTCGAAGTTGGTTAAAAAATATCGGCTTCGCCGGCACAAAAAGCTATCCCGCGTATTGTGTGAACGGGACCGGAATTAGAGCACGGCGCGTGACGCGAGGCATAAAGCACAATCGCCTTCGTAGACTTGCTCCAAGTCTGCCTCTTGTTGTTTCGAGACGGGTTTGTTTCGAGATAAAAGGCGGTCGGCCACGGGAAGAAAAGCGGGCGAGCGAAATCCCGCGGGCGGAAAACATAACCCATCTCGAAACAAACCCGTCTCGAAACAACAAGAGGCAGACTTGGAGCAAGCCTATCGCCTTCGGTAAAAAGCCAAGTAGTTGAATGAGAAACGGAAGTGTGACATTCCAGGTGGTAGAGTTTGTTATTCTTGCCACTTCAGGAATCAGGACACTCTTGGAAAATGCTGTTTTTACCTGGGAAAAATTCGTGCAATGATGGTAATGTGAAGAATTTTGTAAATTGACGGGGCGTCGCTATAAATGTATCACAGAACAGCATCGTGAAAAAGACATCCTTTTGAAAAATTATCCCCCGCATTTCGTCGGCTTTTTTGCGCCCACAGTTGAAATGGTGTTGAAAATGACGGCGTCAAACGTAATTTTCACGTATAAAAAATTACATAACCTTCTTTGTGCTTTTGAGAATGAAATTCATCTCGATATATGTAAAGTATTAAAGCCGAAGACAAGCATTTGTATACGGGAGATGTGTTTACATAGGGAAATTGATATCCCGCTTTGCCACTGCCCAGATTTGGCAAAGTGAGTTGGCCGCCTGTCCATGCGGCATGCGCAAAATAAATTAACAGCACAAGCGAAAAAATACTACTTCCTCATTCGGAGCTAGGATCTCGTCTTCGCCAAAATTTCGGCTTTATAGCAGGGACGAGTTTACATCGCCTCCTCCATATAGGCCCCTAAGACTGTTTTCCATTACGCCTGCTTTGCCCGTGCGGGCGGCGCGAAATGGAAAGTGTTATTTTCCGCTGGCTGAGGCATGCACGAAAGAAGCGGAAATGTTTTCTCACACGCCGCTGGAGGCTGCGTACGAGTTCCAGGGGGTAAAAGAGTGGGGTAAGTCAGGAGTAATTCCATGCCATTTCAACACAGTCATGACACCCACCCTCTCCAAATTTCTTTATATTTTGCAGGCAGTTAACATTGTGTGGGAATAGTTTAAGTTCAAAATTTGAGCATCATAGCTGCAATAGTTTTTGAGATATCGCAATGCGAAATATGGCCCGAAAAGCAAAAAAGTGGGCGTGGCCAGTGCCAAATTCACCACTACCGCATTTTACATTTTGACTTGTAACTTCATACCCGTACATGGTATATCCATCAAAATTTGCACAAGGATGTATTTGTATGTGGATATTTCAAAACTTGCACTTTCATCTTTGTATCTGCAACCAGTAATGTGTTATGGCACAGCAAAAAGTCTAATTATGTGTTTCCGAAGACACGAAATATACATCATCTTTATTGGAAAATTTTTTATGGAAGCCATACAGACACAACAGCGATTTTTCCCCCACATCATATCCACACGCTATTCTACATTCAGGCAAAATTTGGTGATGGTTAGTTGCCTGCTTCTAAAATTAGAGCCCTCTAAAGTTGTTGTATTTTCTAAAGAACTTTAATAGTACGTTTTGGATGTCTCTTAAGAATAAAGTACATTCATTGAGAAATGAGACTGCCAAATACCTTAATGTTTGATTCTACCCTTCTTTATTACCAGTACATTATGTTCTCCAGGAGTAACTGTTATTTCTTGTATCAAATATAAAGTAATTTGGAGAGGGTGGGTGTCAAATCAGGGTTTTTTTGTGTTGAAATGGCATGGAATTACTCTCAGGCAAGTCAGATTTTGTTGCTTTCGCTATGTTAACGTAGCAGCTCCCAGCGGTGTGTGAGAAACATCCTTTAAGCTGGTTTCTACGAGTCGCAAAATGCCGCGCGCTTGACTTTTTCTTTTGTCTTGTGAGTTACTGAATTTCCACGCAGTGGAACAAAGTAGAAAGTGACTTATTCAATGTTCAAAAGAAAAGTCGCGCGCGCGAAAAGGAGAGAGTGCATGTTTTCCCTTACTGCACACATTGGGAAAATTTATTTCAGTTTTGGAAGATAATAATACAGACTTCACGCTTAGCTTGATACTTCACTAAAAGCCTGATCCAATAATTAATAATTATTATCAATATTAGTCAATTGGTTAAAAAGCGTATACTGTACATCAAATGTAAGCAAAAATTATAATTTTTTTACACGCTTTGCTAACTTTGTTTTACGTTTTATATATAGTTGACCAGAATTATTATACACCAGACAACACCAGTAAGAAGCAAAGTGAAAAGATGGTAAACTGCCGAGATTTTGACGAAATACGGACGTTTCGAACAGAGCCTGCACATTTTGGAAACATCAATATTTCGTTACTAAAATTGTCGACAGTTTCCCACCTTTTCACTTTGCTCTATCCAAAACTACTGCCTGTATATACGCAGCACTCTGCTTCAAGTTTAACACCAGTAAAGTGTTGATGAGGCTACCGAGCGATTCACTTATCTCTTATACAGCAGAGTGCATCACCAGACCCTTAGCGTTTCAATACCGGTAATGGTAATGTCCGCCGTATACAGTAGCATGAATATCTGACTTTTGAACACCAGATATGGGTCTTGTAGTTACCTTAACCACGGAATTGTGCACGTTGTTCAGTTCGCAGTTCCCATACACAACCATAGAATATGATGTCGAAATATAGTAAGGTTAGATACACTGCCAAAACAGAGAAACAGAGAACGAAACGTTAGACTCCTACGTTCTCTGTTTCGGCAGTATATATCTAACCTTACTATACTTCAATTGTTGTTTCTACACTGCCTACGCAGCACGCTACTTTTATTTCACCCATAGAACATATGATTGGATTTGGATAACCTCGCAAGATTAATGTTACTCCCTAACCTGCCTCCCTTCCTGTCAGCCCCGCGAAGGCTTTCTTCAAGCTCATCTATATCTTCTCCTCTTCAGAGTCAGAGACCGTAGGATATCTCTTTCTTCTTCTTCTTCTTAAGTTCTACAGGACAATAAATTAATTTATTTTAGTGTCTTGTTGAATTCATAAAAAAGATATCCATCACCTCATATAATAAAGAACGTTAATTTTAAGGGATACATGGAATTTTTCAGTTCATTGTACCAGAGTAATCCAGTGATTCGCACGCTAGTGTACCATGCAAACGAGATTATATACTTTGATGATCTAACCCAAATAAAAATCTTGGCTAAATAAACAGTAATTTTTACTTTTTGACTTGTGATTTGTTTCTTCATCTTCAACAACATCCATTTCATTCCAGATTTCTTCACCGTCACTTTCTTCAGAACTTTGATTTTCGCCGTTCTTGTCCATTTTCCGTTTACTTTTTAGGTCTTTCAAGTTCACTTGGTCGTCAGATTCCTGAGAAAAATGTCATAATGGTTAATTGAACTGTAGCCCAAAAAGTGACTTGTCACACTCAAATCAAAAGTGCGAGTCAGTGAGTTCAACTCCAGCTTATGAGACAATATTTTTTTCCCAGTCTTTTTTGGCAATGTACGTAAGAATATCATAAAATTTTCTTGTGATGAAACAAAATTTTACCTTCGTGTAGTTTTTGGAAAACAGGAGACATTTTAATCTTGACTTCAAATAAATCTAAACAAAATACGAATGAAGAAGTTAGAAATACACAGTTAAGAATGGTTCTAACTCTTCCTGAGTGGCATCGAACTCTCAAGTCTTGTATTTTACTCTGCCTAACATCAGACAATTTTACTTGTGTCAAAATGGAAATACCTTCCCACTTCTTCTTCTGTAGTTCGTTGCGACCTTCCCACTTCTTCTTCTGTATTACGACCACCGTCAGGCCAAAAAAATGTGGTCGTAATAACGGGGTGGTCATATTAACGGGGGAGTATTACACTACTTAGAGTGTATTCAGGCCAGAAAAATATGGTCGTAGTAACGAGGTGGTCGTATTAATGGGAGAGTATTACACTACTTAGAATGTATTCAGGACAGAAAAATATGGTCGTAAGTAACGAGGTGGTCGTATTAACCGGGGAGTATTACACTACTTAGAATGTGGGTGGTCATATTAACCGGGTGGTATTACACTGCTTAGAATGTATTCAGGCCAGAAAAAAGTGGTCGTAATAACGGGGTGGTCGTATTAACGGGGGAGTATTACACTACTTAGAATGTATTCAGGACAGAAAAAAGTGGTCGTAATAACGGGGTGGTCATATTAACGAGGTGGTCGTAATAACGGGGTGGTCGTATTAACGGGGGAGTATTACACTACTGAGAATGTATTCAGGCCAGAAAAATGTGGTCGTAATAACGAGGTGGTCGTATAAACGAGGGAGTATTACACTACTGAGAATGTATTCAGGCCAGAAAAATGTGGTCGTAGTAACGAGGTGGTCGTATTAACGGGGGAGTATTATTACACTACTTAGAATGTATTTAGGCCAGAAAAAAGTGGTCGTAAAAACGTGGTGGTCGCATTAACGGGGGAGTATTACACTACTTAGAATGTATTCAGGTCAGAAGAAAGTGGTCGTAATAACGTGGTGGTCATATTAACGGGGGAGTATTATTACACTACTTAGAATGTATTCAGGCCAGAAAAAATGGTCGTAATAACGTGGTGGTCGCATTAACGGGGGAGTATTACACTACTTAGAGTGTATTCAGGTCAGAAGAAAGTGGTCGTAATAACGTGGTGGTCATATTAACGGGGGAGTATTACACTACTGAGAATGTATTCAGACCAGAAAAAAGTGGTCGTAATAACGAGGTGGTCATATTAACGGGGGAGTATTACACTGCTTAGAATGTATTCAGACCAGAAGAAAGTGGTCGTAATAACGGGGTGGTCGTATTAACGGGGGAGTATTACACTACTTAGAATGTATTCAGGACAGAAAAAAGTGGTCGTAATAACGGGGTGGTCGTATTAACGGGAGAGTATTACACTGCTTAGAGTGTATTCAGGACAGAAAAAAGTGGTCGTAATAACGGGGTGGTCATATTAACGAGGTGGTCGTAATAACGGGGTGGTCGTATTAACGGGGGAGTATTACACTACTTAGAATGTATTCAGGACAGAAAAAAGTGGTCGTAATAACGGGGTGGTCATATTAACGAGGTGGTCGTAATAACGGGGTGGTCGTATTAACGGGGGAGTATTACACTACTGAGAATGTATTCAGGCCAAAAAAATGTGGTCGTAATAACGAGATGGTCGTATTAACGAGGGAGTATTACACTACTGAGAATGTATTCAGGCCAGAAAAATGTGGTCGTAATAACGTGGTGGTCATATTAACGGGGGAGTATTACACTACTGAGAATGTATTCAGACCAGAAAAAAGTGGTCGTAATAACGGGGTGGTCATATGGTGGGGTTCCACTGTATTGTATTTCTGTAGCGGCTACGGAAGCCTGAGATAATTTTTTGTTGAAAACTGTGCAGAAATAGTATAATTTAGCTTTAAATGGCATTTAATCATAATACAATGGATGTTTATCCCAAATCGATACCAACAGACGAATATACATTAAGAATTGGCGACTTTTATCGCTAGACTTTCCTCACGCTTCAGTAGCGGCTACAGAAATACAGTAATACACAACCAACTACAGAAGCAGAAGTGGGAAAGTATTTCCATTCTGACTGTAAGACTGTATATACCTTCTGATATCTACCAAACATCTCTTAGGGGCCGTTTACATGAATCCGGATTGAGTTTCAATCTGGATTGAACTCATTCCGCTTTTGATCAAATCCCTTTATCTGTTTACATGAATCCGGATTGAGATTAGCTCATTCCGGATTGAGTTCAATCCGGTTCTCATTCATGGATTGAAATTTCGTTCCGGAATCATGTAAAGGCTTCATTCCGGAATGAAAAACGTGACCGAGAGGACTAGAACAAACAATGCGTACGTGTTTTCAAATATTTACGGATTTCAGAATTCAGGCGGATTTCAATCCAGAAACCCAATTCTCATGTAAACACGGTTGACTTCGCTTTTCAATCCGGCCGATTGAAACTCAATCTGGATTCATGTAAATGGCCCCTTATATTAATTACACCAAGCCCGCACATCTACAAAATATCCATGTACTGTAATTATATTACGAGTTTTGTACCTTATCCACAAGCTGACGGGTGTCAATATGATGAATCCTCAGAAATCTATCCAGACCACACGATGCCACAAGTGGTTCACTCTTGTGACATTGAATATCATGGATACTTCCTGCAAACGACTTGTATGATCCAAGGTTTTTACCTGTATGAAAATGTTTGTGTGTGAAAATGCAGTACCGTGTAGCCTGGTTACGATATCAGAGACCATATATTTCTCAGAAGTTTACAAAGTCCTGTTTATCAATTAGAGTTTCCCTCTTCATACAGATTCTAAAGTTGTTGGCAAATATTCAGTAGTTGCTACAAGCATTGCTAACAACACTAATTTTACGGCCATTTTCCCCACTAACACAGGGGTTAGCCAGTGGCTACCCACAGTAGTTTCCTCCACACTCTCTCTCTCAAAGTAGTTTCCTCCACTCACTCACTCACTCACTCACTCACTCACTCACTCACTCACTCACTCACGCACTCACTCACTCACTCACTCACTCACTCACTCACTCACTCACTCTCTCTCTCTCTCTCTCTCTCTCTCTCTCTCTCTCTCTCTCTCTCTCTCTCTCTCTCTCTCTCTCTCTCTCTCTCTCTCTCTCTCTCTCTCTCTCTCGCTCCCTCCCTCCCTCCCTTTTTAGACCAAACTCCTTCATGTTCCTCTCCACAACATGACTCCATGGCATCCTTGGCATTCCTCTTCCTCTCACACCTTCCACCTTATATGACATGCTATTTTTCATCCAGTCACCGTCATCTTTGATGGCATCATGCCCCAGATGGCATCATGCCCCAGCCATCTCAACTGGTTCTGCCTCACAACATCAGGCACCAACTCAATCCCCATTCTTTCTCTCAACTTCACACTCAGCACTCTATCACACAAAGATACACCACACATTGCACTCCTCACACATATCACATACACTTTCCCTTTAAGTTTTAATGACACTTTTTTCCTTGTCAGGATCCCTCAAGCATCGCTAAATTGCAAATAATTGGAGAAAATGAACATGAAAATTTCCCACTAATACACTAAATGTGACTTTATAGCACCAACTTTTTGGGCCCACAAGAATCTGTGATGCAAGGCACGACTCATCAGCAAATGATACATTTACTTTTATTAAAGTGTCTATGAAGTGAAAAATTCGTTGGCATTTTTGTTGTTTTATTGTACAGAGGAGCATGACAGGGGCACTCACCGAAAATTTCAAGAGAATCTGATGCGTAGTTTTCACGATTTCAACTCTCAAAATTTGCCGTGGATAGTTTGTTTTGGCGAAATTTGGGCTTCTTGGTAACAATGCCTTATGACGTACGCAGATGGATCATTAATAGTGAAATCTATTGTTCTTATGCATAGTTGTCCATCTGCGTACATCATAAGCATTGTTTCCAAAAGCCCCATTTTTCTCCAAGAACGACTAGCCATGACAAACTTTGAGAGTTAATAGCGTGAAAACTACGCATCAGATTCTCTTGAAATTATCAGTGAGTGCTACCGTCATGCTCCTCTGTACAATAAAACAACAAAAATGCCAACAAATTTTTCATTTCATAAACACTTTAAGTCTCAATACAGTCTTACCATTTCTAATATCAATAGCTGCCATGTCACCATATGTATTTCCTATTATTATAAATCTATATTTGGAGATTAGACAAAAACATGAATTATGAAACATGGTAATTCAACAAGGTCAAACATTGCCTGTGCCACAAACATCCAAACCCAGTTTGTCAGACTGGCAAACTGGGTTTGGATGTCTGCGGCACCCAGATTGTAAAGTTTGTCATTTGTGGGGAGAATCTTCCCCGCACATTTATTCAAATTTGAACTGCATCTGCGCAAAATGGGTTAAATATATCCACATCCACGCAAAATAAGTATATATGGTATCCGCATCCGTGCAAAATTTGCAAATATATCTTCAGTCATTCGCATATTTCTTGAGTCATTCGCATTATGCCATTTTGTTGATGACTTTACATTGCGCCGTGAGTGTAGCCATCCACGCAGTTTTTACCAGCCATCCACGCAGTTTTTACCTGCAAGCCTGCCCATCCACACATTTCCAATCCTTTGATTCATCTTACCCACACACTTAGCAAACTTTACAATCTGGTGCGGTGCAGGCTACATCAAACATTGCTGCACAAAATTTCAGTACCTTTCATGAGAAGGGACAGAAATGCAAGTTATGGGAGACTCTTTATAACTGATATCCATGACAGGACGTTTTTGAGCTTTTAAATCATAAAGCCGTAACTTGTGATAAGCTGTGCCCACAACGATCTTGGGAAGTGATCCAGGAGATGAAAGAAACCCCATATCTCTAACAAAAAGAGGAACACGCAGGTCTAACTGATCATTCCTCACCTGCAAAGAAAATAGAAGTGTCCATTGAGATCATAAATAAACACCTGTACTTTTTATATCCATCTTTGGTTAAATACAGTGGAGCCTCGCTATAGCGCGGTAGTTGGGGTCCATAGTGGAGACCGCGTTATAGATGAAGCGCGTTATTGTGAGTTATTGGGTAAATCTCGTTCCCAGTACTCTTCCCACTCAGTCCTGGCGCAATATTGTGGAAAGAGTACTGGGAACAAGCTTGGATACTGCCAGAAGCACTTTCTGTTGGATCCTTATAACGTCTGTAATAAAATCAACACGCATTTTCTGTTATGTTACTGATAGTCTGATATTCACTAGGTAATATAACAAGATGAATATACATGTATATTAAATACATACAAAACCAATATTTAAATATGCAACTTTTTCGGGCTTCGACTTTAGCCTGATGTAACAAATTTCTAAGATGAAAAATAGTTACAGTGGCAGAGTTCTCCTGCAATTCGGCTCACTTCAGCGTTGTCTCTATGCTCTGCACCACAGACTTCATTGACGGGATCAGCTCTGCCTCATCTTCACTGTCACTTTCTGGTACTGGTTCTTCTACTACGTTACTGATGATGTCGTCCTCTGTCATTTGAGAAGAAATTGCTTCATTCTCGTCAACCGTTGAGCCATGCGTTCACCTCTTCTGCGGAAAACGATTCACCAAATACTTGTGCTAAGTTAGACATGTCATCTGCGTTGAATCGACCAGAGTCGCGATCATTCAAGATGCTCAGCAATTGTTAAGAAATTCAAATTGTCTCTAGTGATCATAATAACCAGGCAAAGAGAAATTTTTGGGGTCCAAGGATAAACTGCGTTATACTGAGTCGCGCGCTATAGCGAGGCTCCACTGTACAATACACTTACTGCCTAACTGGCACAAAAAAGGGGTGACAATGTTGATGTAATGTTAAAGTGCAGACTGCTGCTTAGAAAAATTATTGGGGGGGGGGGGGGGTACAGACATCAAATACAACAAGAAACATTGTACTAACATTTTTTGCCTTGAATATTGGTTGTTCAGGATTGTTGAGATCCCATAATTTCAATGCATTTTCTTCACCTCCAGTGGCAACCTGGCATGACTGGAAAGGATTTTGCCTCATTCTAGCAATGTTGTTTCCAACTTTGATATCTGTCTAAACAACAATTAAAGCTTTTTAAGTCCTTCAGTTTAGTAACAATACTGGACTTGTAGAGTATAGGCAGCTT
This sequence comes from Corallium rubrum, assembly GCA_964035015.1. Classification (NCBI taxonomy): domain Eukaryota; kingdom Metazoa; phylum Cnidaria; class Anthozoa; order Scleralcyonacea; family Coralliidae; genus Corallium; species Corallium rubrum. The sequence continues at coordinate 8,582,733 of OZ036002.1, forward strand.
TTGTGATACTCTACCATGATCACAGAATGCTAGCAAGTTTGCAGTATAATTTTTGTTGTATAATGGGCTTTATAATAACATTGATACTGCACAGTACGTGCATAAGATATGTAATTTCTAATACATGTACTTTGTTAATTCAATAACCTACTGGTTCATCATCTAAATCTTTTAACAATCTTAAAACTCCACTCTGACAACAAGTTAGCAGAGTTCTAAAGAAAAAAGAGAAATTGGTCACTAATAGCCTTCTCCATCTCCATGAGTAACTCTGGTATCTCTAAAGCCCAGTTTAGACGTTGCTCTTGTGTCGAGTCAAATCCAGTTATTTAGCTTAAATCTATCACATATGCATCACAAGTCCAATGTATGACAACAAAGTCAAACTTGCTTCAAATCTATGAGAGCTTCATGGATTATCTAACACAAGATCGACGTGGATTCTTACGATGGATTTTAGTCGAGTCAAATTAAATGAATTGACCAGTCACATAACATGTGGTGAGTTCTACTGACACCATTTTGATTTTGTTGGCTTGATGTTCTTCAATATTAGGCCACACCAATTTCATTTGCTGTTTTACAAACCCGCTGAACTTGATATTTTCAAAATCAGAAAAAGACAAAACAGTATCCACTTTGCCTTGTTTGAAATTAATACGGTTTGAGTAATTTTGAACAAGTGATGAACAACAAGCAACTTTATACAGTGTGTCTGATTGGCTGTTTATAACAGCCAGGGTTTTGACTAGTAAGAATGCATGTTTATAACTATTTAATATCTGACACAGTTTGTCATCAAGCGTTCTGTTTTCACCATATTTCACAATGTTATTTTTTTGTTTTTTTCTGATCTCCGATCTTAAGTTTTTGACCAGAAAGTTCATAAAACAACAAATTAAATTGGTGTGGCCTTATATATGCGGTAAACTAATTAATCACTTAAGCCAAATCCATCAAAGACCTGATGAATAAAGACTTGCCACACTTGTAATGCATTTTAGTCAAATCTTTTATAGTTGGATTTGACTCGACACAAGAGTGACATCTAAACAGGGCCTTAGAGATAAAAATATTTTAAGGAATTATTTTTAGGAGTTTATTTTTTAAGAGCCCATATTTATATAGCCTGAAGCAAACGTGTAGAATAAGACTAAGAAATGTGCCGTGACGTCACAACGTGTTTGCATAGCCTGATATAACTGACCAATCACAGCATGCGTAAGACAACTTATTTTATATTCTATATATATATATTTATATATTATGATTTTTCAAAAATTCCTTCCTTCCTTCCTTCCTTCAACATATACCTTTCTTGCTTTTCTAGTCCAACTATCAGACCATCTTCAGGCTTGAAACAATTTTTCTCTTGAACATAATCTTGCTTGGTGACGTCAAATGTTTTGATCACACCAGATTTAACACCAATAAAAATCTAATTAAAAGAAATTTAAAACTTTTTAATGTAAAAAATCAACAATGTTATGTACACGGTTCTCCAAATTTGGCGATTTCTTCTCAAAAAAGACCAAAAAAGCCAGGTAATTTTACACACACCTGACTTTCATCAACATCTGACCAACACATCCGACATATTTCATCCAGTTTACTCAGCGACGAAAGCTCTCCGTAGTTCTGAAATTGCTTTTTATTTACGTCTATTCCTAAAACAAGACATAACTCAAGTTAGAATCACTTTTTGGTAAGACTTTATGGCATAAAATTACAGCAAAATTCACCTTTGAGTATGCCAGTCTCGGCACCGACCCAAACAGCCGCCATGTTGTTTTGAACGCCCCACGTGGACGACGACGAATGGCCGGACAATTATTGCGCGAAATCTGTGAAGATGAGATCGACATAAAAGACGGACATCATAATATTCCCGCCGATTTTTCACGAGCCGCAGCCACTTAATCTTGCAAAATTTCCCCATTTCTTTCTCACGTTTACAAGTTTAAGCCCACTGATCTCAAATAATAGACTCACTATACTGGATAGAGCATCCGGTGCTCGCTGTGAAGTTGGAATAAATTAGTGGCGGCCATTTCAGGTGGGACCCACTTGGTTTTCATACAGCCACTTTTAAGTTCTCCCATAGCGACAGATACATGTCACAAAAATTTAGCTGGTTTTCGTTAAAAATCCAATCATTTAAAGCGAAAACCAGAGGCGAAAACTGTGATTCAGCAATATTGTGGGTCCCACCGGATATGGCCGCCGCAAGATTTTTAGCCTCACTTCCGACTTCAATTTTTGCCACGCGCGAAACAATAGATGCTCTATCCAGTATAATGAGTGTATTATTTGAGATCAGTGGTTTAGGCCACGTTCGCACTATACTGGATAGCTATTGTGCAAGCACGAAAATCTATCCGGTATAAATAGTTGAAAATCACGCGCGCTTTGCCAGCGCGGGTCGGAGGAGCGGCCTTTGAAAGTTGGCCCAAATTGAACTGGTCCCGCCCGCGCGGGCAAAGCGGAACAGGCGCGTTTTGTGTCAGCATAAAAGCTATCCAGTATAACTGGGGGCCAAATAGTTTTCTGCGGCCACATGGTAGTTCGAAAGACCATTTCCCGTTAATATTTTAATCTAAAGAAAAGAGACTGAAAATACTTGCAAGGCCCAGTCCAAAATTGTTTAGTCTATTTGTGTTATTATTTAATTCAAGGTTCAACAATTGGAGAAGAGGAAGCTAAAATTAGTGACGACTATGAAGAGTGAGCTTACAGTATATCAACTTTCTTAAAAGTAATATTTAGAATTAAGACTGGTCTGTCGTATTTCTGACCTAACAAGGTATCTAATTGAATTGAATAATCATATTTTGACCATATTTACTGTATGAATTCCAACGAATTGTCGCAATTAAATACATCAGCATAGAAAGAAAAAAATCATTTCTAACTCTTGGTAAAATAATTAATTTTAAGAAAGCTGGGAAAAGCAGAAAGGGAACTGGGAGAGTCCTTTTAAGTGATCCGTTTTAGTTTTAGCGATGAGCTATAAATAAATTTATGAGTTCTATTTATAGATAAATGGAACACGCAAATTCTTAGAAAGTCATCACAGCCCTCCCGGCTGGGAAATAATTATATGAAAATAAAAACATGCAAATATGCATCCCAAATTTAATATATACTAAACGTGTTATAGTTCTTAATGCTGATGGATATAATTGTGTTATTACTGTTCATATATATAACATTACTGTTCCGTTTTATTTTTTCCTTTCCTGCTATGGAGGATATCTCACAACACGGTCTTGATCATGCTAGCAATCAATATTCACATGAAATTCCGTAAAAGCATATCAAACTTAGCGACTAGAAAAGTAGGGAGCACGTTATTTTCACTGAATCCGTTAAACTTATGCAATGTTTGAATATTTTGATCTTATAAATGAATGTTTAGAGGATTTTCCACCAATAAATTGCTCCATGTCACACATTCTTGCCAATTCAAGACAAAAGCGAAGTGTATGTTTCAAACCAGCTCACACGTTAACTTTTTAAGCTTAACGCTGAACCAACGAAGGGGGGTCATTATTGTCTCACCCAGCGCCCGACGAACCATGTGTATATATTTAGTGTAATCCTTATTCAGTGTCCTCCTCGGCGGTTTGTAAACAGTCCTGGGGAATCTTAGATATCGCTTCGCGAAGTTGTGTTGTGTGCCGTCGTAGTGATTCTAGGTGATGGGTTATAGATCGCATTGTTCGTTTTTCTTTGGACCATGCTTCCAGTTCTCGGATCCACTCATCGCATTGTTGTAAAACTTCGTCTTGCTTGAGATAAAAGTGACGTTCGATGACCTTGGAATAAGAAATGATAAAACTAATATAGAAATGGGCGAGGACTTGGTGATAAAGCGTGTGCTCGTCTCGCAGCTTCTACACAAACCTTTACAGTAGAGATTATATATCACATGTCACGATTCACATAGGATATAGCATCATATCACATGTCACCATACCACACGTCACATATTACCAAGTTACCATATCACATCACCATGTTACCATATAACATATCATCATATCACATATCACCACAACACCATGTCATACTACATATCACCATGTCACCATATAACATACCACATATCATCATATCACCACAACACCATGTCACATACTACATGTCACCATATCACATACCATATCATCATGTTACCATATAACATACCATATAGCATCATATCACCACGTCACCATGTCACATACTACATATCACCACGTCATATATCACATGTCATCATATCACATACCACATCATCATGTTACCAAATAACATACCACATAGCATCGTATCACCACGTCACCACATCACATACTACATATCACCATGTCATATATCACATATCACCATATCACATATCACATAGCACATCACCATGTTACCATATAACATAGCACATCACCGTGTTACCATATCACATACCACATCATCATGTTACCATATAACATAGCACATTACCATGTTACCATATCACATACCACATCATCATATCACATATCACCACGTCACCATATCATATATAACCATGTCACATACCACATCACATATTCCCATATCACAATGTTACTATATAAAGCCGGTTTTCCACTAGGCGATTTTTTTCGCGCTAAGCGACTTTCTTTTGTTCGAATTCAATAGATTTCTGATTAGTTCCAGCTCAGAGCCCATGAGACAAAAGAAAAAGTCGCTTCGCGCGAAAAGAGTCGCCTAGTGGAAAACCGGCTTAACACCAACCACATTGTCACCATGCCACATATCACATATCACATGTATGTCACAATCACCAATTCACCATGTCATATATCACCATGTAACAACATATCACCATATCAGAGCACATCACATAGAGCAACTCACGTATATCATATCATCATACTAAATGAAGATCTAGCGCTGTTAGTCCATTCACCAAAACCACATTTAATTTATTTTACTGTTGTGGCAAACTATAAGAAATTCAAATGAATGGAACACTTACTTACCTCTTTGAAACAAGGGCAGGGCTTTTTTACCGGTTCAAGCATTGCCCATTTTACCGTCGCCTGACGAATGTTTGCGTCATATTCCCGCGAGTTTACTGTACCCGAGTGGGTTCCACGCGATCTTTCGTAACCAGGTTCATTGAAGTACGGCTCCGGTACTAAGATGAGTGACTGGATGGAAACAAGAACCTTGAGGGAAAGAAGGAAATTAGCATAAAATGCTTAAAATGACTTTATGTGATTTTATGTAATACGAGCAACAATGCTGCAACTTTGTTGCGTTGCAAGTTAAAAAGCGTCGTTGCACGTATTACCACCCACCTTAAACATTGCCACGCAACAATGATTTTGTTGCAAGTTGAATCAGCATGTTGCAGCAAGTAGAACTGGAGTCTACTTTTTTC